>LPNX010892899.1:236729-261231 GCA_001517045.1 Pseudotsuga menziesii | reverse complement strand
ATTGGAGTTGGAGTTTAGGTTGATCACTTCAATAGTATGAATCTCATTACCTATAGTTCATACTTCATTATAGGGATCTATTAAAACTTGTCCTAAATACTAGGTAGATATATAGTGATTAAGAGGAAAATTGATTTGTCAATTGCACAATGTATGGTCATATATGATTTCTTATAAGTTGGAATTTTTTTCATTTTTGGTGATTTATTATGGGGTTTGATGTAAGGTTAAGCTGACTAAGAGCGATTTCTTTTTCTATTAGTTAGCATTCCAAAACTACAAAGCACAAGTTTTGGGAGTGTCAATATGACATAAAATGTTTGAGTTGCATATTGCACTTGCGATATATCGCATATGTGTTTTGTAAATTTACATATCGCATATGCGATATATCGCATATGCGTTTTGTAAATTTACATATCGCATATGCGATATATCGCATATGCGTTTTTTAATGTTACCTATCGCATATGCGATATGTAAAATTACTAAACGTGAATGCGATATATCGGATATGCGATATAGATTTCTACGAACCTTAGCCTTGTGTTTGGGCTCGGGTTATTCCGAACGTGCCATCAATAACGCATATGCGTTCTTGATTTACACTTCGGAAGTGCGTTTTCGATTTCCTAAGTGGCACCAAAAAGTGGAACCAACTTCGTGCGAGCACCCCAATGCAAGCTTTCAACTGCTCTTGGCTATTTACATGTGGGTTAGTAAGCATGCATCCCTTTTGGGCTGTAAATAGTTTTTAATTTCCATGTCTTAGGAGGCTGACCTCATCGCCAATTTATTTTTGTTATCATTAACCAAAATTTATTTAATTTTCCACATCATCATCATTTTATTTTTATTTTTTATGCAAATACTTGGCCTTATCTTATGCCCGCATACCGCTCTTCAACTACTTGTATGGGGGTCTTTGATCTTCCAATAAGTATGCCCGCATTGTCCATATTCAAGGTGCCAGTAGGTGATTTATTTAGATTCCCTCAAAGGATATCTCGATGCCCGTAGCTAGGGTTTAAAGATTCTCGCAACTCCTCATTTGAGCCATAAAATATGCCCACGACTCCCATAAATTCCTGCAACAAATCCTTCCTTATTCCTACATCTCACACTAGGATGCCTACATGTGGCCATAAGGGATTCCCGTAGGTGGTGTTGAGAAGATGTTGTAATAAGTAATATCTTATGCCTGCAATAGTTTCTATCATCAATTGTCCTCATTTAGCATTCCCACATGATCTTCTGGAGATGCCTGCAATCTTTTCCTTGTCCACTATTTTATCATGCCCACAACCATCTCTGTCATCAAGTTTGCTTGTCTATTTTCATGTCACCATCTCCTTGTCATATTTGCACCAACATCTTTGGCTTTCCCAAATCATCTTCAAATGACCACAGAATGGGTCATTTGACTCTCTAGATGTTCCATTCTTGTCGTGCTTGCTTGTCAATGTCATTACGCATGTTCTTAGTCATCTCTGTCCTTCATGTCTTGTTCCAATCACACCTTGCCATGTAATCATGCTTAGACACCTCTTTAAATCTATGTTTGTTATTTATCGTTTTAATGAAATAATCAATTAAAACTTCTTCTAAATATTGCATCTCTCCAATAGTAAGATGTGTCTCTTCAAAACTCTGTCTTAGTTATTTTTATTAAATTTATGTTTATTTTTCTAAATACATTCCTGTAGCTTCTTATTTAATAAACTTTGCTTATTATTTTTCACTAACTTTGCAGGTCCATGTTTTGCATATATGACCATCATAACGCAAACTAAAAGTATGGCTAGATAGACACCTCAAAAAGGATCAGATCGATTTCACCTTTTGAACTTTCTAATACACATGCATTATCTAGAGATCATTTGAAAATAGGCTTCCAAACTATTTAATTTAACACTTAGACAAAATTGTTTTTAACTTGTAAATAAAAATTTTCTTCTACTTTGGCAAATTTATTTCTCCCCCATGTGATCACCATAAGGAAACCTACAAGCATGGCTAGATAGTCATTTCAACAATGAACAAGACCATATCACAAGATAAATCTCTTGACACACAAAACCTCTGGCGAGCATTTCAAAATAGCTTCTCAACCTCTTTTGAACATCAAAACATATTTCTTCCCATTTTGGCATACTCCTATTTCACATGTGTGAACACTCTATGGAGACCTGAAGTCATGAGCAGATGGAAAACTTATCAAAGAATGGATCCATGACATTTGATAAATTAACTTGTACAAAGAAAACCCTTGGCGGGCATTTCCAACTGACCTCTCAAACTCTTGTTTTTAACATAGTCAATTTTATTTTGTTCTCACTATGCAAAATATTATTTTTCCTATTTTTGGAAGATTGATATTTTCCATATGAGACCATCATAAGACAACCTAAAGGTATGGCTTGATAGTCACATCACCAAGGAACATGCTTATGCTACCTAATGAATTTTATCATCAAAATAACCCCTCCTTGCAAGAATTTCAAAATTCCTTTTCAATTTCTTGAATCTAACACAACCAATTTTCTTGTGTTCTTAAAATGAAAAATAATATTTATCTTACTTCTGGCAGATTTATATCTTTGTCATAAAACACACCACATGATAAATGAGACCCTGGTTAGATGCACACATCAAAAATCTATAGCCTAACACTTTCATATTATTTTTATCATCATCCTATGAGATAGGGCGGGAATTTCCCTGAGGCCACTGAGGCAGTTTTGCCAGTACTAGAATAGTGCAAAACATCTTGACTCTGTTTTGGTAGACCATTATCTTTGTCACCAAAAATATTCTTTGAGAAATGAGACCATTGTGAGATAGCCTCTTCAATAAGTTGTAGGATGATAGCATCTTCAACAAGCTGTCATTAATGTTGTCATCAATGACAATCCTATTCATCACAATCTTCATGTTTTTCTTTATAGAAATTGATATATAATATACTGCATTTAGAAATATACTTCTATCTAATGTATTTGACAAGTTACTGTTTTGTATGGTGTAGGTAAGACAATTACTTGTCACTATAAGGATTTTTCACTATGAATGAAAATGCAAGGAATATTGCTCAGTTTAGAGCGGCATTAGAGGTGAGGGGAGATGGAAAATGTTATTCCCCTTGCTCTAATTGCAGGGGCTTGCAAATAAGAAGAATTTTAATAACAATAGTTGAAAGACAATTTAAGGAGAAGGGGAACCCCAAAGGAGGTTATGAATATGATCCCTTGGTAAGAGGTTATTCAGTTTTTAATGTATTCTCTGTAATAGTCACCATGTCATGATTTTCACTAAAATGTCTTATTGTTTTATTATGTGTTCTATACACACTAATTTTACTATGTTGTTTGTAAATATATAGACAATTCCCCCAAAATGTCCCCTTCTGGAGAGTTATTTTCCAAGTACTAGAAGAAATACTCATTTACAAGGTGACAAACATGTAGATCAGAATATTGAAGCTGATCAAGTTATTAATCATCATATGGATGGAGATAGTGTTAGTGATACAAATCAGGAAGATGAGATACATAGATTGATCTAAGACACATTTTCTCCAATGGATGAGGACAATCAGGATGATAGTCATGATGTTTATCCTCTACTCGAGAAGCCACGTCAACCTCTTTATGAAGGCTCAAAAACAAATCTTCTAAAGAGCTTGAAAAAAAAAATATTGAAAATTTAAAAAAAGTTTCACAGATAGTTAAAGAGCTTGAAAAGAAATCGCAATAAGTGCCTTGTCCAACTCTAGAACAATTACAGTCTTCTACAAAAGGCAAGAGAGACAATTCATATTTGTCTTCTACTCAAGAAGAAGGATTGTAGCCATCTCTGAAATATGCTAGACATGTATAAATCAATGTATATATGTATTTATCAACAGTTAATGAAAAAAAATATTTGTATGATGGAGTTTTGTATTTATCGGCATATAACAAAAAATGATTTTTAGTTGGCATATCAATGTATATATGTATTTATTGAAAGTTAATGATTTTTTTTTTGTATGATGGAGTTTTGTATTTATCGGAATATAAGATAACATTATAGATAATTCATCTCCCAATACAATGTTTTTAGTGGTCAATACAAGACTACTTCTAGGTTGTGAAAGAAAGCATCAATCTCTACAAAATAAATTAAATTTGTGTATGTTAATTAAATAATAAACTTGGCTTTGTTTATTTCTCTTATTTATTTCATCTTTTTTTAATTAACTGGCTGATCAATCTCTATTTAAATATCTTTCTTGTGTGGGCATCTGAAAAACTTGTTTAGTATATATTTTTAAGCTATGTGCGGGCAAACTCATACGCTGAACATGATTTTTTTTCAACATGGAAGGTTAATTTTTCACTCATGTGACCTCCATAGGGAAAAATGAAACCATGACTAGATAAACACTTCAACAAGGAACAAATACATGTCATTTGATGAATTAATTGACACACACACATCATCTGGTGGGCATTTGAAAATAGAATTTTAAACTACAGATTTACCACTTGGACAAATTATAAAACTTTAAGTCAACATGAGGGATTTTTATTTTCACCAACTCCTGAACCAATGATACCAAATGATGTATTACATCCCATTGAGCACAACCAAACTAATTTCTCCTTCAGACTCATCTTTTTTTTGTATCTGGCGGAATTGGCAATTGGCTGGTTTCGTACTCGCGTGACATGGGGTCGATTCTAACCGCTACCACTATAACCTCTAGGGGAATACGCTGACCCCCACAACACACCCTCAAGGATGCAATGAGGTTTTAACCCATGAATTTCTTAATAGCCCGTATAACTTAACAATTGCACTATTTCCAGCTGGTCTACAGCTCGGGGGGACCCCTTCAGACTCATATTCTTCTAAGTTGGGAGAGCATTTTATTGGATTGGAGCAAAACAAGCCAGAGGGAACTTTTGGAATATTGGTAACTTCATCTTCACATATTTTTTGGACAAAATAATGATGTGGTTAGATGCACCAATCAACACTCTAGAGACCCATACCCTCAGAACAATTTGATCCATCAACTACTAGAAATGGCGGCCATTTTACTGAGGTCACTTACTCATTTTAACTGGATTTTTATCAAACCCTAGGGAAACGTGATGATATTTTTATTTTCATCCAATTTGAGGTGTGAGACACCCAATGGATAGAGTCCAACATGGTGATTCCATCAATACCACTTTCATCCTCTCAATCTTCTTTATTTCTCCTCGGCGGGAATTTTCTTCTTCTAATGAATTATTGTGGACATTTTCATAATGCAGCTGCTTTAGGGAATTTTTTCATCACTTGTTCAAAATCCCAAAATTATCATACTCTTGCAAACCAATATCAGAATGTAACAAAGACATCATGAGACATTAGGACACCATCATGTGTCATTCCAACCTCATCACATCATGAGACTCATATTTTTGTAATCTAACCATCACTAAGAAAACTAAAGGTATGGCTGGATAGCTAGTCCACTAGGAAACAAGACCATGTCACCCTTAGAATTTACCGAGACAACCTAAGCCTCTGGTGGGCATATCAAAATAGCTTCTTAACTTCTTTTGAGCATCAAAACATATTTCTTCCTATATTGGGAGACTCCTATTTCACATGTGTGAACACCCTATGGAGACCTGAAGTCATGAGTAGATGGAAAACTTACCAAAGAATGGATCCATGACATTTGATGAATTTACTTGCACAAAGACATCCCTTGGTGGGCATTTCCAGTTGACCTCTCAAACTCATGTTCTTAACACTTAGTCAACTTTTCATACTTTTGAATATGAAAACAATTTTTCTTCTATTTTGGCAGATTGCTATTTTCCTCATGTGCTCACCATAGTAAAAACTAAGAACATGGAAAGATAGCCATTTCATCAAAGAACAACCCCATACCCTCTGATAAATTATCATCATAAGGACAATCTCTCGTGGGAATTTTCGTGAAGCCACTTAGGCAGTTTTGCTACTACTGGAATAGTGCAAATATGGTTGGGAGGCACTTTTGGTAGGTTGACATCTTCCTCCTTAGAGACTCTCTGGTGAGGAAAGTTACATGTTTGTATGCTCCATACAACACTCTAGAGACTCACATTCTCAATAAATGTTTCACAGCATCCTATGAGGCATGGAGGGAATTTCCTTCAGGCCACATGGGCAGATTTAACATGAATTCCATAACTTTTTCTTCATCCACTTCCTAGACAATCTGAAGACATGGTCAGGTAGGACGAATACCAATCAACAAAACCTCCATGTGCTACGGGAATTTACTCTAACCCATAATTTAGGGTGGGCATATTTCGAAGGATACTTAGCCATTTTTGCATCCACTGGTGAAAACCCCTGTTTTGGCAGGCCTATATCTTTCTCCTCAAGAAATATTAAAGAAAACTCAAATCATGAATAGGTATCCAAACCATATAGATATAGGAAGGTACCATGGTGTGGTCACTCTTCTTAAACCATGAATTATGGTGAGCATTCTCTTAAGGATGTTGGGACAAATTTTGACTAATTATTCCATACTTTAGAAGACATATGACCATTGGTCAATTTCCCGAATGGAGGTATTAGCGGGATGATTAGTGGACAGAAGGAGACATCCCGTCAAACGGAGCACCTAACTGAGGTGAATTCTGCAAGAATTTAGAAGATTTTTTTTTTTAAATTCTTGAATAATGGACCTAGAGCATGCAAGATGAATTCTGGCCCATATACACTAATGCTCAAACATGAAAGCAAATACAAAATGGAGTGAAAACATGATAAATAGTCACATAAAGAAATCACTTATTGAAGAAAAAGATGGAACAGGATTCTCTGTCGTGAGAGCTTTAACGTTCCTCCTCTGCAATTTTATTCATCTCTGAAAAAATTGAAACCCATTACAATGTAGTGCCTCTCCGCTCTTGAAAAGCCAATCTCTCTCCCCTCTTTGGGGATCCTTTTTATAATGTCTCAGACCCCGAGGCTAATCCTCGAAATAGGATATGGAATTGTTTACAATCATAATCAAACATTAACAACTAGAGCATCGTACTTCTTCCATGGTTTACATATCTTTAAACAAACATCATGGAGCAAATGCACGTGCTTGGTATGGATGGCAGCATGACATTTCTGGTTCTAAACTCACGGGTAGTGAAAATGACGTCTCAAGATGATTCTAGTACTTCATTTCTGACTGGGCTCAACCACTTGTGCGTCTGTAGAGTCAACAACGTGTCCTTTCCCTTTTTGTTCGTTTCATGCTCGAAGACACATTTTTGCATGGGTTCAAAGCTAGAAAAGGATTTTATATCCTTTCCATGCTCAGCTTTCTTCATAGCTTCCCCCCTTGATTCTGCCAAAAAAAAGACTCTGCAGTGGCTTTCCATTCTTGTACTCCTCACCACTTCAAAAAAATTTGGCAGATGGGGTGCATGAAATCTATGATGAATACCTTGGGCCCTGGATGCTCCAATACGAGCATTCGCTCCCACAGGGAGCTTCTAGAGTCTATCATCATGTGCTGAGGATTTGGAGTCAATGATTGTATCCGAGGGTTCTGGAGGGACACCCACTGGACATGAAATCCTAGGAACTGCATAGCTGGAGGTATCACTTTCTGAAAACAAGTGCATCTCTCAAAGTGCTATACATATTTTCCCTGATGGTTGGTGCTTCCGTGGTGTGAAAAACCAGGGAGATAGATGAGCGTAGAATCAAGCTCACCAACCAACAACACACCTAGACTAACAATCTTCTCGAACCATATTTCCATTGCAAACATATCCGAATCCTCAGAAACTATTGGAAAAATGATACCACAAGCTTACTTCTACACTAGCTCATCATATGCACCTTAATGGCTCTAAAAGGTGGTGTTTATATAGGATTGGAAAACTAGACACGAGGATGACCCATCAGCATTTTCACACATTTCATCATCGAGTAGCCTAGTGATGACATGAGTGAGCACATGAGCCAAGGGATTCCTTTCCCACTGGAGATCTAGTCACGTCGCCTTATCTGCTGCAACATTTCATTATTGGCCACAGAAAATAATTCATGCGTCTCTCCCTCTATCTATGGGGATACCCCTAAAAGAGTACAAACATATATCTATGGAACTTGAAAGGTAGAACCTAGCAAACACCTCTAAGTTCTGTCAAGAAATGTCCCAGTCAACCCACCCTTATTTATGTCTTTCCTACCCTTCCTGGTTGACTATAAGCTTCAGGACATATGGACTGCATGTTTTCTGTACCTTTCACTCCTGTGACGACGATACCAGAACCATTCTTTCGTTGCATTTCCCCTGCTACATGTGGCAATCAGATTTATTGTCCCCCTTATTATATTTTCATGATATTTTTCTGATTTCATATGCTAGCCATGCGATGGGTAACTCATTTTGGGCAAGATGGTGCTGCCGTGGGGACAGGCCTGGAAATTCAATTTTCTTGAGCCTGTCAATAAAAATTTAATGTCAGTTTCAAGATTTTCGTGCCTAGAATTTAATGGTTTAACCAATTTGGCTGAATGTCAATTTATTTTTAATATTATGTATAAATGTGAATAAAATATTTTTTTATATTATATATAAACATGAGTAAAATATTTATATAGAAATTTACTAATTAAGCAAATTATAAAATTTAAAAGGAGAAAATCTTAGAGATTCCCGTTGAAAAAATTTGAAGGCTCGGAGTGGAAGACTAATAATACAATTAGAAGCACAAAATATAAATAAGTACAATACACATATAGTAGAAATAGAGAAGTCTAGCATTTGTGTGTTTCTCGAATACCTGGAAATTAAGAGCAGCTCAGAAGCTAACCCAGCACAATGGACAATGATTGTTAGTTAAGTTTTAGTAGTTAACATAGGTATTAAAAATTTTGACGAGATATTTGAATTCATAAACTTCAAATAGGCATTTCAAATATTTTTCTACCTATTAATGTTGACGTGTTTATCAAAAACTTACATGTCAAATACTTTTAAAATCAATTAATTAACTGTCAGGAAGGAAGATCGTACATGAGGGAGTCTTCTCCATGTAGATGTTTTTATAGTTTTTTTATGTTTCATAACCCTTGTGTTTCTCCATGCACTAAGTACCATAGATTTGTTCATCTTTGTGATATAAGCCCTCAATACACCAGATATTCATACCCAAAACTCAACACTATCAATCTACATATCAACCCTCGATCTCTAAACTGCCTTCATCGAGACCACTCAACCTTGAGAACTTTAATATTCTACTAACCCTTTTTTATCTGAATGAGTGAGAAACTTCTGATTGTGGAATGCTTCTCACCCATTGATCTACCCAACATATTTTTTTGACTGTAGAAATTCACAGCCCCTGCAACTTTCCGCGGATCAAAATCGTAACTTTCTCCACGCTAGCTCAATCTGTGGAATTATTTGAGACTGCAGATCTATCTCTGCCTTCATCTCAACCATCTAATTTTCTCACTAATTAACCCTTTTCATGATTTGAAAAATTTTCTCCCTTCGAACAGGTTCACTGCATGAAATGATTTAGGGTCGTTGATCTCACCTTGTTGCGATATCAACTCTCCAACATTACACCCATTTAATGGAATTCGTAAATCTCAAAATTAAATCCTACCTTGCACCTCCGTTCCACGGAATCGCTTTCCTCCATCAATCTTCACCATCCTGAATCTGAACCATTGATGTTTAATACACTTTACCCTTATTCTACTAGTGCATGTTTCAATATACATAAATACCTATCATCGTAAATCAAAACCCAATCTCCATCCGACGAATCCATGGTGGCAAAACTTGCTAACCACTTAAGCTAAAAAGCACTCCCGTAAAATTCCTCAAATAATATAATTTTCAAACCTTTCAAGTGTTGACAGGGGTTTTGGTAACTGAGTTGTGTAGAGTCGCGGTAGCTGCGCAACCTCATGTGGTACCGTGCAAGGCCAGATTAGCACAATGGGCGGAAGGATAACTGTTTTGAATATTTTATATATGATCTAACCAAGTTTTGTCACAATAGGTCATTAGTAGTTATAAGTTAGTTATAAGTGGACCCTCAATGTAAAGGTGCAAGCCTATTTATAGAACTAGTTTTGCAATTGAATCGATATAGTAGCATGAGCATGATCTGAGAATTGGCATTATCTGGAGCATGATTGTCTCATGAGGTCTAGTGCAATCAGTTTATGGTTTTGGAGAATTTCCTATTGTATCTGCGATCTATCTAGGTTTTCTTTATGTATGCATCCTCCTGTTTTGGAAAAGAATTGTGTATTTTGGATTTTTTGTGCAAGATTAATATGATATGACAGTTGTTCCACAAATCTTATCTTTTATTCCTGCTACGATCTAATCTATTATGATGATGAGATCTATTTTATCATGATGTTGCGATCTATTATAATGTCACCATGGTCTATTCCATTTCTGTTATATTGATGCTAATGTGATCTATTTCAAGTATGTTACATTTCTGTTGCATCATGAGTTGAGATGTTTTATAAACGATGTTGCTTCACTAAGCTGTACTGTGACAAATGCATGATGCACTTTGTAGTTGTGGAAATGAATTAATGTCAACTGCATAGCTTTGAATCCAATAGTTATGTTGTCTCCCTGTCGGATCCCCATATACTCCATCTTCACCACCGAAAACTCAGTTCCAACAGCTCTCCCTTGAACATCTCAGGTGATACTTCGTCTGCTCCGCGGATGTTGTTGGGTAGGGTAAAACCTGTCTGGGCCAGTGCTCAGGGAGATCGCGTTGGTTGGGTGTCGACAGAGTGAGAACCCTTGTCGACAAGGATTTGTTAGTGGGTTCTGCCATCAAATGTTTATGTTGCTGGGACTGAGTTGTGATTAAAATGAGGATATTTTTTGGCAACTCGACCAAAGATTGAGGGGTGATTTGATCTAAAGTTGTGAGAATTTGCTGAAGCCAAAAATCAGAATCGGAAGCTATCGACGTGCCAATGGTTGGATAGATATATCCATGATGGGCCTCATGAATGGTTATTTTGTGAGTTTCCTGTCCTCTTGCAGGAGTGGCTGGAAAAGTTCAATTCTAAGTAAACAAACTTCCAAGGAGGAATCCAGCATCCTAGACCTCAGAGCTGATCCAAGAATTACAAGAAATAGGCAATAAGGCATCACAGACTATTGAAGCATGGTTGGACAGTATCCTGGAAGGCTGCATTATTGAGTTTTTAGTTGACACCAATAAATCATTTAGTGAAGCAGAAAGGGAGTTTTTTAGTGGGCCACAAGGAAGATTCTTACTATTGCTGAAGCTGTCAATTAAGTAGCTCGTCTGTGAAAAAGGTATTTTGAAGATGGACCAAGAGTAGTGGAAATCTGGTGTGTGGAGGATGTAGGCACCATGACAAAAGGGGGAAGATGCATGTAAAGGTAAGGTGTAGATGGGCATGATTTCTGGTGAGAATGTGAAGGTCACCAAGGAAAAAAGTGGTTTTACAAGGGGAGGAGAAAGGTTTCGAGAGAAGAGGTAGAGGACGGGAGAAGGTCCTGCTGCGATCGAAGTGTGATGCCGCGAGGAACAACCACACGGGAAGAAGCAACCTTTTTGTGATGATGAGGGTGACTAGGCCCAAGTTATGCCCAAAAGGACAATAGGATCGAACCCCAGTAGTAACATGCCCACACCTCCACACACTACTCCACCACAAGGAAAAAATACACATTCTGCATCGACTTGCTCGACGTGTCAGCAAAAGTCTAGCAATAGAGCACCAGCAGAAGGAAGAAGGCCCAGAATTGTGGGCGATGAAATGAAACTACCAATATTTCATGGAAACGGCACTGACAATCCAGAGCAATATTAGTTCTTATGTGAGGCGATCTAGATTGCCCGACAAACCGTAGATGATGATGTCAAGAAAAGCCAGCTAGCAACTACTCTTAGGGGCTATGCGCTAGAATGGTTCATGAGATTCATGAGGGTTCCTCAGGGAGGTACCACAAAAATGTTGGATGAGATCCAAATGGGGTTATTTGAATAATTCAAGAAGTTGAACTCTGAGGCTCGGTACATTACTAAATTGAAAGAGATCAAACAATTCCCCAATTAAATGATTTGGGACTTTGATCAATGGTTTAAGACATTGATGGCTCGGGTCAATTTTTAGATGAGTGATGTTCAGCACAAGGAGTGGTTCATTGTTGCTCTCATCCCACATATAATATAGCCACTAATGCAACAAAATATTGTAACACAAAGCGAGGCTTTGGAGACTGCGATGAAATTGGAGGCATCGCCAGTAGGAGAATCTGCAGTTGGAATGAACCAGATTCAATTGTTGTTGGCCAATCTGACCCTCCAACTGCAAGATATCAAAAAGGCCAAGGAATATCATGATGATATTTGGTGCACCCATTTCCATGCAGAGGTACATACCAAGGACACCTGTCCAATGTTCCATAATTATTTGTTGTTAGGAGCCCCAAACCCATTGAGCTATGTTGGTATACCATGGTGTCGCATATGTCAATTCTATGGGCATCGACATGAGAACTCTGATTACATACAGAAGATGCTTACCAAGAAAGAAAATATGTACTGTACATTTTATTGGTCAATATGACATGATGATAAAAACTCCCGAGCTTATGATCTACTCCAGGAAAGGACGTATGATTCATATTTTGTGAAAGGTGAGGACCCTCGAGCAATGCAAGTGCAGCCACAAGTGGTACAACTAGCAGCACAGGTGCAGTATACACCACCACCCCAAATGCATTTTATCCCTATGCAACCGCAACAATAGTTTATAGCGCAGCCTCATTTTGCACCTCAACCACAAATTGTAGCACAACCGTAGTATGCACCGCGTCCATAATATAATCAAGCGCCACTCATTCAGTCTTATCCTCAATATGTTCAAGCTGTGCACTATGTCTAGCAGCAACCAAACCCACCATAGCATCAGATGGCTCAAACAAAATTTCATCAAGGAGTCTGAGGAGGATTTCACGGAGGATTCAGAGGTAAAGGAGGAGGACGAGGTCGCGAATCAATCTAGTGTTATACCTGTGGAGTATTCGGGCAATATCATAGGGAGTGCCCTCATGTGCAGTGTACATACTGTGCAGTCGGTGATCATAATGTTGAAAATTTCCCTCACTTGATTGCAAAATGGTAGGCTGGAAATATTCCTCAGTTCAGAACATTCAGAATCAGAATCAGCCTACGTTCCAAGTACAGAACCAACCGATAATGCAGAACCAGATCCCACCATAGACTCAATCTCATAACCCACCTCAGACTCAGAACCAGCCGATGAATCAGCCATTGAATCAGACCCCACCATTGAACCTGAACCAAGGACTGACAATTGCAACAATTCAGGCTGAACCACGAATGAAGGATGTCGATGTTGGGATTGTCACTCTCGCTAGTGTGAAAACTGGAGACAATAGACCATAGCAATAAGTTCATATCATTGGAAAGAAAAAGGTGGCATTTGACATTGTGACAGAGAAAGACACTTTCTTTGGGGCAAAGCATGCAATCGGGAGAAATCTAGGTAAGTGACCAATTATTGACATGCCATTTTATTTTGATCCATTTGTAGAGGCAGGACCATCGTGGAAGCATGGTACCTTGCGATAGTTCTTTGAGAGTGGTCTATCGCTAGCAAGGGACCCTGACTCCCTTATCGGGCTTGAGACGTTATTGTACCACCTGGATAAGGCAATAAAGGATTATGTAGTGAATTCTTTTGCAAAAGAGGAAGACAAGAAAGGAGATGAGGATGAATATCTAGATCAGAGATTATGAGGTTGACTCGGTCATTCTGTGTCTTGGATCAGATCTAAACATTCTGACAAAAAAAACCTAGAAATTAATGGGAAAGCTAGCATTGGGATGGTCGTCGGTACATCTGCAACTATCAAATCAGGTGAAGGTTCAACCCATTAGTCTCATCTCAAACTTGGTTGTCAACATTAAAGGTGTGAAAACACATGCTGACTTTGATATCATAGAAGTAGTCGAAGATGGTGGTTCCTATCCCGCACTGCTAGGGATTGGATGGGCTAATGATAGCATGGAGGTTATCAAATTTAAAAAATGAATTATGACATTTGAAAACAAGGATGTCAGGGTCATTTCTCCTATGGACCCTCAGGAGGGGCGTCAGTATATTGAACCTGTGAAGGATGAATTCAGTAGAATTTTGGATCACGCTTATAACATCTCTGAAGACTATATACATCCTATCGTCAATGGCGAACTTGGATGGCATAGTGCAAGCTCTGCATCCTTTGACTCTGATGATTCTCTGAAAATTTGGCAAAATAGGTTGCATGAAGTATCATTCAGGAAATGTGGGTTGATTACACAGTCTCTCTAGCGTGTTGCAATTGATACTGTCGAGTTGCCCATTTATGAAGGACTGCCAGGACAATCAGAGTTCTTTCAGGAATTCAAAGAGAAATTTTTTGAACCACAAAGGATACTGGCTTTCATTTTAGCACTAAAGGATACCCTGGCTCGATGGTGGGAGAAACACAAACAGATGATCCATGACTAGGAACCGTGCCGTAGATTGATGATGGTGCACTTCGGTGATTGAGAGGCCTATCATGGTTGGAGATATGATGAATGGAATGATCCCACAATTCATTTGATCAAGTGTCATATTTTATGGGTGTCACGACCCATAGATGAATGGGTCCATGCTTTCGTTCACACTCTGGAAGAGATGCCGAGATCCTGGTATGTAGCGGCAGAGTTGTGCAGAACTATCACCACTTGGGAGGAGTTGTCTATTTGCTTTGCACAGACATTTAGTTTATAGGATGCCAACCTAGAGTTATGTAATTCTTTACAAATAATCTGCGACGTAGTACTAAGGGGCATCCCTGTTGCATACGCGGTTGATCCACATGCACACTACTCCATCCAATCCATGATGACATGCTACAACTTGTTCGGGGAACCTGAAGATGGAAATGAGTTGCGGAATGTTAATATTCCAGTGTCTGAAGGTGGTAGAATAATCAACCCATAGTTAGCTACCTTAGACATTAATTATCTCCATTTTTGTCTTATTTTCCTAGTTTCCATATTCCACTCTATGAAAGTTGTCCTCCAGATGTCCAAGATGGTCAAACTTGATAAAAACGAGTCATGGAGCACTTGGGAAACCTCTTGGAATCATTTCTGCTTTATTCTTGGCCTCCCTAGTGCATATCTTCTTTTATGATTTATTGCCTGCTTTTACTGATTTTAAGGCAATTGGGAAAGTTTGACTAGGTGAAGTTAACTTGTTTTTTGTCCCCATCATCCTCCACTCTATTCTCCTAATAAAAGCATGTATGAATTTTCCTTCCATCACCTATTATATTGCCTAATTGATATTTCCAATTCGTGAGCTCCTAGATAGATTTGGAAGTTGCTTTATGCACTTATGGGGGATTTGCTTAGATTTAGTAAGCCTGCTTTTGACCAATTCGAATGGCATTCCAATGCATTTGAATCTCTCATGTAATTATTTATTGTGGCATCCTATGACTTCACAAGGTTGGCTATTGTGCACTTATTCAATACAAATTAGTGTTCCACTCCATATTCAGTGTCCTTTGTGTGTAATTTGCAAGTGTAATTGGCAATTTTTGTGAGTGTAATTGTTCTAACACATGGGTTCAATTTCCACATGGTATCAGAGATTTTGTAGATCGATTTCTCTCCTTTCATATTATTATTTTAGGTTCAATATCATTGACTGGGAGCATTCTGCTGACTGAAGGGACAATTTCTCAGCTATGGATCAATCTTAGAAGATCATCTTGACTCCATTTAATTTATTTGAATGGAAAGTAGAGATGGAGATACTATTAAGAGAGAAAGGCCTCTACAGAGTGACTATGTAAATAGAAGTAGAGCCCAATGTAGCTGCAGAGAAAATTAAATGGCACAACAGGAGGGATGAGGCCTATGGTCTCCTGTGTCTAAGCATATCCAAAGACCTCCTTTTCCGTCTTGATGGATTGAAATCACCAAATGAAGTATGGGAGAATATTTTTGAGATTTTTGGTAAAACAAATGAGATGAGAGGACATCAAATCAATAATGAATTGATCTCTTTGAGTCCCAGCAGCTTCGAATCCCTGCAACTCTATTTTTCCAAGTTTAAAGCCCTTGTTTTGTAGCTAAAACAGTGTGGAATCGAAAAGAAGGAGGAGCAACTAGTTTTGGCCATACTCTCGAAGCTTGGACCTGACTATTCAGTGTTTTTTTCGACCTTCCATGCCACCAAGTTGACATCTCGAGCCTGGAAAATGCCTGCACTTGTAGAGTTCATGGAATCTCTCACACAAGAACAAGATAAACTAGTGATGATGGGCACCATCAAACTTTCCAAAGACCAAGCTCTGGTTGCTAGAGATTCTAGGCTGGATTCAAAAGGAAAGAAGAAATATAAGAAGCCACCTGAGCAAAAGAGAGACAAGAACAAGTCTCCAGAGGAGCCCCAAGGTTCCAAGAAAAACCCCTAGAATAAGAAGAACAAAGGAGAAATGAGAAAGTGCGCATACTACAGTAAGGGAAATCATCCTGAAAGCTCCTACATGAAGAAGAAAATTGACATGCTGACCCAAATCCTGGAGAAGAATGGCGACTCCCTTCCTGATAGTTCAAAGAAGAGGGAAGGAGGATCAAATTCAGAAGACAAAGAGAGATTTCATGCATTGGTTGCTGGCACATCAAGCTAACCTAGTTTCATCATTGATTCTGGAGCTTCAAGACATATGGTTTCGACCAAGGAGGCATTCACCTCACTTGACATGTCAAAAGGTCCACCAATAGTACTGGGAGATGACTCTATCACTGAAATTTTGGGCAAAGGGAGGATTGATCTTGACCATGGTAAGTTCAGCAATGTATTGTATGTTCCAGATCTTGCCTCTAACCTATTATTAGTGTATCAAATGACCCACACAGGGTCTCCAAAGAAGGTCATATTCTCCCCTGATGGAGTTGAGATCACAAATATTTCAAGTGGTAAAGTCACTGCAAAAGGAGTTGCAAGTCACACTTTGAAGGTATACATGTTCTCACATTTCCTACCCTAGTCAAACCCCTCTGCTCTTCTGATTCATGCTAATGAGGCAAGCAAGCATTGGCATGAAAGATTTGGCCACCTTAACTATAAGTATCTTTCTGATCTTAGTGAAAAAGAAATGGTCATAGGGTTACCAAAGATTAAGTTTTCCAAAGGAGTGTGTCAAGGTTGCATCTTAGGAAAACACCCAGAGCATAAATTTGAAAAAGCTAGTCATGAGAGAACCTCTGCACCTCTTGAGTTGATCCACAATGATGTTGCTGGCCCATTTCCTCATATGTCAATGATTTAGACCAAATATGCATTGACATTCATAGATGACTTTTCCAGGTGCTACTAGGTTTACTTCTTGAAACACAAGTTTGAAGTTTTTGGCCTCTTCAAAATCTTTAGGGCTTTGGTTGAAAACCAGTCTAGGAGGAAACTCAAGCTCCTCAGATCTGATAATGGTGGTGAGTATGTCAAGTCTGAGTTCATTCAATATTGTGTATATGTAGGTATTCTGATGCAACATTCTATCCCTTACACACCACAGCAAAATGGTGTTGCTGAGAGGAAGAACAGATCATTGAAAGAGATGGCAACCTGCATGATGGAGGCTAAGACTTTGCCACCAAAGTTTTGGGCCTAAGCTCTAAACTGTGCATCCTATATCCAGAATAGGCTTCCTCATAAACAGCTTGATGGTATGACTCCTTTTGAAGCATGGAGTGGGCACAAGCCAGATGTGACCCATTTCAGGATTTTTGGCTCAAGGGCTTGGGCTAGAATTCCAACAGAAAAGAGGAAGGATTTGCAGCCCCAAATCCAAGAGTGTCTATTTGTTGGGTACTCTAAATATTCAAAAGGGTATAATCTAATCAATTTGAGCACAAAAAAATCCTTCATTGAAAGGCGTGTTCAGTTCCAAGAAGCGCCTTTAGCAGCAGTTGAAGTTGGAGAGTCTTCTTCACCACCAGAACCACTGAATGTAAGTGAAGAGATAAATGAGTTTGTTGATTCTGATATGTCTGATAATTATAATTTAATTGTAGATCATAACATCCCTACAAGACCAAAATGGGCAGCAAATACCATTCATGCAACTGGGGAACTAGCTGGAAATCCTAGTGATCCTAGGAGGACTAGATCTCAGTTTGAGAGTGCCCTGTATATGAAAGACCCTTTGTTTGCAGAGAAATTCTATCTGATGGTTGAATCAAACCCATAGACATATGAAGATGCAGCACATGATCCAAGATGGAAAACAGCCATGAAAGAATAATTCAGCTCACTCCAGAAGAACAACACTTTGGAGCTGGTTGATCTTCCCCCAGGGAGGAAGCTAGTTCAATGTAAGTGGGTTTTCAAAAATAAATTTGCTGCTGATGGTTCACCTTTGAAATATAAGGCAAAATTGGTATCCAATGGCTACTCACAAGTACATGGCATAGACTACAATGAGACCTTTGCACCAGTGGAAAAGATGGACTCCATCAGGCTAGCCTTAGCCATTGCAGCTTCAAAGCAGTGGGAGGTACATCGCATGGATGTGAAGTGTGCTTTCCTAAATGGAAATCTTACTGAATATATTTACATACATCAGCCTCAAATATTTGTTACTAATCCATCTCTTGTGTGTAGGCTAAATAAATCATTGTATGGGCTTAAGCAAGCCCCCAGGGCTTGGTATGCCAAGATTGATGGCTTTTTGCTGTCATTGAGTTTTGTTTGATCCAAGTCTGATCCTAATGTTTATTTGAAGCTGATTCGTGGTTCTTTGATAATTATTGTCTTGTATGTGGATGACCTTCTCATTACAGGAAGCTCAAAGGATGAAATTTCCTCCTTGAAGGATGCAATGAACGATGCATTTTCTATGACTGATTTGGGGTTATTGAGCCAATTATTGGGTCTCGAGATTGCTCAAACCAAACATGGAATAAAAGTACATCAGTCCAAGTATGCTTTGGATTTTCTGAACAAGTTCAACATGAAAGATTGCAAGCCAAGCAAGACTCCCTTCCTTTCAGGAGTTAAGCTTGAAGATGCAGGTTCTTCACCTATGGTAAATAATACACTGTATAGGCAACTGATTGGGTGTTTGTTGTACCTTACACATACTTGACCTGATATTTCTTATGAAGTAAGTGTGGCTTCAAGATACATGGAGCAGCCTTGTGAGACCCATTGGAGAGCAGCCAAAAGGATCCTTAACTTTGTTCAGGGAACAAGGACTCATGGGATCTTCTACAAAGCTAAATCTGATCTTGATTTGATTGGGTTTACTGACTATGATTGGGAAGGTGACAACACAGATCGAAATTCAACATCAGGATATGTGTTCATGCTTGCTGAAGGACCAATCAGCTGGTCAAGCAAGAAACAAAGTGCCATTGCACTTTCATCTACATAAACAGAGTACAGAGGAGTTGTAATTGCAGCAACTCAATGTTTATAGTTGCAGGGATTACTTGGTGAGTGTGGCTTCGAATCAGACTAATCAACTACTATATGCTATGATAATCAGAGTACCATTCAAATATGCAATGATCCAGTTCAGAGACAAATAACCAAACACATTAGGATCCATATGCACTACATTAGACAGCTTGTGCATGATGGCACCATTCACCTACACTTGTGTTCCTCTTCAGAACAAGTAGCAGACATCTTCACCAAAGTTTTTTGTAAGAATACATTCAGCAATCTCAAATCACTACTAGGGACTGCTGATCATGCTGTGAAGCATGATTGATGACAAGATTTTCAAATTTTGTTTTACTGTCCATGTTTAAGGGAGGATTTTTCCCATTGGGTTTTTGCCTCTTTCCTTGGTTAAATGGATATGCAGTATGTAAAGGGTGACTAAGCCTTGTTTCTAGGCCCTATTATTTTCTGATATTTTTCCTCATAATTCAGGCTTAAGGGGGGGTGTTAGAATAATCAACCCATAGTTAGCTACCTTAGACATTAATTATCTCCATTTTTGTCTTATTTTCCTAGTTTCCATATTCCACTCCATGCAAGTTGTCCTCCACATGTCCAAGATGGTGAAACTTGCTAAAACTGAGTCATGGAGTGCTTGGCAAACCTCTTGGAATCATTTTTTCTTTATTCCTAGACTCCCTAGTGCATATATGCTATTCTGCTTTTATTGAGTTTTAAGGCAATTGGGAAAGTTTGACTAGGTGAAGTTAACTTGTTTCTTGTCCCCATCATCCTCCACTCTTCTCTCCTAATAAAAGCATGTATTAGTTGTCCTTCCATCACCTATTATCTTTCCTAATTGATTTTTCCAATTCATGAGCTCCTAGACAGATTTGGAAGTTGCTTTATGCACCTATGTGGGATTTGCTTAGATTTAGTAAGCCTGCTTTTGACCAATTCGAATGGCATCCCAATGAATTCGAATCTCTCATGTAATTATTTATTGTGGCAGCCTATGACTTCACAAGGTTGGCTATTGTACACTTATTCAATACAGATTAGTGTTCTGCTCCATATTCAGTCTCCTTTGTGTGTAATTGGCAATTTTTGTGAGTGTAATTGTTCTAACACCTGGGTTCAATTTTGACATAAGGAAGCCACAATGTCACAACCCTAGACATACCGATGGACTCGATGAGTTGGCAAATAAGGATCCAAAAAGTCAACATTGGGTCGGAAGAGAACCCAAAATTTGCCAATGTCGGGGACTATTGGGACGAGGAAACCATGGCCAAGATCACGGACCTACTACATGAATTCCAGGACCTTTTTTGACATGACTTTTAGAGATGAAGGGGATTTTAGGAGACCAAGGGGAGATGAAAATCCTATTGAGACTAGATGCAAAACCTGTGCGACAGAGGCTGTATCGACTGAACCCATGATACAAGGACCATGTGAAGGCCAAGATAAGCTGGATGCTTGATGCTGGGATCATCGAGCCTGAAGAAGAATCCAAGTGGATAAGTCCTATGGTGCTCTGGGATAAGAAAGACAAGAGAAATCCCCATTTTCATCGACCTAAAGAAGTTGAATGATGCCTACGTGCATCACCCATTCCTGACCCCTTTTACAAATGAAGTTATTGAAGGCGTAGGCTACTAGGAGATCTATTCTTTCATGAATGGGTTTTTGGGATACCACCAGATCTGGATTGCAAAGGAGGATCGCCATAAGACCATGTTTTTCACTAAATGGGGCTATTTTCAATATAAAGTCATGCCTTTTGGGATGAAAAATGCACCACCTATATTTTTTTAGGTAGTTGTCACTGTATTTAAAGACTTTATTCAAAAGTTCCTTTAGGTGTATATGGATGATTGGACTATCTATGGACTAATTAGGGACCATCTCGACAACTTGCGACTGATGCTAGAAAGGTTTCGACATCATCAGATCACGTTAAACTATAGAAAGTGTATTTTATGTGCACCATTTGGAATGCTACTTGGGTACATAGTGTGTAAGGAAGGTATGTTGGCTAATGCGATGAAGATATTGCTAATCCTTAGTTTACTGCCGACGGCGAATGTGAAGATGCTTTGGGCATCAGGGCATATGGGATACTGTCGCAAGTTTATCAAAGGATGCACTACAATTACTGCCCCCATGGAGAAACTACTGAAAAGGGATGCAGCACATGAATGGACTCAGGAATGTTAAGGAAGTTTTCACACTTTGAAGGCCAAGATCGCCTCTATGGCCATACTTGTTTTTCTTGATTGGAATAAGGAGTTCCATGTGCATGTTGATGCTTATTCCACTGCGTTGGGGGTTGTTCTTGCATAACCAGGTGAGGGAGACCTGGATCACCCAATCGCACATTCCAATAGAAATTTTTCATTTTCTAAATGAAGTTATACAACAATGGAAAGGGAAGTCTTGGAAATGGTTTATGCCTTGCAAAAGTCTTGGCACTATTTATTGGGCAGACATTTCAAGATGTTCACCAATCATTCTCCTTTGCAATACCTAGTCAATAAGCCTATGTTGGGGGAGGAGATATGTCGATGGTTGTTACTTTTCCAGGATTTTGATTATGAAATAGCTGTGAAGCCAGGGAGGTTGAACGCTGGTCCAAATCATTTGTCTTGTGTCAATAACGGTGAAGAACCAACCAATATTGATGACGGGTTGCCAGATGTGCAATAGTTCTGTGTTGACATCGCAGATGATCACTATGCCCCAATTATTCAGTTTTTGGCCACTGGTGTCGCCCCAGAGGACATGTCGACTAGCCAACAGAAGGAGCTGGTCATGAAGGATTCTGATTTTAAACTAATTGTTGGAAAATTATATAAGCTTCGACCAGATGAAATCTTGTGACGGTTTATTTTACCGCATGAGCAGGGTCCCATTTTAAAAGAAGCACATGTAGGAATTGCGGGAGGCCACTATGGAGGATGGGCTACTACGCGAAATTTGTTGCACATCAGGCTATGGTGGCCTACATTGCATAATGATGCCACATAATATGCGAGGAGTTGTGATGTCTGCCAGCATGTCGGTCAGCCATCATGGTAGGATGGCATGCCGCTGGTGCCATAGGTAACTCTCCAACCTTTTGATAAGTGGGTTATGGATTTTGTGGGTCCTATTAATCCACCATGGAATAGGTCTGGTGTGCGATACATCATTATTGCAACCGAATATTTGACTAGGTGGGAGGAAGCTGCACCAGTTGTGGATTGTACTGCTGTGACAACAGGGAGGTTCATCTTTGAACACATTGTGACACAATTTGGGTGTCCTAGGATTTTGATGAGTGACCAGGGAAATCACTTCGTTAACCGGACGGTGAAAGTGCTAACTAAGGAGTTGCAGGTGCAACATAAGAGGAGTACACCATACCATCCATAAGAAAATGGGACCATCAAAGCATTCAAAAAAATATTGGAAATAGCGTTGACTAACATATGTAATGCTAACCACGATGACTGGGACCTAAAAAATTCCCACAGTGTTATGGGCCTATCGCACTACTTGCAAATGCCTGATAGGACAGACACCATTCAAGCTGGTCTATGGGCAAGATGCATTCATGCCCATGGAGTAAATTGTTCCCAGTTTGTGCATTTCCACGACGACAGGAATGGGTGATGCCGAAGCATTAGAAGAGTGAATTGCATGGTTGATCCAGCTTGAAGAAGACCTCTTTATTGCTGGCTTCCACCAGTAGGTTGCGAAGGATCGATAGAAGGCGTGGCATGATTGCCACATTAAGAAAAAACAGTTTGTGGAAGGAGAATTGGTGTTGTTATACGATACTAATTTCATAAAGCATCCATGTAAGTTACAAATGCACTGGTTAGGTATGTATCTTGTTCATTCCATTTAGTTCTGGAGGCACAGTTCAGTTACAACAATTAGATGGCGCGGTATTGTCGACGCTTGTTAATGAGAGTCGGTTGGGGCTCATCAATACGCCTCAATTTGGGTGAATGAATGAAGCCCATGCATGTGTTAAGAAAATGTTGGCTTGTTTTCATGGGGGGATTCTTTGGTTGAATACACGCATCCCTGTTATAGTGGATTTAATCGTGAGCATCACAAGCTTGCTAAAGGCTGGGGAAGATCCGACGCAGTATATCCGCAGGGAGGGATACTGACAAAAATATTTCCAAGCAGCTGAAGGAGCGCTTTGGCTTACAGCGTGATGGCCGTGCTTATCGAATCGATAGCATTAACTCATAAGCAGTGTGTATCGGCATGAGGATTCTAGCGAGTAAGGTTGTTCGAGAAAATCCACTGGTATAATGTAACTCGAGTGTTATCACATGCTGGGGGGGCATTTTCATATAGTTGGTTGTTGATCCTTTTTTCCCTCCTCACCTAGATGGAACCTAATGACTACCAACTAATGGCAATTGATGTGGTGAAGGTGCACCGAGGTGCACCGTATTAGAAATTATGGTGATTCGAAGAGCCCAGTCGACAGGTGGATTATGACATTAATTTTTGGGTCGATTAGCAAACATTGCAAGCTACGGCCATTGTCATTCTCGTGTATCTCCTTATGCCATGACCAAGTATCAGCAGATAATTCAGTTCACCATCGGGCCCCACTCTATTTACATTCAGGCAAGGCGGGACCCTGACCGACAGTGGCTACCTTTGGCTTACAAATTCACAACGGAAGAGTTGGATGCTATTGTTCAAGAGTGGTCAGTTGAATGGCGCAACCCGATGAGTCAGGAAGAACTATCTAAGGAGCCGCTGCCCGAAGCCCTAGAAGATCCTTCCCAGAAGGAGCTGAGTATTCATGACTCTGAAAACGAGTTGTCGATGGACCCCAAGGGCAAAGCACAACACATGGGGGAGGAGACTCACATCAAATGGCACCAAGAATATGATGTGGGAAGTGGTATCCAGTCAGGGATGTAGGACCAACTGCAGCAAC
>LPNX010892899.1:166729-231729 GCA_001517045.1 Pseudotsuga menziesii | reverse complement strand
GGGTGTTAGGAGCAATCCTTAATTTTTTACTCAATTGGTTGCTCCCCCTATCATGTAGACATCTTCATTCACTAAGCTCCCCCTAAAATTGTGATGATGAAGATGATGATGATGATGAATATGATGAGGATGATGAACATGATGACGATGATAATGAGAATGATGATGATGATGATGATGATGATTATGATCATGATAATGGAGATGTTGATGAATTGGATGGCGATGATGTTGATGATGAATATGAAGATGTTGATGATGATGATGACGAATATGATGATGATGATCAAGATGATAGTGGTGATAATGAAGATGTTGATGATGAAGATGATGATTATGATGATGATGATAAGGAAGATGACAATGATGAAGAAGATCATGATGACGATGATGATGATGACGATGATGATGATTATGAAGATGATGATGATGATATTGATGAAGATGATGAAGACAATGGTGATGACGATGACAACAATGATGATGAGGATAATGCTAATGATGATAATCGTCGTTGTTGTCATCATCACCATCATATTCACCTTCTTCAACGTCATCATGATCATCATGATTCATCATCATCATCATCATCATCGTGTTCATTCTTGAAGGGACTTATGTATAGGATCTCACTATAAGCAATGCAACCAATAAAAATTATGACAAAATCCTTGTTAAATTAAATTAAATTAAATTAAAAAAATAGAGTTGTTTAACTATAATTAATTTAAAATGCAACAAAATATAAAATATGCAACTAAAAAAACCCAAAATAAACTAAACAAAAGATAAATATGCAAAATAAAAAAACAAAACAAAACACAAAATATAAAATATGCAAATAAACAAACAAAAAAACGTCGAATTCAAAAAAACGTGTGCACTATCTCATTAGAAAAACAACAATGAACAAGTTCACTCCTGCGCACTAGTTCATTAGCTGCATCTAGATCACTGGTAATTTTATGAGCAGAGCAGTGGTAAATCGAGGAGCAGGGGATACAAGTCCAAAGGATACGGACGTTCCCAGTGGAGGCAATCCAACTGTAGTTGCGAGGATATCAGTGTTCCCAGGGGAGGAAATTCATCCGTGGTCTAGAGGATAACAAAGGGCCCAAAGAAATCTGTAATCCCATTAACCCTAGCAGCGTAGGAATTTTGGAAAAATACCAAATTTCTAAACCAACACGGATTCGATATAGTCATACTAAAATTGTAATTTTTTTGTTGTGCTACCATCACTTCTATTATTAGTGGATCTAGTAAGGTTTTTCTATTATTGGAGCATCTGAAGCTCCTCCTTAAATTCAGGGAAAACACATATGGGTTGAACACTGCAAGCCTGTCGTGCTCTTGTATAATTTTATGAATTATGGCACAATTTGCAGTATTTTGTAATTTTATTCTATTTAATGGTCCAGAATAGTGTGCAGAGTCCTCTACGAGCTATAATTTGAACTAGTTCAACTAATTCTATCGAAACTTTGAACCTGAGACGTGTTTCTTGTAAGCATTTAATTTTGCTTTAATAATTAGTTTTACCTCGATTATGGCACAAATTACAAGCTTTTGTTATTTTATTCTATTATATGTTTGAAACATTCTATAGACTGGAAGATTGTGTAATCTTATTATATTTAATGGTCTAGAACAAAGTCCTCTATGAGCTATAATTTGAATTGATTCTATTGAAACTTGAACGTGAAACCTCCTTCTCCTTTAAATATGCACTTAATTTTGCTTTGATGGCCAGTTTTATAAGGATTATGGCACACTTTTCAAGCTTTTGTGATTTTTTTCTATTATGGGTCTAAAACATTTTGTAGAGTGCCATAGGAGCTGCAATTATAATGACTAGGTACAATTCAACCTAAGACCTATTTATCCTTTAAAGAAGCATTTTATTTTATTTTTATCCTCACTTTTACCTAAATTACAACACACTTTGCAAGCTTTTCCCATTTACTGGTTTGGATTTTGGAACAATTGTTAATAGGAATTCTCAACCAGTGTGGACACTGCTTGTTCCTCTACAATGTAAGACATGACTATAGAACAGAAAGACATAGCAACATATCCTTTCCTTGAATAATTAAATAAATTGACATAAAGCACATCATACCTCAACCTTGGATCTGCTTCTCTTCTCTCCAGAAAGTCCTTGCGATGGTTCAATATCTGTAAAAGAGATCACAAGACAAACAAAAGGGATGAGAGCATCATGATAACTGACTATCCATATTGGTGATCAAGGAATCCAATAATATTTAATTACAAACACTACAAACAAATATAGGAAAGGGAAATGTCTTTGTATTAATATATGGATGAGAAAGAAGTACAACCAAAAGCCCTGATGTCGATGGCTTCTGTCTCAATCAAGAATGTCTACAATCTCCTATGACTATGAATACCTCTCAAAACACAAGCTACCTCTACTGTTACTCTGACTCAGACTTCAAACTAGCAGCATAAGGATGCTTTTTCTGGCCTCCCCCACTCTCTTCATGAAGGCTCCATTTATAGGCCTAGAACTCAAGAGATGACTTGGAAAAAGGATAGACTAAGATCCCTATAGGTGAGGGAGGTGAATGCCACCTCTCCCAGGAATATAGGAACCAATTCCATGAAGGCTCTCATATGGAGGCTTCTAGAAACATCTCTTTTTTCCTTTTAACTGACCACCGGTGCTTTTAGCAAAACTGTCAAGAGCATCGATCTAGGGTTTTTGTCAAAGGACAGGGAAAATGCCACCTTTTACTCAATTGGGTCAGGCGTCGATGACACTCTATGAAAAGCACCAAAAAGCACCATCCCTTCTAGGTCAAGGAAAAAAGTGACCAAGGTGACTCATGCTAGGATTTTAGGGAGGTTAAAGGGAAAAGTGAAATTCTCATAGAGGCTGCTAAGCAATGTGATATTTCTAGGTGCAACAGAATGCCCAACAAAGTATGAATCTAGAAGAAGGATATAGATGAAATAGTTTGGAAACTTTTCTGTCTGATACAAAGGCAAAGAGAAATAGGCTCATATAGGACCAGTAACTAACTTTATCCAACCCAATCATAGCTGCAGACTAATACACTGCAGATCTATGATGATGACCATGTCATGGCTACTGACGATACACTCTAGATCCATGAATGACTACAACAAGAAGTAATACATAGCTATGAGATATACAACGTAGATCTATGCCCCTCAATGTCAGATATAGAAAAAATCCACCAAACACACAATGTGGATCTATGTCATGACTATGAATGATCTCCAAAAGCAACCTGGTCATAGGCAATGATGATGAGAAAGCCTAACCACTTAGGTCTTCATCCTGATGCCCAAATGATATGAATCTAACCATGTGATTACAATGTCTTGACGTCGAACATGGTGGAAACCACTTGATTACCATTCAATAATGTAAACTGTTAACAAGTGTGAGGGTAATCATCATTGATGACAATGATCCCCAAGGTATCTCGGTACATACCATCAAATGTGAATAAAGGACTTGAAGTAGAACACTCGATGAGATATTTCAATCAAGAGTCAATGATGTAAACTCATGTCTAAAGAAATGTAACCTGCCATTGAGGTTACACTAAAATCTTGCACTCTTGATCCATGTGTTAACCCTTTGCCTAATCCCAAAAATTTTCTCTGCTAAAGTTGACTGAGATTCAAATTTTCCTGCGTTTTTCCCTCTTTAGGAAGGTCAGTGCTCTTGTACTTCATGCTAGGAGTGCCGAAGGATATTTTTCCCTTCATGCTAGGTGTGCCAGCATTGGCGCTCTATCTCCCACTGCTAGGAGCACCGACGATGCTTTTTCCCTTTTTAGAAAGTGCACCGGTGGTGTTTTGAGAAAAAAAAATGAAGATTCGAGACCCTTCTTGAAGGTGGATGAGGTGGTGGATTATCCCTATTATTTAGGTGAGGCGGAATTTGGTTCCTAACCTATAGGGAATATCCATTTGACTCCTCCTCCTAATCCTCAACCTATTCCATCCCTTTAGCTTTATAAATTAAACCCTCTCTCCATTTGGAAGGGAGGAAGGACTCTGGTACTCTTACGCTGGTGGAATTTCTAGGTGACCTCTATCATCCTTTGAAGGCTTGGGTTTGGCTTCAATTGTTGGATGGAAGATTGCAGCATTAAGGCTAGGTTGTGATGTTCTCTCCCATGTAATTCTATGTATCTCCTTGATTACATTAATACAAATCTCTTTCCATAAATGTTATTGTGTTAATAATGTTTATATCTTTATTCCTTAACTGTTAGCTTAGATCAATTATATGTTTGGATACACATATGTTGTTTTCTTGTTTCCACATGCTTTATAGGGTTTTGCAACTGTAGATTTGAATATTCTGGAGATTGGATCAACAAAGAGAGAAGAGGATCTGCATATCTGAGGTAGGTGATATGTTTATTTCTTTGCATTTCCATTTAATCTAGGAAAGTAGGTTGTGTTCTGTATTTGATTTGTTCTAGATCCACTTAAACTAGGGAGATCTGGCTTGATTCTGATTAAGTAGATTTATCCGATAACAACAATGTATAGTTCCCTAGGACTTGTGGGCTATAATTTAAATTGACTCCAGTAAATTGACCCTCATACGTCTTTCTTCTTTAAAGACACATTTGATACAAGTATTATTTTTCAACAACATTTATATATTTTTTCCTCTATTTGGAATATACCATGGTAGTTAGTGTGGTTGCCTCTATTTGGCATAGCTCAAAGATTACAAAGGTTATCGAGAGTATTGTAGCCTACGTATGTCTTCATTAAACCCTCTATGAGCATTTCCTCATTAAATACATATTGATGTGTCATTTTGATCACATCATATCTTCCAAAATACTATCCTTAAATCCTTCTCAACATATGCAGAATTCCCTTTATAAATTTATGTTTATTAATTTCCTGTAGCTTACTCTTTTATTTCACCAAGACTGTACATGCATACTTTTCTAACTTTTGGCAGACTTATATTTTTCACATCTTGACCATCTTTAAACAAACTGAGGGTATGGCTAGGTATCCACCTCAACTAGGAACAAGACCATGTCACCTTAAAAACTTACTGGAAAACATATAGTCTTTGGCAATCACTTTAAAAAGCTCTTTCTAACTACTCAATTCCACACTTAGTCAATTTTGACAAACCCTAGTCATTACTGTCCCAGAAGGAATTTTAGCAGACTCATATCTCACACATGTGAACACCTAGAGGGAAACTAAGATCATGAGTGGATGCCCAGATCATCAAAGAATGGACTCATAACATCTGATGAATTTATTAGTTAAAGAGATGACTCTGGCATGCATTTTCAAGTGGGATCTCAACCTCCTATTTTCAACACTCAGTCAAGTTTTCATATTTTTGGATATGCAAGATAATGTTTTTACCTCTTTTGGAACGCTGATATTTTTCTCATGTGGTCACCATAAGAAAAACTAAGAACATTGATGGATAGGTAGTTCATTAAAGAACATGCCTATACCTTCTGATGAATTTATCATCACTCAGATAGGATTTGGTGGGCATTTCCAAATGCCTCTTCAACCTTGTGATTTGACACTTAGTCAATTTCTTTAAACCCTAGGTCTCAAAAGTGATTTCAACTTTTCATCAAACTTGGAGTGTAAGAAATCCAACGGATGGAGGACAACCATATGAATACATTAAGTCTAGTTTCATCCTCTGGAACTACATTATGTCTCCTCGATGGGCATTTTACTGAAGTATGATGTAAAAGCTGCTTAAGACCTTGTTTTGGAAAATCCATAATTTCTGCCTCAGTTACTTTCAGGCCAAAGTAAGAACATCGTCAGGTAGACAACACAACCACCTATAGGATTCCCGTATGGTGTGGTACTTTATTTCAACCCACAAATTATGGCGAGCATTCTCCTAGAGCAACTTGTCTAATTTGACCAAAAATAACTTCTTTTGGGAGGCCTGTATCTTCTTCCTCAAAGAGTTGTTCTAAGAACCGGTGGCATGGTGGGATAGATACTTCAACCAACTATGGGATGATAGTCCATGGTGGGCATTTTCATAAGACTACTGCTTTAGGAAAAAATTTCACCACTTAGTCTATTTCCAACTATATCATACATGCCTATGCTCATCAATAGTTATTTTGTCATTAATGAACATCTCTAGGATATGGCTGTCCACAATCATCAGTTCACCAAATGTCACCCATTCTCCATTCATATATTGACATCAATGCCAACACATTCATCTACCATATTTCCAACAATGATTCCCAAGAGGATAGAGATGAGAGGTTACCCATCATCATCTCAACCTGAATATGTAACTTAGCCATTTCTAAAGCCTTAGATATTGCTAGGTCTTCATTAGTGCAACTCTCCCATTGAAGTGATAAGGATTTGAATAACATAGCCCTTTTATGGGGTCCAATGAGCCCTTACTTATCTCGAATTGAAACTAGATATTCTTTTCCATATATTATAACTTTTTCCATTGTTTCCCTTGGCTTTGAGGTTGAAACTATAGAGAAAGGAAAATTGTAGGTCTCATCCATTGTCACAAGAAATCAATACTTATTTACTACTTGTGTTAGTTCCTAATAGATAATGAATGACATGTTACACTTTGGAATGTTAGTTCCTAATGAATATTGAATGACATGTTACACTTTTGAATGATAATCATATAATATTATTTTTTTAAATTAAAATTGCATGTTTTTGTATTTATAAGATGCCTATTCCCGTATTTTAGTTGTACTTTGTTTTTTTGTTACATATTTTTTCCGTATCGTATCTGAATCGTATTCGAATCTATACTTGAATATTGCTACTATGGTGTTGACTGTTTCCTTCATATTTTGTGAGGATTTATATGAAATATAGGTTGTATTTGAGGTGCACAATGACCCATGACAGGAATTTTTCCCGTCAAATTCCAGCCTTGAAACCATCCATCTTTCGTTTGATAGAGAATAGGCATGAACCATACCATCAAGACCAAACAAATTCAGGATTTCCCTATTGCAGAACACCATAGCAATTGTAAGAAAATGGTCTTGGGTAGTGTAAGACGATTCAAGGTTGTGATAAGATGATTCCGGATCCAACATCACCCTATTCGCGTCCATGTGAAAAACCACTCAAAAATACCTATAATTGGTCTAAATTTGGTGACATTTCACAAAGTTATCCTATTTAAAAAAAAATCAAGCACGTAGTTAGAGAAGAAGTACCTCGCACAAGGAAATGTGCATATCAAAACACTGTAGAAGAGGGAGTGTTAGACTAATGTCGCCAAGTTTCAGTGAGCAATCCATGAATGAAGCAATATGAGCACCACTCATTCCAAATTGAATCCCCAACATGATCTATATGAGGGGGAACCCCATACCTCTTTGCATGCATTAACTAGTCTAGTGGCCCAAGAAACACACTTCTATATTCGTGTTGTGAACAAATTCCAAACAAAATCAAATTGTGTCTTATACTTAAAAATAATTCAAACATAGATAACTCTAAAATAAATTACACCTTTGAGAGAAAAATATCTTATGGTAAATTTTTTGGGAAGAAAAAACTTTTGATATTAAAACATTTCAAGTAAATATATTTGCATGCTAAATTATATCTGATTGGTAGCTTATATTCTTGTTTATCGAGTGTAGGTACCACCAAATAGGTATCTATCAGGTATATCTTCCTCAAGTGATGGTGAAGATATACTCAGAGAGGTTGAAAGTGATACTTTTTGTACTAGATCTACCGGTTCTATATCAACAAGATATGAAAAGGTAAAAAAAATATTTTGTAGACGCATGCAATATTTTATTGCCAACGGAGGGTCATGCAATTATGATGTTGAGAGCATAGGGGACATTGAGTTTCCCTTGAGGTATATATATCTAGTGCAACGATGGGTACCTAATAAGCTACCTCAAGTGGACACATATTTCTTCATCAATGGGAGGATGTATCGCATTGCTCCTTTGTCCTTACATGGATTGGGGCTATTTTCCATGGATGGAATAAAGGTTGGCTATGGCACTATAACTGAATTGATGGTGTATGTTGGACCATTATACAGATACAATAATGGGTTGATCTTGGTCCAATATACTCGAAGTATGAGGAGATACAAAGTTGCTGCAAATTATATACAACTAGTAGAACCCAATAAAAACAAAGGGGCGACTATGTATATTGATGGGAGACCAAAAGCATCAAGAAACATTGGTGGATTTATAAATAGAACATGGCCAGTGATAGTAACTAAGCAACTGAATTGCGAATTTGAGGGATGCAAAGAACATCTTATATTTGTATGTGCAACAAAAACAATAATTCTAGGTGAAGAGTTGTTGATCGATTACATATTAAATTGAATAGATGTGGCTTCCACGGTCCAGTGTAACCGTGGAAGGTCAGACGCTATGCCTCATCAGGTAAATGATAAATATAGTAACTAAACATGACTACAATAACTAAATGTTTCAATTTTTTCTGTTAACATTTGATTTCCATTATTGACATTCACTTTTTTCGTGCATATTATGAATATTTCCATGTGATAACATGCTTATTACATTGTTATGCTTATCTCAATTTTTTTATGTTACAATTATTGACTCAACTTTTATTGATTGATTTATTTTGTCAGGGTTGCAGTAGTGGAAATCCACATGTTGCCTCCACGGTCCAAGGTGACCGTGGAAGGTCACAATCTATGCCTCGTGAGGTAAATGTTAAATATAGTAAATAAATATGACGTCAACAACATAATGTTTCGATTTTTTTAGTTAACATTCGATTTTCACTATTACTATTCGCTTTTGTCGTGCTTATTGTGAATATTTCCATATGATAACATGATTATTACATTGTAGTAGGGATCTACTCATCCCCATGGTGCAGAACATGTATCTCCTCCTTCGGAGGTAAAAGTAAATATTATTGCAGTATATCATTTTTTTTTATGTTACAATTATTGACTCAACTAAATATAGTAACTAAATATGACTACAATAACTAGAAAATCCAACCCCATAAGATTTCCATGTGACAACATGATTATTACACTGTGGCAAGGGCCTCCCATGGTCGTCATGGAACAGAATGCGTGTCCTCTACTTAAATGGTCCAGGGTGACCGTGGAAGGTCACACTCTATTCCCCATCAGGTAACTGTTAAATATAATAACTAAATGTTGAGATTTTTTCTGTTAACATTCAATTTCCACTATTACCATTCACTTTTTTCGTGCTTATTGTGTATATTTCCATATGATAAAATGTTTATTACTCTGTGGCAAGGGTCTGGTCATCACCATAGAGCAGAACATGTATCTTCTCCACCGGAGGTAAAAGTAAATATTCTTGCAATATCTCATTTTTGTTGATGTTACAATTATTGACTCAACTAAATATAGTAACTAAATATGACTACAATAACGAGAAACTCCAACCCGAAAAGATTTCCATGTGACAACATGCTTATTACATTGTGGGGGGGGTCTTCCAATGTTTGTCATGGAACAGAACGCGTTCCCTCTACTTCTGAGGTAAAAATATATATTATTGCAATATCTCATGTTTTATTATGTTACAATTATATTCATAACATTTATTTATTGATTTATTGTGTCAGGGTGGCACCCGTGGAAAGGAACCTACTACTTCCATGGTTTAGGGTGACCATTGAAGGTCACACTCTGTGCCCCGTCAAGTAAGTGTTAAATATAATAAATAAATGTTTTGATTTTTTCTATTATCATTCGATTTCCACTGTTGACATTCGCATTTTTCTGTGCTTATGACGAATTATTGATTGATTTATCGTGTCAGATGGGGACCGTGGAAAGGTTATTTTTTAGTTGTATACTTGTAAATATTATTCTTAGGTTATTTTTTTTTCTCTTAGGTTTTAGACTTAATTTTTATGTGTTTTCATAAATTCTATTTTATCAAAAAAGAAATCCCTAAAGAAAGAATTTCTATGTAAAACCCTAAAAACGCAGACTTGTTGCTCCCACAATCCGAGCCCTCTCCGTTATCAAACATAGGTCTACAATATTTATTGCAGACCTCATATGCCCTAGTTTCCTTCTCTACACACTCAAAACAAAAAACAAGTTAGTATTTCAAACTATTTATATGGTGTTGTATTTTGTAAAATATATCTTATTGATTTGATTAGTTTTATGCCCTATTCGCATTAGTTTTTTGAGTAAATGTAAGTCTAACTTTTTACTGAGATATCGAACCTTACATCTCTAAATGCACAATGATATAACTGTGACATAGTTTTACTAAGTATTGTTTTGGATTTTCTTAGTACTAATTATTGCTATTGAGAGCTAGGTGATGGTAAGGGACTTGATGATTTTATATTTCAAAGCTTGCATACAAGATCGAGTGAATGGTAATAACATTATGGTTAGCTTGGCACTAAATTTTCATTAAGTTAGTATTTTATATATATGCTATCACATACGCAGATCTAGAAATCATATGCTAAATGACACTTTAAATGATTAACATTGGTTATTAGTTGCACTATTTTACACATTCTGATTACTGTGATGATAAACTTGCAGTCGTTGCATGGCACATATGTGGACCATAAATTCATATGTCTATATATTCAAGGTTAGCAAATAAAGTAATGTTATTACATGATGAGTGTCTCCAAGGAAATTATGATATGGTTTCTAAACTACAAAATGCATGCTCAACTGTGCAACCTACTTCTCAATGCCAAAAGGTAATTTATGATGAATTTTTTGCTACATGAGATCATTCCTAGTAATAGAATATAAATAAGTTGTCAATTTTTTGTTGACTAACATGTCTCTTTCCCATCATGTGCTTAGGGGACTATTTTTATCTTATGGGCATATTTGATACTAACTTGACCAATTTTGGCCATGCTTGAGGTGGTTGCATATGAAGGATCAACTTTTCATATTCACCTCTTCCAATAATGAGCAACATCAAAACAACTTACCAATCCTACACAGATTTTCCAGGTGAACAACTACTATTTTTCCCTATGGGTTGAGTTATTTTTTTATTATTTTTTATTTTTCAATAAAGACAAATTCAATGCACCTTATGTTTTTTGTAGTATGATGAATTATCACTAGTAGCTCTTCACATGTAGTAGAGAAAGTGATGATATTTCACAAGGAGTGTTTCCAAGGCAATTATGATATGGTTTATTAACTACAAATTCCATGCTCAACTGTGCAACCCGCTTCTGATCAATGCCAAAAGGTGATCTATGATGAATTTTTTGTTATATGAGATCATGCACAGTAAAAGAATAGAAATAAGTTGTCAATTTTTTGTTGATTAACATGTCTCTTTCCTATCATGTGCTCAAGGGAAAAAAAAATTCTTTCGGGCATATTTGGTACTAAATTTGATCGTTTTTGGCCATGCTTGAGGTGGTTTCATAAGAAGGATCAGTTTTTCATTTCCATCTCTTCCAGAAATTGCAGGCTTGACCTTCTCTGGCTTCATTTACACCTACCGTATTCCTTAGTCCTCAAATCTCGAGCTCTCTTCATCTTCAGAACATGGGCTTCCTTTACTTCTAACTTGTGGGATTCTTTAAGCTTCTGCGGGTATCTACAGTCCTCTATGGGCTTCTTCCAAGCTCTATGGGAATCCTTCCAAGCCCTTTTGGGCTCTTTAAGCCCCAGCGGGCTTAACCTAATTTTGGATCACAATAAGTTGATCTGATCCTAGTGGTGCCTACATCTTTTATCGATGGTATTTTTTATAGATGTTCCCCCCTACCTTATCATAGAAATCAGCTCTCATTGGTGCCTAGAATATCATTTAATTAATTTTTATACAATCTTTGTGGTTCTTACAACATATTTTATCGATGGTATTTTTTATAGATGTACCCTCCTACCTTGTCATAGAATCCGCTTTAAGAGGTTCCACTTTAGCCTCTAATTATGTATTTTATCTAATTATTATGAATTTGTGCATCCTAATGGGAAAAAAATTTTTGAGGCAATAATTAGGGTGCTTAGGGCCACTTTGGGTACTTTTGGGCACAAATCATTATGACTTTTTTTTAGAGTCAGTTAACACTTTTTGACCTCCCCCCTGAACTTCCCACTTATTTTTTTCCCTTTTACTTCAATATGTTTTTCCCATATCTTACTTTCCTGATATATTTATTTTCTATAAATCACCTTTCATGTGTTATATTTTATCCATTTCTTTGTCTTTAAAATATAGTATGTATTTTTTCACAAGCACTTATTGAAGATCCAAAACCATGGAAAAGAAGGTTGATTTCCACGGTTTTTATTTTTTATTTTTAAACCTCCAGGTTTCGTCACAATATCGGTGAACTTTCATTGTAGGTATTGCAAAACTGTTGAAACCCGGGGTGGATTTCCACAAATACCGCCTCTATAGCAATGGATTTTCGTGGAAAAATTACCATTCAACTTGCAAATTTCGTTGATAGAGATTGGTTTTTCGTGGTTTTGCATGGAAGAAATTTTTGTTCAAATTCCAGAATTTGTCTTTAGAGAGACAAACGTACTTCATCGCAAGTGTTCCACTATTTTGCGTGGAAACAAAATTTTTCCTAGCGGTTTTTGGCCATATTTTTGTCAACAACAACTTTGTTGATAAAGTGACGAAACGTAGAAAATGAATTAAAAAAAATCAATTTCAAGGCCACATATAGAAGACACGTGGCGACCATTTTTTTTCTCTATATCTATGGCTTATAAAGTCTGTCGTTATATCCATGAAATAAGTGCCATGAAACATCGTGACCATTTTTGTCAAAATTGAGACAACGAAACGTGGAAATAGCAACAAAAAACAATCGCAATTTTGATATTATGTATTAGTGTGGTGATGATGATGATGATGCTAGCCATGATGATGATGAGCATGAAGATGACAATGATTATGATGAGTATGAGGATGATGTCGTTGATGATGATTAGGATGATGGCGATGATGATGGTGGTGGCGATGATGGAAATGATGATGATGATGATGATGACGATGATGACGATGATGACGATGATGATGGAGATGATGGTGGTGATGATGATCATGATCATGATCTTGGTTATGATGGTGATGATGATGATGATGAAGATGATGATGATGGCGATGATGATGATGATTATGATGATGAATATGGTAATGATGATGAGGAGGAGGAGCATGAAGACGATGATGATTATGATGATACCATTCATGATCATAAAGATGAAGATGTTCATGATTGTGATTATTCTAATGAGGATGAACATGATGATGATTATGGTGGTGATGATGATGGTGATGATGACAATGATGGTGATGATGATGATGATGATGATGATGACGATGATGATAATGGTGATGGTGATGATGATGGTGATGATGATTATGGTGATGATGAGGAGGAGGAGGAGGATGAAGATGGTGATGACTATGATGATACCATTGATGATAATAAAGATGAATATGGTGATGACTGTGATTATTTTAATGAGGATGAACATGGTGATGAGGAGGATGTGGATGATCATGATAATGATGATGATGATTATTACATTTGTATATTTAACTAGGTACTTACATGAATGATTTGAAGATATACAATACATAGTTATTACAACCATTTTAATATAAAAAATATCTCTAAGTAAATTAAAAAAACATAACACAATGTCCAACAAATACAACAAATGAGATGTTCCATGAATAATTACCTGGAATAATCATCATATTTCCCATCATGTACATACCTCCTATATTCCAACATTACTACAATTTCATTGATATTATTCTTCATCTAGTGACTAAACATCGGTATCATCATCTGGTTCAGAATCACTATCGTTGAAAGGATCTCTCATATCAGCATCATCATCAATACCATTTTTTGTTATATACTCATCATCAATATCATCTGTGACTATGCCATTGTCTACTAAATCATTAGAGGAAATTTCAACTCAAAATGGGCCTCCTAAGGAAAATTAATAAAATAATAGTTAAAATTATAAAATAATATTTATTAATTTTGGAGGAAGAAAAGAAAAAACTACTTTTTTGTTTGTATCTTCGACATATCTCCTTGTTTTTTTACTCAAATTTCGATCGGGAGAACTCGTTGGATGTGGAATTAAATTTCGTATCTAAAAAGTACCCACTCGGAATAGTTTTAACATGCCTTGCTACACCAAAAACAAGAAATACCTAAAAAAACATGATGATGATGTCATCATCACGTTTTTTCAGGTATTTCTTGTTTTTGGGGTAGAGTTGCCCGTCAAAACTATGCTGAGTGGATACTCGTTGGATACGGAATTTAATTCAGCATCCAACAAGTTCTCCCAATCAAAATTTGAGTAAAAACACAGGGAGATATGTCAAAAATACGAACAAAAGAAGTAGTTTTTTTTATGATACCTATCCCCAAATTTATATTAAAAAATTATTTAAGAGGTGCTCCCTTTTTGAATTTTAAATCATTTTTATTGGCTAATACATGATTCCATGGAATTTGTATTATTTTTGGAAGGCCCATTTTATATTGAAATTTCCTCTAATACATTTGGATGATCATCCTCTTAATCAGATTCTTCATCTGACACCTCTTAATCAGATTCTTCATCTGACACATCTATGTAGGCAACAAACTGTTGTTGATCTACATCACCTTCTTCTTCAACATTGTATTCTTTCTCTAGTGCATTATACTTGATCGGTCTTCATATTGGATCATATCTAACAATGTATGGCCAACCTACTTTACCTCGCACCTCTGAGTAAAAGACCTGCTCACATTGACTTGGTAGAACATAAGGATTTGTGCCTTGTTCAGGTGAACTTGTATTAACCATGGTAAATCCATTGGCATGCCCAATAATAGTTCTTTCAAGCTCACATTCATTCATTTGTATCCTATACCATTTGACCTCAAACAGAACTATTTCAAAGGAATTAAAGTCACACTCAATTATATCTTCCAAATAACCATAGTACCTATTTTTAGATACTTATGGATGCTTGTCACTTCTAGAGGAAACATTAGTTGAATTGAAATACTGGATTTATCCCACAATCAAATGTTTTCTTCTTGTCATCCAACTTTTTGATGCGAAATTTACAACCATTGCACCACATAGCCTTGGGGTGTATCAAATGCATCATTCCTTAATTAGTAAATAAATATATAAGAAGAAATAAATGAAAGAAATGCATTGATATAATGGGAAACAATGAAAACAATGAGTAGGGTAAATATACTTTACTTTTTATCCTTTAGACCACATGCTAAATCAATTTCCCTTTGCATAAGTTCGCCGGGATATTATTCTCGATAATGATGCACTGTTTGAATCAATTTACCAACTCCTTCCCATGATAGGGTTCCATAGAATTATGTATATTTTTCTATCTATTTATCCATCCAATCAAGATTGTTTGTAATTTATAAATGTAGTGAATCCCACACATGACTAACTATATGAAAAAATAACAATTAAGAATTGTAAAGTAGTTATCATTAAAGGCAATTAAGTTTACCTTAAAATACTAATGGGATAATAATTAAAATTACATGATTATATATATATATATACACACACACACACCATTAGATTACCTTTCACTCTCCTCATTCTACCTTTCCCCAATAGGACCTCCCATTCAAATTTGTTGATATAGTTGACATGCCAAATGCGAGGCCAATTGATGTTTTTTTCTAAATTTGGAAGATGTTGAATAATGTACACCATGTATTGATATACCATATAACCAATGGCTTATATGATCATCTACTTATTCTTATATAACTAGAAAATTAGGGTAGAAAACCTCCATTTCCTATTAAATCTAATCATGATTGGCTCGCTAAGGAGTATTTTAGACTTCTTAATACAAACAATGGAAATTTTATGATCCTTGTTGATGAGATTCAGTTATGCTTCAATTTCCCTCCAATCTAAAACAAGTTAAAAATTTAGTTGTAGGGAGTGCAATGATGGAAAAGGAAGAAAATCAAGTAGACCTAGAAAAGGTAGAAGAAACATGACCACTCTTTGTAAAAATAATGTTACAGGGTCTTCTAATGATGGAGAGTTCCTAGATTTAAATATAGTAAAGGATACAGAAGGAACAATTAGATGAAATTGAGTTAGAGTGGAGGCTCAAAAGTATATCAATATGGTTCGAAGAAGGGAATATTAACATTAAGTTCTTTCACAATTATGGTAATTTTAGGAAATGTATAAAATACAATTTGGTCAATTGATGTTTCTGATGGGTCAAAGAAAAACTAATTTGAAGAGATTTTAAAAGCTAACAAGGTTCATTTTCAAGATATTTTCAAAGATCCAAAATCTCAAAACAAAGAATATTTATGTGTAATTCCCCATATTTGGACACTCAGTAATTAAAAATCTAATGTAAATTAGATTAACATGTTCATTTGTTAATTAGATTGATTAATATTGTTGTTATGTGAACATATGGACTATCTATATATGAATAGTAATGAAATTTATCATTTTTCTTACTAATGGAGACAAATATGTTACTTCATTTTGAACATGCAAATTGAATGTAGGATATCGATATGTGGACACCAATTTAACTTGTACTTTGTATTAGAATGGGTATAATGTATGTCGCAAATGAAATTACTTGGTTATTTACATGTTATTTTAGTGATATATATTATCACTTAAAAGAGTCAGATGTGTTTATATATGAGTTTTGTGTTAATGATGAACTAACCCATGTGTTTATTGGCTACAAGATAGCTAAATTCCTACAGTTCCAAGGGGCACGAGATGTCTTGGATATCAAAAGGATAATTATGTTATATCAGATTTCATGTTATTTAATTGTGAATTCCAATATCTCTATGACTTGTGGATGAATGTGAGCTTTGATAGGAACCATCACTTGTCCAAAGTGGTTGTTTGAAGACAAGTCACCTTATAACATTGATGAAATGGTATGGTTGATGTACCACTACCAATGGATGGAGGAATTTCCCATTGTTTATCATCTAAAATCCATAGTTGCGTGGGAGTTTTTCTAAGCATGCTCCCCTAGATGTGTGATGATGACTAGTGGGTGCTTATTGGAGAAGCTTACTCGATGTGGTGACACTTTCGCTTAAATGTTATATATGTGGTTAGGTCGGGAAATTCAATTCCATAATATATTGCAGCAAAGGACGGGATGAAGAGGTCAGAAGATGGAAGAACGGTTGATTAGGTGGTTGGAGTATTGATAGGGATGGATGATTGTCAGGAAAAATATATAATATTTAATTTGTCAGTTAAATTGTCAATGCAAGGCTTGTAAGATTTGAGGTGCTAGAACGGTATGTGCAAGGTTGAAGGATAATCTATCCTAACCTATCTTAAGTGGAAACTAAGCCAAATGATTATGAAAAATGTTGAAATAAGTACAAAAAATTACAACTATGGAAAAGGCTAATGATCTTCTAAAGAACATTGGATCATACTTAAAAGACTACTACAACTAACATCAAAGGACTATGTCCATATGCAACTTCAACTTCTAGGAATTGAGAGACTATTAAGACAAAAAAAAATACTCTCTATAAATTAACCTTAGGGAACTTAAGACATAAATTCACAAATTCAATTCTGGTTCACAAATTTACTAAACTAAAAAAAATTAACAAATTAATGAATGTCAATGAAATAACAAACTCACACACTAAGATTATAAAAATGAAATTCACTTCGAACCTTTATAACAAAACTATTTCTCAAAGCTAAGGAAATCTATATGCTTATACAAAAGCAATCAACCTAAGGAAACTCATAAACTAACAAATCTATTCTATTCATAAATTTTGTATTCATGCTTACAATCAATTATTTTAAAAGAAATAAATAAATTTGCACGCTTGGATTCCCTGAATGAACTAACATTTCAAATTTTAACACACAATAACTTTACAATCTGATTTATAAAATTAACATAAAAGAAAATGTCATAAATCAAACAAATACAAAATTAGTTACCATATCAATCTATATAAGATTATATTTACCACAATGTGCAATATGAACCAATGCAATTCAGTGAGAACTATACAAAGGAAATAAAATTGACTTATGCAATTTACAACATGGAGCTAAATGCAATACTAACCTATTGTTCACTAAAGGAGGATTCATATTAGTGCACTTAACTAAAATTATATCACACGGTCTTTCACCATCTAATATAAGGAGTAAATACCTATGAATCGAGAACTTGTAGCATGCCTTTAAGGTTTTAAAACATTGTTGAGCTAAAGGTTCATAAAGGAAATCCTTAAAATTTGAATTGAAATATTATTTTGACTCAATGGTTCAAGGTATGTAAAGGCCTTCTACTCTTAGACAAGATCATCTATTCCATTACAAAATATATATGACTAGAATTTTAAATCTACAAATGATCTTACTCTATACCAATATTACTCAAATGAATTCTATTGAAATAACATTAATTTAAATTCAAATCAAAACTAGAATTAAATAGAGAACTCAAACCTATTTTTACATAGTCGAAAGATGCAACATGAACAGAGAAATGGAATGAACCCACACTATGCAACCAAGATAAACCAAAAAAAAAAACCAATGGAAAGAAACCTAGGGAAACCCAATCTACTAATCTAAGCTTCCAAAGTGAAATTGATTTATGCGAAGTGGTGATGGTTTAAAGAGAAAATTGGAAAATTTCTATGGGCAAAGGAAGCTACAAGGATCAACAATTTTCCTTGCAATATGAAAAAAATACAAATCATATAAACAGAGCATCAATATAGTTTCTACAATTGGTTTCTCTAAATTGTAGTCACACAAAATTCACAAACTTGTAAATTATGCAAATGGAAATCTATAAATTACAAAAATGTTTTTCTATTTGATACAAACAAACACACAAAAATTATTTCTACAACTAAGCTATGAAATTTAATAGGTAGTGTCTGTACATGTATAAAGCTAAAAACAAAATTTCATGAGAGAAATAGAAATCCAATCCACGGGATGGCTAGTCCCAAGAATTTCACACTGTAGACACGCAAATTATGTACAGAATATCATTTCCAGAAATTTGATTCTTTAGTAGATGGAAACATGGTTACATAATGATCAGTCTTATGTACAACTCTCATCAATCTCCATTGTCAATGACTCTACATGTACATATATAATAAACAAGGGGAAACATCAACCAATTAAAGGATTGATCCCCTAGAGATAGTGATTGTCCAACTAAACATAGAAATTTTAGTTCCATATTCATTGCAAATCAATGACTAACTTGAACCACCAAATTGCAGCTCTGATACAAGCGTTGATTTTGAGACAACTGTTGTTCTTCAACTAAAATTAGGGCCAAGATTCCAGAAGTCGAATGAATGGATTGGGTAGAATATGATGGGTCACTAACCATCTGGGATCACCAACACACAAAACCCATGTGGAATATTTGGTAATGGAGGCCCACACATATGTTAACCAACTATTCGTCTTACATAGTGGTGTTGGAAAAGGTGCCAGATTGAGTGTCGGGTTGCAAAATTTCATATTTGTCGAATGCAACAAGGTAACGAGTCCGAGTATGATTTTGAATTCATAAAAGGATTAAAATAACTAAAATTAATGCAAAATTAATTTTATGAAGCCTCCATAATATAATCTCCTCAAAATGTTACATTAAGAACCAAAAGGAATGATTGATATGCACAAACCTAGTCAAAATATCTAGTTCACATACATAATTAAGCTTAAAATTTGATATAATATGGGAAAAATAGGGACCCATCAATGATACTGTCGATGCACTAGATGGTGTTCTTTATTGTTATAAGCCATTATGATTATATTCACAATTGCTACATTGTGTTTACCTAATTCAATTTTATTTCTTTTGTATGAATAATTATGAATGATGAATTGTTTAGGTTGTTCTTATGTATGTTGTTTGCACGCCTATAATAACGATACACTAGTAGCATTAAAAGTGATTATTAATACCCATGCTTAATATGTATACATTGGCCATGTATACACCATTTCATCACTACATTAGTGTGATTGGTTGGTTGATGAATATATTAGTATAATGAGTTGGTTGGCAAATTGGTGAAATATTAACCACGTGTTGAAATTTAAATTATTGTTGAATAATTATATGTACGTCAAATACATTACTGAAGTGTTACATAGTAGGTCTATAAGGGTTGTATATCTAGTATAATTTTGTTTATTGTTGAATATATTAAAGATTTACATAAATTGCATATGTATATGTGTACATAATATGATATGATATATATTAAATATCTTTATTGACCTTGCGGGTGGGAGGATAATATAAATAAATGGATATGTAGGGTTGCACAATTTTTTAGAAAATAGGTTTCATAGTTCTATTTAAGATGATAATATGAAAAGTGATACTTTACAACCATGCTTATTATATTTTTATTCATTTAAATCGCATTGCTATTTTTGGAGAAAATAAATTATTGACTCTTGAATATTGTTTTATTGGAATTTAATCCATAGAAAACTTGAATGAGGATGAGGAGTTTTGATATAAATAGGAGAATTGAGATTGGAAAGGAGGAGAGGTTATTTTTCATGGAGGATATTTTGTGAGAACTCTTGGAGATTTGATACATAGCTTACTAGTGCATCAATGTTCTGTTCTCTGGGGGTCTCAGGCCAGGAGACCATTTGGATGGCTTCTTGGAGATATGGAGATGGAAATGACAAAATATTGAAGACACGTGGTGGATTTGGACAACCTTGAACAATACTACAAATACAAGGTCCCTTCCCCTGATACACATCTTGGGTATTTGGATTGCAATAAATTTATCCATCTTTCAGGAAAAACAGGGTTTGGACAGTATTTCCTTCTTCCCACAAGTTAAAGATACCCCTCCAACCAAATTCATAACTAAGGAACAAATAACTTTCTCCCTTCCCTGGTATTTCTTTGATCGGGCTTCTCAAGATCAAGTATGTGGTGGAGGAGAAACTATTTATCTATCAAAACAACATCACTTTCAGCTTCAAATGGGCCTTGGAAGAGGAACCATCAATTATACATAACTTCTTGCACTAAATATTCTACTATGTTTTTCTCTTCAGAAGAATTGCAGAAACCTTCAGATCTTTGGGGATGCAATGCTTGTGATAAACTGGGTTAAAAACAGTCAAATATGCATAAATATTAATCTTTGCCCTATATTTGATGAGCTCTGCAGGCTTATGGAAACTTATTGGTGGACTTTCCCAATAACCCATAGCATTGGGGGAATTTGTAAAATTTGTGATCCCATGAAAGTTGATAATGAACACTAAGCCATACCTATTTTTATAAGTTATAACCTAAATACTCTTTACTACTTGGTAATTTACAAAATCTATTATGATATTGATAATTTCGTTACCATATAAAAAGATAATACCACAATAATTTAAAAAATTGATATAATCCCATTTTTCTAAATAATTATAAATTTCTTAAATATGTGTTTAATTTTAATGTTAATGAAGGGTAAATGTTTGTTTGGTACACTCAAATGATGCAATATTTCTAACTTTCAACATGGATAAGATGTAGAAACTTGATTACAATTATGATTAATTGTGGAAATGATTACAATTACGATTAACTGTGGAAATCTAAATTTATAAAAAAAAGAATAAATAAATGAAATAAAAAAAAGGTTGGCAACTTATAAATGAAAAGACACTTATAATTAACTTAATTTTTTTTTGCTTGATGTACATCTGCTTTGAAAATTTTGTTTTTTATCAATATCTTTTTTGTGAAGTGGTCAACACTTCGTAATTTTGTTGGATGAAAAATTTTGGGACTTTTTTATCATTAAGGAACATGATAAAAAAATATCAATGAACATAACTATTTTCTGTTAGAAAAGAAACCACGTATATCTTCTCTTTATTCTTTTAGTTAAAATAGATTAAATAATTATTATTATAAAATATTAAGAAAAGATTAAACCATAAGAACTTTGTAGTTTACAAAACTTCATTTTTACAATATCAACCATTATTTTAAACGTTTTATAATAAAACCATAAAATATCCAAATCAATGAATATTCATTTGGTCATTTGGTCTATATGGACCATGCCAATTTATAAATAAAAAAACAAACTTAAATGTCATAATTCTCGGGATTTTCAATTCACGTCTTCCGAAGGTGAAGTGTTCACACTGCAGCGAGGGAATATCATGCATTGGCTTCCAATTTACATCGTCCAAAGCTCGGAGACTAGGAATGTTCACACTGCCATGGGGGGGTGTCTTGCATTGGGATTCAAAGGAATTTGGTCTCGAAGAAATGATTTGCATAATTAGTGGGTTAGTTTTTTCATATGTGGTGGCGATGAAATCATGTGGCATGCGCAAACACGGAGTTGGGTATGCTTTGGAAAGCGACATTCATTTATTTTTGGATGGGCACCGCCCGACCAGCATTACATTTTCAAAGAAATGGAAATGGAGGCTTGTGGAGAAAAGGGACAATGGAAGCTCCTAGGTGTGAGTTTCAGTCCTTTTGTGTTGCGTGTACGTATAGGAATTTATTTTAAAGGTATCAATTATGAGTTCGTAGAAGAGAACATGCAAAATAAGAGCCATTTTTTACTGCAATCAAACCCTGTTCACAAAAGGATTCCAATGCTCATCCACAATGGAAAACTTGTTTGCAAGTTTCTAACAATCATTACATGATTTATATAATAACCAAATAAATGGCCAATTCATATTCTTAATTCTATTTTTATGTGGTCATTTTTTGTTTAGTTACTTGTTATATGGTCATATATTCTATCTCGTGACCAAATTGGTTGTTTATCTTTGTTGGTTTTAGTTTGCTCACTTAAAATTGCTCAATTTTGGTCATTTATCCCTTGGAAAAACTATGGTGATGAAATGTTTTGATCGTCAGGTCATTTATCTCTCATTTTATGCTGGTGGAAAGGCATTCTATGAGAATTTTTTTTTCTTTTTCAACCCCTTTTGTTTCATAAAAATTAAAAATTCTTTCATGCCACAATGTTTTAGGAATTGTCTAGCACCCTGTTTCACTATGTAGCTCACGAGAGTTTGTTCTTGTTTTAGCAATGTTGATTTTCTTCTTTAGGTTAGTTAAAATAAATAGATAATTTTGATATTCTAGATTATGTTTGATTACCTCCTTATAATATATTAATTTCTCTTATCCTCCAACTCTATCACACCACATATTTCCCTTGAATTGAGATGTAATAATACTTTTAATATTATCGCTATTTTATACACTGATTTCTTCCTCGACTCCCCAATGGTGTAGCCAAGGTCAATTGGCATATTTATGCCAACCTCACTTAAGTCGCAAGTGGTTTTGACTACAGTATGAAGTAATATTAGGAATTATCTTGTCTCCCATGTTGTTTATCTTATTCTTTTACATTAGGTTATGGTACCTAGTCATAGCCATGTTGTCAATTGGGGAGAGACTCTCTTCTATGAGGAATTTAGGATAGAGTGTATTGCTTCTAATTTTGAGACTATATGTTATAAAGTGTTTTTTTATTCTCTCTATTCTTCTCCAAGATTCTCTATATGTGTTGCAGCCCCAAGCTTCACAACCATATAAGATAATAGGAGTGACGAGAGTCTCAAAGAGGAGTTTCTTCTTATCCCAAAGAAAAAGGTCTTCTAACATATAATTATAACTATGAATAACTTACCAAGGGGAGATGAGAATTCCCCCCTTCAAAGTTCCATAGCCATGACAATGGTTTTTAGTTGGCTTATTATGACTCTTTTCATATCGTAGCCCTTGAATTTATTATAAGGGAAATAACATCTACCATCAGCTAATGCCTTCCTTATCCTAGATTTGGTCCTCAAATTTTCATCTTGATCAAAATTTGACATTGAAATTATCTATTAAAACAAAACCCACTGAACAATATTAATACAAGATAAGAATATATATATATATATATTCTCTAAAGCATTTCACACAAAGAAATAAAAAATTATTTACATATTGTTTACCTAGACATAATTTAGATTAATATGTAAAGAATCCAAACTATGTAGATAAATAATTGGTCGTTGAAATTAGATGGAAAAAATTGTTTAAAGCATCGAAAAAAATACCAAAAAGTTATTACAAGGGTCACAATTACTACATAATCATCAACAATATATAATCTCATAGGAAATATTTCTACATTAAGATTTAAAATATTTCTAGGATTTAATATTTCACCTTCTATATTCCACCATTGCAGTCTACGGGTCGCAGAACCCTTAATATTTTTACGATTTCATTTTTCTATTTTTTCGCCTTTCACCTTCCATATTCCAAATACAGAATGCGATAGGAGGAAAATTGTAAATTCCCCTATATTTCTTTTCACTTTCCTCCTTCTTCCTTCTTCCTTCTGCCTTCTTGTTATCAGGAATGTTGCACCTTCTGCAGATAGAAGTTGTTCCTCTAGTCTGAATGGTTCAGATCCATAACAAATGAGTGAATGACAAAGGATGAAGACCTTCCCTGAATGTTGTAGACACCTGGAATACTACTTCGATTATGAACTTGTGTACCTGCAAACATATCAAACATACAAGCACATCAAAGCTACCATAAAATCATCTACTTATCCATGCTAGTGACTAAGGAATCTAGCAATGTATACATGTGAAATCAAAACAACAGTAATGTGGGATGGAAATTAGCTTTGCATTAATAATGTATGGAGAAGCTTACAACCATTTCCTTAGTGTCGACAAGCCCCTTCATGAGACAAACAATTCATCCCCCTAAGCTCCAACTTTGCTCTCTATGCTCTCCAATGATTTGGAATAGGTAGTCAATCCAACAGCATAACAATACCTCTATAGTTCTCCCCCTCAACTATGGATATGAGCTTGTATTTATAAGGCTCATGGATAGGAATAGTTGAGAGAATGGTGGGTGAGGTGGCTCCAATATCCTACCATGGGGGATCTCGAGCTCAAACTAACCCATAATGATAGGGATAAGGAAGGACATTAGGCTAAAGTTCTAGAAGCCTCGAGAAACTTCTCTTTTTCCCATTTTACCCAAGGTACCGCTTTTGTTCCCTTATGACAGAGCGGTTTAGATGAGAACTGCTTTAAGACCAAAGACCATAGGCAGTGGCACCGCTTCTCTATAACCGGATATAGGCAGTGCTAAGCAATATATTGCTCATTAGCCACAGGGTAAGCGCAGTGCTATGTTTTTTCAAGTAGAATTGACAAATAGAGCAAGTTTTCACTCCAAGTGTTGGGGCTAAGGGAAAACATGGAAGTTAAGGGTCTCATCACATGATGGTGACAGGATTTATGTATAACAGAATGCCCCCCAAAGCATGAGACTTAGAGGGATACGATAAGCGAGAGCTTTGAGAGAACAAGTTGTCACTTCGAGGTGAAAATGTTAGCTCGGTCAGAGAATGTCGTCTAGTAGGCATCTGTAGTACATCAATACTTTTGACTCATAGACAAACGTAACCAACTCATGGCTGCGGACCAATACAAAGCAGATCCATGAGAGGAATAAACAAGCATGGCTACTAGAATATAGCGTAGATCCATGTGATAGAGGACTCAAACTTCGATATAGCTACCAGACATACAACGTAGATCTATGTCATAGAGACGCAAATTTGAGCATAGCCACGACCATACAAATGTGGATCCATGCTAGATATACAAAACTCCATCACAACCTAGGGAAAGCAATGAGCACTAAACAAATACCCAGGGTCTTCATCTCGTCTTCCATAAAGTACTATTCTATCCATGTGATTACAATGATCTGAAGTCAAACATGGTAGAAACCACTTGATTACCGGCCAATGATGTGAACCATTAACAAGTGCAAGGGAGATCACCATTGGTGTCAATGATTCCCAAGGTACCCTAGTACAATCTACTAAGTGTGAATAGATGTTTTGATGTCGAACACCAAGTAGACTCTATTGATCAAAGGTCAATGATGTGAACCTATCTCGAGAGCGAGAGAATCTGTCATTAAAGCATACAAATCTCAAGGTACTAAACTTGTTTCTAAGACTATTTTTCAGATAATGAGTTGATGTCAACGGAAATAGTCTCGTCGAAGGAGGGCCATAATGAGTCCCACATCAACGACATGAAACTTGGAACATAGTTCTAGAATGATGTGGATGAGGTAACCATAAACTGACTCAAAAGTACTGGCACATAGACTGTTTTGACTGCAAAGGTAAAAATTCTTGGCAGCATGACTAAACCAGACAAACACACAATACAATGGTGGATAATGCATTCTTTTGAAAGACTCAAAGGAGTGACATCACTCATGAAAGTGGATCGTCATGAAAATCAACTGAATACCCAATTGACTGAAATGATATGCAAACAAGTGCCATGTTCCAAGGCAACAACAAACTACTACCATTTATTTGCAAAATGATTCATTTCCCATTTTCCCCATCATGATTGATGAGTGCCTCTTTTCAGTTTTACGAGTTAAAAGAGGGTAACAAACATTTTCTATAGCTCGTCCGAAGACAAGTCCAAACTCATATGTTTTACGAACCTAAGAGAGGAGGGGTTCGTTCCCAAAAGAGGGTCCCTCAATGTTTGATTTAACAAGTCCAATGAAAGTAAACTCGGTATCGTTCATGTTTAGAGAGCCTGAACGACCACGGAAGAAGACTCCATAGGGTCATTTTTCGTAAAATAGTTCACCTAAACCGAAAAAGTGATAACCTACCGTCAGATGAATGACTCTTCAAATGATTTAACGAGCATGAAGAAGACAAGATCACTCGACAATCTTTTCATATTTAAGGAGCCTGAAAAGAGTTTAAAGAAGACTCCACTAGGTCTCTTTTCATGATGATAGATTTTATGAGCCTAAAAAGAATCAGAAACGGACTCGGACCTTTGATGCTAAGTTTCGAGAGCATGACCAAAGTGTCGCAATAAATGCTCAAAATACTTTTTTGATTTTATGGTAGTATGAAAAAGTCAAAAACAAACTCCCAAAACTTTACTGCTACCACTTTTCTATCATGCAACGACTCAAAAACAAGTGTTAAATGCCCCAATAACTGACATTAAAGGATTACAACTGAGAGATTTTGAGTAATAAACAATTTAAAAAAAAACTATAGCATGTCAAGCCCTAAAATGTATATAAGTGTCATGTAAATAGTGAAAAATCAAAACATTTTACCATTTACCCATAGTGGAGAACCTTTGGAGCATTTTTTTGGCCAAATTTTCAGTCACTGATATCGGGAGCATCCACCGTCGAATTCATACACCGTTAGTTCCAGGTAATAGCCTAGACGCTACTCTTTCATTTCATGCCTTCAATTTTGATTTTTAATGGTGTTTTGGGATTATATGGCAAGCCCTAAAATCATGGAAGTGGGCATCGCTCTTATCCCTTGCGGGATAAGTGGTACCCTGCTAGAACCATGCCAAAAGCATAGCACACATGTGGTGCCACCGCTTGTCCTCAATGGGACATAGGCGGTGCCAGCCATGGATAAATATAAATGGTTGCACAAGAAAAAATAGCTCATTTTTGTTGATTTGAATGATTATGATTGCTTCTAATTAGTATTTTGATGGTTTTTGACAGGTTCTTGTTGATAAAAAATGGTCATATGGAAGGAGAGGCAACATGACAACGACAATGCCTTCATCGAACGAAATGCAAGTTGCATAGCTACATTGAGACACTACAGATTCTTAAAGTTATTTCGCACACCCAGTATGGTATCGTATGAGCGATTACTAGAGCATATACTCTGGATGTGGAATCCGAAGCAACAATATTTTGAGGTTGGTGCTCACATATTGACAGTTGAGGTAGAATACATCTACTTCTTGACTGGCCTTTCGATACGGGATGCTCCCATCTCATTGACTAGTTCCCATGGGGGGGACATTACTACTCAAGAGCTGATAGACCGCGACTGCATTCCTGGGACCAAGACATCGAGGAAGAAAATTCCCATAAAAGAAGTGGGGGATGGCCCTCTACGGACAATGTTGTTTACCATGCAGAGAGTGGTGAGAAGCTAGGGAGTGGACCAGGCATTTAGAGCGCATATGCTCTATGCCATATAGGCCATGGCGCCTACAATATTCAACTAGGCAGAAGCTCTACTTTCGATCTTCAAGAAACAACTCACCAAGTGTCGACAGGGGGAGCTGAAGCAATTTGGTTTCGATTCCATTCTAGATTACTTCTTTTTCAAGAGGGTTCCACATATGAGATTTGGGGTCTAAAATGGGCATCCTAAGAAAAATAATAAAAAAAAGCCACATCACACTACAAATATGCCATGTCAGATTAAATCTAATGAAAATCTAATGAAAGTCAACCTAAATCGTCTCATTAATGGTAGTTGACAACTATATTGAGTTAATGTAGAGTTAAGAGATATTGGTCAAAAATATTAATGAAATATTTAGATTCTTGTGCACACATAATAAATGATAGGAAACTTTTGAATTTTATATTATTATTTTTTTAAATGAGTAGACCACTACTTTTTATAAATTTAATAAATGTAAAACTCAAATATATTCATTTATAATGAAAAATATAATTATAATAGTATTAAAATAACAAAAAAATCACTATTATTTTTTTGAATAATTTTATATTAATTCATATAAAAAATATTACATCACATAAAATAAAAAACAATAAACTATGTATATTCATATTATTTTTTATATTAATATAAAAAAAAGGTTGTAGTTTAATGGGTAGGTAGATAAGAGAGAAAAAAAGTAAAATCAAATTTTATTATAATTTTAGTAACATAAAAATAGTTTTTATTTTTTATTTTGTTAGTATTTAAATGTTTTATTTATTTTTTGGATGTAATAATTATATATATTTATTTTTTAAATATTATTTAATAATATTAAAAATACTAAATATCTTTTATTTAGTATTTCAAGATAGGTCTGTTTAAAATTAAATATTATTTAGTTTTCTTTTTAAAAAATTGATTAATAAATGTTTTTAGTATTTCAAAATGCTTCCACTACAATTTTAATTAATGCAAAGGTTATGTTTTAGAGGAGTTGGAAGTAGTGATCAAATAAAATATTCCATATTTATTAGTTAAAGTTTATTTATCTTATTTGGAGGTTATCTTTTCAAGAACTTAACCAATGTGAGGTTGATATGGAGTTAGCTATTGTCAAATAAAAATATGACACATAAGCATTATGTGTCCAACTCAACCATAATGGTTGACCAAAGATATTGAAATTCTATTGGTTTAAAAATTCAACTCAATCCAGCTCATCCATGGCACAGTTTTTTATAAGGCCCATTTTAGACCCCAAATTTCATCTAATTGAGGTGGTTTTTATAGAGTTGATGGCACGGGACCCTCGCATGCAGAGGTGCGTTTGGATTAGGGCCCATACTGAAGCGGGTAGAGGGAAGGTAAAGTTCGGTGACCCATTTATGCAGGAACGCAACAGAATACACAAACAACCATAGAAACAAATATGCAGCGGAAATAACACTTCATTTCATTAATCAATAACTGAAACTTGTTTACATACAGAATGAAATAAACTAGCTAGAGTGTTGGTAGATTATCTCTGAGAAGAGATGTGGCGGCTACATGCCTTTGAACTCTGTGTTACAATGAGGCTCGAAGGCCTATATATTATTGAGAAACAATGGAAACCCTACACATCCAAAAACCTAACCCTAGGAGGTGAAACGCCTTAATGTGGGCCCCGTTGGGTAACTTGGTACATCAATTTCCCGGGGGTCGTAACTTTAGCATACTACCTCTGTTTGACGTGCATATACAACATTAGAAATATCTGTTTAGGGCCTCAAAAATGGCTCTGAAATTTTAGGACCCGAAAGCTACCAAAAATAGTAAATTGTGCAACAATTAAGGAAACTGGAAAACTAAAAGAAATAGTGATGGGGGTCCAAGAGGAATAGGTGGGTGGCCACTAATATCCTCCTGGATCATTCCTCCCCCCTTAAGAAGCAATGGTCCCCATTGCGTTGAGTTCCTCCATGAGATGATGAAACTTCTATTGAACTTGGTCCCCGGTGAGCCACTTTCCCTGGTGAAGGAGTTGGCCTGCTTTGACAACTCGATATAGCTGGATCTTTTGCTGGCAGGTGTTCTTGATCTATGTGTCCATAATCCGATCAGTTGTGGCTTTTTCCATGCAGTTGGGGTTTAACTCTATTGGTGTGAGTTGTTTTTCCATGTCTGATATGTCAAATAGAGGTGGAAAGTAGGGCCGAAAGCGGTCCACATTGAACACTGGGTGCAGCCCAAGGAATGGTGGAATACTGAGCTCGAAGGCATTGTCCCCGACAACCTTGGTGATGGTGTATGGCCCATATTGGAGCAGGTGAAGCTTGCGGTGGGGTCCAGCGAGGCGCTCCTTCTATAAATGTAGCCACACTTTATCTCCCACCTAGAATTTGTGTTGCACCTGATGTTGATCATGTCGTTGCTTGTACTTAGCATTGGATCTGTCCAATATTTCATGAACCGATTGACAAATGTATTGAATGCGCTCAATGAAGTTGTTTTCCTTTTAAAACTTCAGACTAGATATGATCTAAATCATCCTGAGTAGATGCAAATGGCATGGCTATGTCAATGGGACATAGTGGTTGGAATCCCAAGCCCACCTGAAAGGGGATGTGGTTGGTTGAGTTGTGGAGGGCCCAGTTATAGCTGTGTTATACATAGGGGAGGATCTCATCCCATGTGCATGGATGCTTTGAGTTGTACCTGTGCAAAATGTGTACAATCATCCTGTTAACGACCTCTGTCTGGCCATCAGTATGGGGATGGAAAGCTGTGGACATTGTGAGCTTGGTGTCTAGCATTGACCATAGGCTAGACCAGAATGTACTAAGGAACATGCTGTCCCAGTCTAAGATTATAGACTGTGGGATACCAAAGTGTACCCACACTCGTTCAAAGAAGAGTTTAGCAGTGGCTTCTACCATGATATTCTTCTTGCAAGCCTTCATTATGGCCATCTTTGAGAATTTTTCAACGACCACAAACACATAGTTGTGGCCATGCTTAGTAGAAGGAAGGCCTAACATGTAATCCATGGAGATGGATTCCCAAGGTTGACTAGGGGTATGAAACGGAGTATAGAGGCCTTGCTTCTTGATGGATGGTTTGGCAATGGCATAGGCAGTGCAGGATCGGATGTACTTCCTGACGTCCTTTCGAAGGTTCGACCAATAGAAATACTTCTGGAGTACTGCCACTCTTTTCTCAACCCCAAAATTCCCGGCAACCTGACTATAGTGTGCTTCCCAAATCATCTTAGCACGCTCACTTGAAGGAACACAAAGGTGTCCCATGTGACACACTAGTATATCCTGGAGGTGAAATTTTGGAACTTGGTTTCCTTCCAAGAGCGTCTGGTATGTGTGGCTGAATTCTGAATTGCTCTTGTAGAGAAGCGACCAATCGAAAATCTCGTGCCCACAAGAGTTGAGCACAGTCGTTATCACCACGATTGGTGGTCGGCTGAGGTAGTCTGCAACATTATTTGTGCTTCCCTTCTTGTACTTGATGTTCAAATGAAACTGTTGTAGATATGTGGACCACTTTTGATGGCGATCATTCTGTAACTTCCCTTATGTCTGCATGAACTATAGGGGTCAGTGGTCTATGTGGATGATCATTTCCTTCCCCAAAATGTAATGCTTCCATTGTTAGCAAGCCTATACAATGGAATACATCTCTTTGTCATAAGTGGAATATTTGTGGACTGTGTCTGACAGTGTCTCACTATGATATGCCACTGGATGCCCTTGTTGAGTAAGTATGACCCCAATAGCATATTCAGAGGCATCTATCTCGATCTCAAATGGTTGTTGCAAGTCTGGTAATGTGAGCACTGAGGCACAACAGAGGCGATGTTTCAATTTTGCAAACACCTTCTGCTAAGTTTCTGACCAAAAGAATTTTTCTTTCGCTCCTCCCTTGGTGACTTGACTCAAGGGCCAAGTGATATGAGAGAATCCCAACACGAACCTGCGGTAGAAATTAGCAAGGCCCAAAATGCTGCGGAGCTCTGTTAGAGTAGTGGGGGCTGGCCAATCCCGAATGACTTGGATCTTGGTTGGATCCACATGTACCCCATAGTCATCAATCATGTATCCCAGATACTGAACCTAGGTCATGCCAAAAGTGCACTTGTTCAAATTGGCACATAACTTGTGCTGCCGCAAAGTTTGGAGGACCTGTCGGATGTGGTGGAGGTGCTCTTCCCAATTCTGGATGAAGATCAAGATGTCATCCAAGTACACTACTACAAATGAGTTGGTGAATGGACGCAAGATGTCATCCATCAGTCTCATGAAGGTTGCAGGAGCATTCGTCAGCCCGAAAGGCATGACCAATCATTCGAAAAGGCCCTCCTTGGTTTTGAAGGCAGTCTTCCACACATCGGTCAACTTGATCGGTACCTGGTGATACCCGGACTTTAAGTCGATCTTGCTAAAATATTTTTTCCCTTTAAGCTGGTCCAGGAGGTCATCAATCCATGGGATCGGGTACCTATTTCGGACAGTGATCTTGTTCAGTGCCCGATAGTCAATACAGATTCTCCAAGTCCCATCCATTTTCTGTATCAACACGATCGGACTCCCACAAGGCAATGAACTTGGCCAGATGTGACCCTTCTATAGAAGCTTTTGAATTTGTCTCTTGATTTCATCATTCTCTAGAACAGAGCGGTGATAGATCGGTCCATTGGGCAGTGGCGCACCTAGGGTCAGATCAATGGAGTGCCTGACCTGACAGTGGAGAAGCACCCCGGTGGGTGAAGTGAATATGTCCCGGTACTCCTCCACGACCTTGTCCATTTTTTGTTGTCGTGAAAAGGGGCCTTGTCTGGAGGTTGTGGCCATGATATTCTTCTTGCCTTGAGGGTGGATCATCAAGAAAACAAACTTCCCAATTTTGGAAATGAGCTTACCGCATTGTTTTGCAGTAACCAAAGAGATAGCGGTAGGGGGTGGTACCTCTGGTATCATGTACAAATTATTTCCCAACGTAATAATAACAGCGCGAGGCTGGGACTCATGTATAACATGTCACTTCCATAAGTATGGTTTACCTAATAATACATCACAAACATCAAGAGGATCAATATCACATAATACCTCATCGGTGAAGGGCTTGATGCTGTAGGGAAGGCGGCACTGCTAGCTAACACGAAGATCTCATCCTTGGTGAAGCCACCCGATGGTGTTCGGCTGTGGGTGTGTTGTGGTTGGCAAACCCAAACGCTTCACGACCTTTACTGAAATCAGGTTCTTTTGGCTCCCACTATCGATGATGAACTATAGCAGGGAACCCTTTACCCACATCTGGGAGTGAAAAATACGCTCCTCCTCCTCTGAATCTTTTGGTTCTTCCTTTTGGATCTTCATGGTGGCAACTATGGCATTGGGCTTTGCATCGATAACATTATTCCCTCTGTCATTCCCCTTCTCGGGTTCAGATTTAGTGTCAGATTATGCATCTGATTTAAAAGCCTTTATCTCAACCACCAGTGACTTCTTAGCCAGACACTCACTTGTTTTGTGAGTGGGGCTCTTATGGAACTCGCACCACTTTCCCACTTCCTTCTTCGGCTTTGCAGTGTTGCTCTTTGCTTGTGGCTTTGGCAAGTTTTCTTTAGTTGCCATGCCTTAGCTATGTCCTTGGTTCTATGGTTCGGGGGCACCTTTCCCTTGCTTCTAATTCGCAGATCCAAAGTCTCACTTTTTCTGTTTGAATTTTTGCTCAATTTTGGCAGCATACCGATATGGTGTACCAAGCAAGGAGATGTCGAGGAACTCCATTTCCTCCTAAATGTATCTTTGCAGACAACTGCGGTACTTCAGCACCAAATGTTTCTTTGAATATTTGATACCCAACTTGGTGCGCAGGGTATGGAATAGATTCGTCAGCTCATGCACATCTTGATCTCTTTGTTGCCGCGGCATAGTCCATTAGATGTACTTATCCTCATAGCTCCTCACCGGATAAAATTGTCCCTTTATGGCATCTAGAAAAGAATTTCAAGTGGGTACGGCTGAGAATAGAGAGGGTTCCTCATCCTTTCTCTCATAGTAGGTTTCCCACCATTCCTTGACATGGGGGGCGGCTTTGAGTAGAGAAAAAGTAATATTTTACTGGTCAGAAAAGTCATGAACCGAGAAATATCCTTCTAATAGAATCAACCATTGATCTACGGCATCTGCATCTATTCGACCATCAAATATGGGAATGTTGAAGTTTAATTGTACCTTAAAAGGGGTTGCACCTCCAGAGTGGCTGCTAGATGCAGATGCGTTGCCAGTGGGAAGTTGTTGAAGGATCTGGGCAAAGTTATTCATCATCGCGTTCCTTTGTTTTTCAAGGGCCTCCTCGAGCAACATTTTGATAGGATCTTCTATGCCCTCATATTTCTTTTTGTCCCCCATGGGTGGCCATCAGGATTTGCAATGTTGATCTTGCAAAGGTTCAACCAAATCGATCCCTAACTCTTTATATTCCACCCTCATTGGGGAAATGCAAAGAAGGATCAAGAAAGAGAAGATTGCTCTGATACCATTGATCCGGATTTATGCAGGAACGCAACAAAATACACAAATAACCATAGAAACAAATATGTAGCATAAATAACACTTCATTTCATTAATCAATACCTGAAACTTGTTTACATACAGAATGGAAATAAACTATCTAAAGTGTTGATAGCTTAGCTCTGAGAAGAGATGTGGCGGCTACATGCCTTTGAACTCTGTGTTACAATGACGCTTGAAGGCCTATATATTATTGAGAAACAATGGAAGCCCTACACATCCAAAAACCTAACCCTAGGAGGTGAAACTCCTTAATGTGGGCCTCGTTGGGTAACTTGGTACATCAATTTCCCAGGGTCATAACTTTAGCATACTACCTCTGTTTGACGTGCATGATACATCGTTAGAAATATATGTTTAAGGACTACATCCATAAACATCAAATATCAAGTTTGGAATGAACTCATATTTTCCCAACCATTCAATGCCAAAAAAATGTCGTTTAGGGCCTCAAAACGGCTCCAGAATTTTAGGCCCCGAAAACTACCAAAAATAGTAAATTGTGCTACAATTAAGGAAACTAGAAAACTGGAAGAAATAGTGGTGGGGGTCCAAGAGGAATAGGTGGGTGGCCACCAATATCCTCCTGGATCATTGAAAGATCAGCTTCTCATGGTGGAGGACTATGCATATGCGGGCACTGACTTTAGTGGTGACCCTAACCTACCGCTCCCACCTGGTGGTCAGTGAGGTGACATCGGTAAGAAAAAAAAGACCCTAAAATGGAAATATTGTTTTATGTTTTTGACGTTTTATATTTTTTATGCTTAGTAATGAGACTTGAATGTTTTCATGCAGACATCGGAGCAGCACGACCTGGGGGAAACTCCTCACTGGACAGGAGATCCGGAGCCCGTTTTGTACCATAGGGTGACGATGTGACAGGGGATTTAGAGGAGAACCTAGAGAGGTTGAATCTAGACATCCATGATGCTTCTATCGATGACCTCCCACTGAGATATCAGAGGCCTACAATGGGAGTAGAGGGTTGCTTTAGCAGACTACTACGTAAAGTAGCCCAGGCAGTGATGTGTTACCATGAGCATCATTAGACGATGAGTGCATGATGTATCCATTAAAAGCTGATAGCTTCATGACTTTTGTATGGTGATTTTTTACCTGAAATCCTACACGCTTCAGATGAGGCCTCATGACCTATTTTTTTTTAAAACATGTTCATATATATATATATATATATATATACAGACTTCTACTTGGTGTTTATACGTCTCAAATGGTGAATGCATTTTGCATGAGTTTTATGTGTATTTTATAGTTTATTTAAAATGAACAAAGTTTGATTTTCATGTCATGAATGGGTAATATGCCAATCTAGGATGTAATTAGCCAATGAGTCAACAACTAGATTATGTTCCTTAGGAATATGCCTATTGGTGATAGTTTCAAATGACCTTTCTAACAAATGTACCCTCTGAAAGAGATGGAGAAGCATAGGATTCCTAATGGTATAGACATGGTTTAGATGACAAACCACAAGTTGTGAGTCCATCAAGACTACCAAGTTGCGAACATCTTGGGAGGAAGCTTTAGTCAGAAGACCTATGACTGCTCGATACTCGGTGATATTGTTGGTAGCGGGACCAATACAAACCGCTCCAGAACTGACTAAATCATAAGCTGGGGAATAGAGAACCCTAGCAGCTGAGGCAAGATTCAAGGTGTGGTGGCAAGTACTATCAACGAAGCCATAGAAATCCATATTTTCTGCACAAACAAAATATGCTATAAACAGATACAGATACTAAACTCAAAACCATATTTAAAATACTTAAGCACACTGAAAGTCAAGTAATATACATATATATAAGATACTATCCAAGAGCGATCTAGGCATAGTACCTATTTAGGTACAATCCATTACAAGGTTGTCCTAAAGGGATTCCATCATAGTATATGAGATTGTAGTCCCCTTTCTCTCAAACTTTGGAAATAACAAAAGGACCATACCACATGAATTCGAACTTTCCTTTCCCTAGTTTGTCATATCTCTGATCGTAAGTCAAAAATAGGTCACCATCGTTAAAGGAACAAGATTGGAAAGACTTGTCATACTGCACCTTAACGTGTTTCTTGTGTGCCTGATTAGCCAAGTCAACATCTCTCCTAGTTTCGTCAAGGTTGTTCAAGTATAAAAATCTCTCTTCCTCTTTGGAAGTGTCTAGGAGAAGTTCGACGGCAAGTTTCAAGGATGGAATTTGTCATTGAATCGGCAAGACAACTTAGAGTCCATATACGAGCTGGAAAGGTGTGAAACCAGCAGTTGTTTTCACCGAAGTCCTGTAATCCCAAAGAGCGGAGAAAAGGATATGATTCCAGTTGGATTTATGGTCTCCAACCATCCGACGAAGCATCGTTTTCAAAACTTTTTAATGTCCTCTACCTGACCATTAGATTGCGGATAATAGGGCGTAGATTTTTCATGACGAAAACCTAGCTTGGCACTTAGTTCCTCCATCATTTGATTATGAAAATGTGATCTGTAATCAGTAACTATGGACTATAGGACTCTGAATCTAGCTATCACTTGATTGAACAGGAAGAGAGCAGCAGTCTTACCATCTTCTGCATATGTAGGCATGGCCTCAGCCCACTTTGTAAAATAGTCAATGGCCACGATGATGTAACCATGCCCCCTGACTGAGGTAGGCTTACAATGCATATAATCAATCTCCCATTTGGAAAAAGGGCCAACGTCAAGGATGGGGTGTAATGGAGTAGGATGAGTGCATTTTTTTGGATAAAAATGTCGACAAGGTGGGAATTTCTTAATAGCCTCGTGACAATCTTTAAAGATTGAAGGCCAGAAATAGCCAGTGCGAAGGATTTTATGGGTTGTAGACATCCCAGATAAATGACTGCCACATGCTCTAGAGTGGTAATCATTCAACACTTGTTCAGCTTCCTCATGGGTAAGGCATCCCCGGAGAATGGAATCGATACCACGTCTATACAAAGTGTCATTCAAGATGAGGTAGTATTTTGCGTGGTGACGGATATAGCGGCGATCGTCATGGGATATATTTGGCTGAAATCTTTGTGTTTGGAGATAAATGAGAAAATATTCATACCATGGGTCAGTAGTGTTTATCAGGAACAGGAATTCATCTGGAAATGAATCACTAGGCTCAGATTCCATTGAAGCACAGGGAAGATCACACATGAGCTCGGCAAGGACCAAGGATTTCTTTGATGTGGCTTTGGAAAATTCTAGATCAAACTCTATTAGTATGACTATCCATCGGGAGTACTCACCCCCGAGAACCTAACGAGTTGGGATGTAATACATAGGGTTCTGGTCTGCCAACACGGTGGTTGTGCGGAGCAAAATGTAGTGACGAAATTTTTGAACAGCAATGGCTGTGGCCAATGCTAATTTCCCCATGTGTGAATATCGGGTTTCAGAATCCATAAGATTCTTACTAGCATAGTGGATCATGTGCTCCTGGCCGTCGAGATTTTCTTGTACCAAAACCATAGCGATGGTAGTAGGGGAGGCAACAATATATAAGAGAAAATCCTTTGAATAATCTCGGGGGTGTATCACAGGTGAATGAGTCGGAGCATATTTGAGATTATCAAAGGCTCATTGGGCTTGGTCATCCCAATAGAATGGAGTGTCCTTATTAAGGAGACGCATATAATCGTGTGTTTTCTCTACAAAATTGCACACGAAACAATGAAGAAAGTTTTCCTTCCCTTGAAAACTTTGGAGTTCTAGAAGATTGGTTGGGCCTGGTAGAGCTAAAATAGCAGCAATTTTCAATGGATCAATCTGGATGCCATCCTTAGAAACCACAAAACCTAGCAAGAATCCCGTCTCAACACATAAAACACACTTATGAGGATTAATCCGTATGTTATAATGACAACATCTCAGGAAAATGTCTCTTAGATGACCAAGGTGGTCCTCCCATCACTGTGAATGAGAAGGGAGGTCTTCAAGGTACAGTTCAACAATATGTTTTATATCGTGAAACACATAGGACATAGCACGTTGGAAAGTGGCTCCAGCATTTTTTAAGCCAAACGGTAACTTATTATATGCAAAGGTTCCCCATGGGAAAATGAATGCCATCTTGTGCTGATCAGTGGGTAAAATCTCAATCTGATTATAACCCGAAAAGCCATCCATAAATGAGAAGATGACACTTCCGGCATAGTTATCGATAATCTGGTCGATATGCAGAGTGGGAAAGTTGTATTTAGGACAAGCTTTGTTCAAATCTCTAAAATCGATGCAGACTCTAATGGTGCCTTTTTTTTTATTGATAGGGACAATGTTCGATACCCATTCCATCAAGGGTATGGGATAAATAAACCCAGCTTTGAGAAATTTCTCTATTTCAGCTTTAATAGCTGTGGCTTTCCATGGATGGACTTGCCTTAGTTTTTTCCTGAAAAGTTAACTATGGGATAGGTTTTTATTCCATGGACCACAATGGATGGGTCTATCCCCCGCATTTCTTCATAAGACCAGGAAAAAATATCGTGGAATTCTTTGAAAGTACCATGTATGCTTCAAATTCTTCTGCCGAGCAGTTCTTCCCAACATGAACATGATCAAGGGTACCGAACTTGGTTGATATGTCAATTGGATTTGTTTGAGTAATTTTGCATAGGTTTCCTTTAGAATCTGTGTCTTGCAACAATATAGGATTTTCAGGTGTGTTGACAATATCAGTGGAAAACAGGGATGCAAAGTCATGGTCTACCGAACTAGTGTTGGGGAGGAATGAGGATCTATGATGATGATCTTCCCAGATAAGCTCATTCGTACTCATGATCTCCATAATAGACTCATCGAAAGAAAAATATTTGGAGAGATAATCCAGAATAGGAAGAGAGGGTTCTAACTAGTAGGGCAGGTGGTAAGGGTCCAAGGCCACTAGATAAAGTTTATCAGTGTGGTCATCGAAAATGGTTTGAATGACGTTGTACATTTCTTCATGTGGACTCAACGAGGTGCACTCAGCAGCCACCAGATAAAGTTTATCAGTGTGGTCATCGAAAAGGGTTTGAATGACGTTGTACATTTCTTCATGTGGACTCAACGAGGTGCACTCAGCAATTTTTTTTCCCTTTGGATCATAATCAAATGATGAAATCATATTTACTGTCGTTGTGTCTGTGTTAGGAGGAGTCGACGAAAAAATCCCCATAAGGGATGAATTCTTCAACATGCCTACCCCAATCGAATGGTAAGGAGGAGGGGATTGGCCTAACATAGGAATGTTATTAGTCATAGAGGTAGTAACATTCGGCGTACAGAAATCAAGCTGGTCAATGGTGACAATTCTCCCTAGATGTGGAAATTGGACAGTTCAAAATACCGTCGAAGAGACAGCAGTCATGGCGTAAAACCAATTTCTTCCTACAAGGAGGTTGTAATCTAACGGGGCGTCTACCACTTCTACTTGAATAGAAATAGATTTTCCCCCAAGCTTGACTGAAAGGGCTGGTATGAGACCATGGGGCTGGAAACCTCATCCATCAAAGGCTTTCAGAGTCATAGGTCATGTTACAAGCTTGGGAGATCCAATAGCTTTCCAACAAGACAGGGAAAAAAACAAAGTTGAAGCTCCTTCGTCTAAGATAGTTCTAAAGACCTTATTTCTGATGACTTTCGTTATGATTTGGAAAGCGAGTTTGTGAGGTAGTCTAGACTTATAGTTATCGACATTGAAATGAATCAAATTAGTATTGTTTGGGTCTAAAGCTCCTAACACAATTAACAAGTTTTTGCGTTGTGTAGGACAACTTTGGAGTACTTCCAAGGTAGACATTGCACATGGTGCCTGAGCGAGGTCTTCAACTACATCATAAAATTGAGCATCTTGGGAATTAGGGTTGAATATAGCCTTCCTAAGAGTACTCTTGGGTGGACGCAAAACCATGTCAAGATTAGGATTCTCGATGGTTAGGGGAACAGTAGACAAGGATTCGGGAGAACCAGTAGAGGGAGCTTTTCCTGAATAAGAATTGTCTTCTTTCTTATCTACAGGTTTGTCATAACTTTGAATTCGAGTTTGAAAACTAATAGTATCTGAGGACATCATGTGAATTTCCTCTGAAGAACTAGAGTTTCCCTTATTAGACATGTGGTCTATCAGTTGTTGTTGAGAGGGAAAAGGATCCATGAGAACTGCGCGTGCGGGATTAGTTTTCAAAAATTTGGTGATTTCGTCCTGACGAGGACACTCTTTTGTGAAATGGTCACCTCTGCATAGAAGACATGGATATTTTGCTTTTATTTTCCCTTTATCGTTGTCATTAGTGGTACGTTTTGGATTCTCCTATTGGTTTCCAGGTTTTTTGTTTTTAGCTTTACCTTTCCTTTTATTGTTGTCGGGTGTTTGAATACTCTTAATGGAATTGACCTCGGCGGAAACCTTGGGAGTTGAAGGAGTAGGGATGGAAGTATGGGTTTGCTTAGCAGGTTTTGTTGCTAATGGGGACTGTATTGAACCAACAATCCCATCAACAGGGGTTTCTACTGGTGGCTTTGCAGGATCAGTGCTTGGGCGATGAGCTTGAGGGATTAAGTCATACAAAGTTCCGGACTGGGAATAGAGAAAGTCCAAATATTGGGCTCGACTAATGGCTTTCTCTTTAGTAACGCCACCACCCATAGCCACATCTCAAGAAATTGGAGGCAACAAATATTTATTAAACCAATCAGCTAACAATTGATCCGGGATAGGAGCATTAATAAGTCTTCTCTGCTTTCTCCACTCATGGATCTGATCGGATATGTGGGTGGAGGTGTTCTATCACAGAGAATTTAAGAGATCAATGCCTGTTTCATAATAGATAGGAAGCTGAAAGTGCATAAGAAATATAGTTTCCAATGAGCCAAAATCCATAAACGAATGTTGTGGAAGTTCAATGTACCATTTCGCGGCTGTACCGGTCAAAGTTCGTTGAAATAATCTTAAATGAACTGAATCATCCATAAGGGAGTTTGAAGAACACCACAAATGGAATGTCATGACATGGTTTTTCGGATCATCTCCCTACTTCCCATTGAATTTTGGAATGTCTGATGGTAACTTTATTGGAATGGGATCTTTAATCAACTTGGACAAATGAGGCAAGTCCAAGGTTGCTAGGAAAGGTAACTGATGATTAGGTTGCACTTATTGGTAATATTTATATGGCATATAAATACTAGTAGGACCATAAGTAGACTGAGAGGTAGGTTTTTGTGATGAAGAACTACTGGAAGATCCACCTGGAGGGGGTTGATTTCCAGGATCAGGACCGCCGGGGCCTATGGGAGGAGGACCACCAGGACTGTTGGGACCACCAGGACCACCAGGACTATTGGGACCTTCTGGACCACCAGGAGGAGGACCACCAAACCCTCCGAGACCCCTTGGAGGTAAATCTTCGAAGCCTCAGGAACCACTTAGAGGAGGGCCACTAGACCCTCCGGGACCATTAGGAGGGAAGCCATTAGGCCCCCCAGGACCACTAGGACCATAAGGAGGAAATCCACCAGCCCCTCTAGGACCATTAGGGCCCCCAGGATTGTTAGGCCCCCCAGGGGAAGGACCTCCATAAGGTGGTCCTCCGACACCCCCCGCAATATGTATAGGTATCCCCCCCATAGCTAGCATGTAGGACTAGTTAGGTTTCCCCCATGGCATGAAAGTATTAATAGGATATGGAGTTCCAACATAAGGCATTCCTATAGGGTTGGGTTGATAATTAATGTTTCCTACAGGTACTTGATTTTCTATGTAACCATACCCCCAAGAAGTTTGATTGGTTACAGGTTGTGCCCTCAAGGGTTGAACTGAACTGGATAGGGGGTTAACCACATTTGTGTGGGTAGGAGGGACATAAACTGTAGATTTTTCTATACTAGAGGTCTGTCCATGACTAGGTACAATTCTGGTGATAGATAATGTAGGTTGTGTTGGGGGTTTCCCCCCGACACTAGAAGGTATTAATGAAACAGGAATTGAATGTTGAGCCCCAGGTGCAACAGACCCGGGAGGATTGGGAACAGACATAATATGGGAGGTGGTGGGGTTGGTAGTTTGACTTGGATTATGTGGAGTCATAGTGCAATCTAGAATCGGTTCAATGGGTCTCATAGAATTTGTTGGTTGTGGAACCTAATCTTCCAGATCCAGAGATATTATTCAATCATGTTTGTAACCCAGGTGTACTGTACACTCATTCCCCCTACCTTGGGATTCAGGAAAGTGCCCCGGAAAAGAGGGTTCAGGGGCAATGACCCTGAGACATGGGGATTCGGGGGCAGCACCCCCAAGAAATGAGGGTTCGGGGGTGGAGCCCCAGAGAAAAAAATATGGGATGTGTGTTGGCCAACAGTCTTGCGGACCCATGGTATTGGGTTAACCGTAGTATTTTCCCATGGTATTTATCCTATAAAATAAAGCATTGTAAAACAACTGAGTATGGTATTGTATTGTATTGGAAGAGAGACCGTGAGGGCGTGAAGAGGAAGTGTAGCAGTTTTGCTGCAGGTTGTATCCCTTCACCTTTCTGGACTGTAATAAAAGGATTGGCAATTTCTTTGTGGACGTAGCCCATCATTTGGGTGAACCACGTTATATATGTGTCTCTCTGTAATTTTTTAATGTGTTTTGCATTGTGTTAATGATTTAACTGTATATATGTTATTGCTCTGTGGTTCTATTTTCTAACAATTGGTATCAAAGCCAAAAGGTCTATTTGGTTGGTAAACTCGCAGCAAAGAAGGGTTCCTAGTTCAAGTGGGAGAAATGGAGGAAGAAAGAAAGTTTAGGGTTGAGAAATTTAACAGCCAAAACAATTAGTTATGGAAGATGCAAATGGAGGACTATATATACCAGAAGGATCTGTACCTGTCATTGGGCGAAAAAGAAAAACAGCTGACGGCTATGAAGGATGAAGAATGGGAGGTTCTTGACAGAATGGCACTGGGAACAATACGGTTGTTCCTGGCTTTGTCGGTGGCCTTTAATATTTCTAAATAAAAAACAATAGAGGGTATGATGAGTGCATTTATTAAGATCTATGAAAAACCCTCGGCTTCTAACAAGGTATTTTTAATAAAGCGTTTATTTAATATGAAGATCTCGAAAGGTGGATCTATTGCTAACCATTTAAATGAGTTTAATACACTTACCAGTCAGTTAAGTTCTGTAAAAGTGAATTTTGATGATGAGGTTAGGGATCTTCTAATCTTGTGCTCATTTCCAGAAAGCTGGAATAGCTTAGTCATGGCTATCAGTAACTTTGTCCCTAGTTCAAACACTCTTAAGTTTGATGATATTGTTGGTGTTATTCTTAGTGAGGAAATGCGAATAAAAAGCATAGGTGATACATCAGGTAATGCATCGACCATGGAGAGAAAAGGGAGACAAAACAAGAAAGGAAGGAGCCTAGGAAATCACAGCAAGTCTAAAAAGGGAAGATCCAAGTCCAGATTCGGAAAAATAGAGTGTTGGAACTGTGGTAAGAAAGGACACCTAAAGAAATACTACAGAGCACCAAAGAAGAAAGGTGAGAGGCAGCAAGAGACTACCCAAGAAGCTAATGTAGCAGGTGATGTGTTACAAGATGCTTTGATTCTTACATTAGATAATACTAGTGATTACTGGGTAGTAGATTTAGGGGTTTCATGTCATGCTACACCCCATAGGAAATTCTTTCATGATTATGTTCAAGGTGATTTTGGGCATGTGTTATTGGGGGATGATGAACCATGTAAAATTGTTGGAAAGGGTAAGTTACGGATTAAGTTAAATAATGAAAATGACTGGTTTCTAAAGGATACAAGGCACATTCCTCCTATGAAAAGAAATCTGATCTCAACAGGGCAGTTGGGAGATAGCGGTTGTTTTTCTACGTTTGGAGAAATGTGGTGGAAGATCACTAAAGGATCACTGGTAATAGAAAAAAGGAGATAGGGTAGGTACGTCATATTTATGTCCTCATAATATTGATTACTTTACCTCTGTAGTTTCCACAAAAATGGGTGCGACGCTGTGGCATCATAGGCTTTGCCACATGAGTGAGAAGGGGATGCAGATTCTCCACTCAAGGAAACTACTTCCAGATCTGAAGCAGGTAAGTTTGGAATTATGTGAGAACTGTGTTTATGGAAAAAATAAGAGAGTTATATTTCTCAGGGTTGGGAAACAAAAGAAGAGTGAAAAGTTAGAGCTTGTCCATACAGATGTATGTGGACCAGCTCAGGTACAATCTCTAGGTGGCTCTCATTATTATGTTACTTTTATTGATGATGCAACTAGAAAAATTTGGGTTTATTGCATTACACAAAAATATGATGTTTTTGATACTTTTAAGAGGTGGAAATCTTTGGATGAGAATGAGACAGGAAAAAGGTTGAAATGTCTTGGATCTAATAATGGAGGTGAGTACTGCAGCAAGGAGTTTGACAATTACTGTCCACACAATGGGATTCGCAGAGAGAAGACAGTCCCTGGAACACCACAAGAAAATGGTGTGTCATAAAGGATAAACAGAACAATCATGGAGCATACAAGGTGTATGAGATTGCATGCAGGGTTGCCCTTACAATTTTGGGTTGATGCTGTAAACACTGCTATTTATTTAATAAACAGAGGGACTTCAAGCGCTTTGGATGGTGGTATTCCAGAGGAGGCATGGACAGGTAAACAGGTAAAATACTCATTTCTGAGAACTTTTGGTTGTGAATCATTTGTCCATATTGATAAAGATGATAGAACAAAGCTTGAGGCTAAATCCAAGAAATGTACCTTCATTGGATAAGGGGTTTGCACAAAATAAAGGTATAGACTTTGATGAAATATTTTCTCTTGTTGTTAAAATGACTTCAATTAGAACTATTTTAAGTCTAGTGGCGGTAGAAGATTTGCATCTTGGACAGTTAGATGTAAAATCAACCTTTCTCCATGGGGATTTGGAGGAAGAGATTTATATGCAGCAGCCACGGGGGTATGAGGTCAAAGGGAAGGAGAATTTGGTTTGCAGGTTGAACAAGATTTTGTATGGCCTGAATCCAACTCCAAGGAAGTGGTATTTAAAATTTGATAAGGTTATGATAGATGTCATTATGACCACTGTGTTTATTTCTAGAGGCTAGATAACAGAAGATATATTATGTTGTTATTGTATGTGGATGACATGCTTATTGCAGGGTCTAACATGGAGGATATAAATGTGCTCAAAATAAAACTAGCTAAATCATTTGCAATGAAGGATTTGGGTGTTGCAAAGCAAATCCTTGGTATGAGAATAACAAGAGATAGGGAAAATCACAAATTGACGTTGTCTCAAGGTGAGTACATAGAAAAGGTGTAGCAGAGGTTTAGAATGCAAAATGAAAAACCAGTAAGCACACCTTTGGCCATCCATCTCAAAATAAGAAAGGATATCTGTCCAGAGACACAGGAAGAGATAGATTACATGTCCAAGATTCCCTATTCATTAGCGGTTGGAAGCTTGATGTATGCCATGGTGTGCACAAGACCAGATATTGCACATGCAGTGGGAGTTGTGATAAGGTATATGAATAATCTAGGTAAAGAGCATTGGAAAGCAGTACAGTGGATTCTCAGGTATTTGAGAGGTACCACTTCTCATGCATTATGTTTTGGAGGTTCGGACACTGCTCTATAGGGATATGTTGATGCAGATATAGATGCTGATAAAGACAACAGGAGGAGCACCACAGGGTATGTATTTATTGTGGGTGGAACATAAGTAAGTTGGATTTCAAAACTACAACAAGTTGTTGCACTTTCAACAATGGAATCAGAGTATGTTTCTACTATAGAGGCTAGTAAGGAGATGATTTGGTTGCAAAGGTTCATGGAATAGTTGGGTAAGAAGCAGGAGAATAGTAGGTTGTACAATGACAACCAGAATGCCATTCATCTTGAAAATAACTCATCCTTTCATTCAAGGACTAAACATATACAACTCAATTACCACTTCATAAGATCTATTCTAGATGAAGAACTGTTAAAACTAGAAAAGATACACTCTAGCCAGAATCTTGCAGACATGTTGAAAAAGGGAGTAACCAGAGAGAAAATGATCTCCTTCTTGGTTTCTATTGGCCTTCAAGCATGAAGGTGAAAATAAGAAATTTTCCAAGTTCAAGGTCCAGAGCTTAGCCCAGCAAGTGCAGTAGCGGTGGAGTTGCTGTGATCAGTCTCCAAGTGGGAGATTGTTGGTTTTGGAGCCTAATATTCCAAATCCAAAGATATTATTTAGTCGTGTTTGTAACTCAGGTGTGCTGTACACTCATTCCCCCTACCTTGGGGTTCAAGGATGTGTGTTGGACAATAGTTTTGTGGACCCATGGTATTGGGTTAACCGTATTATTTTCCCATGGTATTTCCCCTATAAAAGAAAGCATTATAAAACAACTGAGTATGGTATTGTATTGTATTGGAAGAGAGTCTGCAAGGGCGTGAAGAGGAAGTGCAACAGTTTTGCTACACATTGTATCCCTTCACCTTTCTGGACTGTAATAAAAGGACTGGCAATTTCTTTGTGGATGTAGCCCATCGTTTGGGGGAACCACGTTATATCTATGTATCTATGTAATGTTTTAATGTGTTTTGCATCTTGCTAATGATTTAACTGTATATATGTTATTGCTCTGTGATCCTGTTTTCTAATAGAATCGGCAAGTGAATGATATCCCACAGGAACAACTACGTAACACGGTGGTGGTTTTCCCAATATGTTATCTATTTTCTTGTGCATGGAAAATAGCTACCTGGTATTGTCTACATTCTTCTTCATTTGGTGAAACTTCTTTAGAAAAGTTTAAACGGGTGCCAAATGAGGCAATGGCTTGTCCTATAAAGGTATCCCAAAATGGAGCATTAGGACCATAATCTGGATGGGTAGTATCATCAACATGACCTTCTATGGGAGAATGGAACGAAGTATTACCCCTAGAAGGTTGTTGGACCAAGGGAGGTGAGTGTGAAGGATATGGACCTCCGCTTTCTGCAACCACATTTTCTCCCGCTTAGGAGTTGGTAGTACCTCCTTGGTCGATAGCTTCCATAGGATTTTCTCCTAAAACAGGAATAAAATTAGGTGGAAAGCCCCGTACTCTTCTGAACTGTCTTAGCTCAGCAATTTGTACAGTTCCTATCTGACCTAGGGTCTCAAAACTAGAAAACACACCAAAAATTTCCCTACTCAAGATATAGGCCAAACAAGCAAACTTAAATGATAGGAGGAGTTCAGATAGTCAGGTCTTTCACTAGGATTGTCAAGAAGGTTCCACTCGCGATATACCTCAAGGGCACGTGTGTAGTAATCTCCCCGAATGCATGTTTGTTTCTGTGTATGGCTCCAAGAAATTCGACCAAAGGGCTTTTGTCAGATAGATAAGGTATCCTAGTGGGGTCTCTTGATATACGCAAGGTACGTGGGAGATCAAATCGGTAGTAGTGTTGTCTAATGCATAATCGTTCACAAGGATCCTTCCTATATACAATTGAGTACATGAAGTAGCTTTCTATATACCTCAAGGGTACGTGAAAGGTCGTTCGATATACCGACGGTATGTGGAAGAACCGCATGAGTCCCGAGATGTAATGCGGATGAGTAATGATAGCTCCTACACTTAACTATGCCCGAACACGTCTCTAGCCTATAACTCAAATTGCTATGTAAATTTTAACCTATAACTACCGTTAATTTTAAAGTGGACAGTTAGGTGAATGCATGGAATTTTGACAGAAAAATTAAAACCATGCAGAATGTAGATGCAAATATTTCACTTTACCATTTGTGGTATGCCTACCTACGGGAGGGAAAGAGAGTATTTTCTTTTCGCATTAAAAACCAAAAATTCCCAAACAACTATTTTGAACAAATCAAAATGAAAGACAAGAAACACATTCCAAACTCAATTTTCTTTTCTGAAAGCAATCAAAAGGGTAAGAGTCTCTTTTCCTAAAAGAAAAACAACAAACACTCTACATGCATATGCACTCTATTTTTTCAATTTTTCTTGAAACATAGATAGATCTAACATAAAACTACACTTTTTTCTTTTGGTGAGATAGTACTAATGCAAGAGAGACAAAAGAACATTGAGAACTTGAAATATTGTGAGGCTAATCAGAGATTCAATGCCATACGCTCAATAATGATAATGACCTAATCTCAATCAAAAACATTTCTTTTTTAAAATAAAAAAGAAGTCCTCTATGAAAAAAAAATGAAATCAAGATGCTAATCGAATGGTTTTTCTTTCAGTCTTTATAAAAGAAATGAAAAGAGAACTAACTGAAACCTAAGCTTTCAAAAAATTCCTTTCACAATCAAAACCAACAAGCATGGAAGCAAATGAATAATCAACAAGCCTAATCTAGATTTTAAATTATTCAATCAAACCAATATTGTACCACAGAATTTCCAGCCATGAGCATTCAGATTCTAACACACAAGCCTGACAGTGCATGGCTGAAAGAAAACAAACTCATTTTTTTGCAAAAAAAATGATAAAAAAACTAGTTCTGGAACAAGTCCTACCTAGCACCGCGCTGGAGGGGTCTTGACAGAGTGGTTCTAGATGAACATCTCTTATGGATAACAAGACTCAGGCAGTGGCACTGCTTATGGCTAATAGAGTTCAAGCGGTGGAACTACTTGTTGCCAAAAGCACATGTGCAGTTCCCTGAATAGATCCAAAACACAAGGAGAACAAAAAAATAAGTTAGAAATTGATCAAATCAAGGAAAAAATTGATGAATTGATGGTGAAAAAGAGAATATAAAGTCGAAATAGTTCATATCTGAACAGATATAAAAGTTTCAAACCAAAATTCACTAAGTTAGATGGTAGATCTGATTGAAGAGAGTTGGAGATGGAGCATGGATTCAAACAAGAGTTCAAGGACTGAGGAATATCAGATCAACTGAGATTTGCAATGTTCCCCTGTGGAGTCTCCATATTTGTTATCAGGAATATTGCACCTTCTACGGATAGAAGTTGTTCCTCTGGTCTGAATGGTTTAGATCCAGAACATATGAGTGAACGACAAAGGATGAAGACCTTCCCTTAATGTTGTAGACACCAGGAATACTGCTTCGATTATGAACCTATGTACCTACAAACATATCAAACATACAATCACATCAAAGCTACCAGAAAATCATCTACTTATCCATGCTAGTGACTAAGGAATCTAGAAACGTATACATGTGAAATCAAAACAACAGTAATGTGGAATGAAAATTAGATTTACATTAAGAATGTATGGAAAAGATTACAACCGTTGCCTTAGTGTCGACAAGCCCCTCCATGAGACAAACACTTCATCCCTCTAAGCTCCAACTTTGCTCTTTATGCTCTCCAATTATTTGGAATAGGCAGTCAATCCAACAGCATAACACTACCTCTATAGTTCTCCCCCTCAACTATGGATATGAGCTTGTATTTATAAGGCTCAATGGATAGGAATAGTTGAGAGAATGGTGGGTTAGGTGGCTCCAAGATCCTACCATGGGGGATCTCAAGCTCAAACTAACCCATAATGATAGGGATAAGGGAGGACACGAGGCTCAAGTTCTAGAAGCCTCGAGAAACTTCTCTTTTTCCCATTTTACCTAAGGTACCACTTTTGTTCCCTTATGACAGAGTGTTTTATATGAGAACCGATTTAAGACCAAAGACCATAGGCGATTGCACTTCTTCTCTATAATAGGATACAGGCGGTGCTGAGCAAGGTACCACTCATCAGCCACAGGGTAAGCGTGGTGCTAGGTTTTTTCAAGTAGAATTGATAAACAGAGCAAGTTTCCACTCCAAGTTTTGGGATTAACAGCAAACATGGAAGCTAATGGTCTCATCACATGATGGTGATAGGATTTAGGTATAACAAAATGGAGTCGCGAAATTTTTTATCAAGAATATTGCACCTTCTGCGGACATAAGTTGTTCCTCTGGTCTGAGTGGTTCAGATCTAGAACAAATGAGTGAATGACAAAGGATGAAAACCTTCCTTGAATGCTGTAGACACCTAGAATACTGCTTTGATTATGAAACTGTGTACCTGCAAACATATCAAACATACAAGCACATCAAAGCTACCAAAAAATCATCTACTTATCCATGCTAATGACTAAGGAATCTAGCAACGTATACATGCGAAATCAAAACAACAGTAATGTGGGATGGAAATAAGCTTTGCATTAATAATGTATGGAGAATCTTACAACCATTGCCTTAGTTTCGAAAAGCCCCTCCACAAGACAAACATTTCATCCCCCTAAGCTCCAACTTTGCTCTCTATGCTCTCCAATGATTTGGAATAGGTAGTCAATCCAATAGCATAACAATACCTCTATAGTTCTCCCCCTCAACTATGGATATGAGCTTGTATTTATAAGGCTCAATGGATAGGAATAGTTGAGAGAATGGTGGGTGAGGTGGCTCCAAGATCCTACCATGGGGGATCTTGAACTTAAACTAACCCATAATGATAGCGATAAGTGAGGACACGAGACTCAAGTTCTAGAAGCCTCGAGAAACTTCTCTTTTTCCCATTTTACCCAGGGTACCACTTTTGTTCCCCTATGACAGAGCAGTTTAGATGAGAACCGCTTTAAGACCAAAGACCATAGGCGGTGGCTCCGCTTCTCTATAACAGGATATAGGTGGTGCTAATAAAGGTACCACTCATCAGCCACAAGGTAAGCGCGGTGCTATGTTTTTTCAAGTAAAAGTGACAAACAGAGCAAGTTTCCACTCCAAGTGTTGGGATTAAGGGAAAACATGGAATTTAAGGGTCTCATCACATGATGGTGACAAGATTTAGTTATAACACTTCTGTATTCTAAAATGCGGATTGCAGTAGGCGAAAACTTGTAAATTTCCCTTATATTTCTTTTCACCTTTCGCCTTTCGCCTTCTTCCTTCCATATTCTGAAATACAGATTGCGATAGGCGGAAACTCGTAAATTTCCCTTATATTTATTTCACCTTCTTCCTTCCACCTTCCATTGTCCATATTCTGAAATGTGAATTGCCGTAGGTGGAAACTCATAAATTTCCCCTATATTTCTTTTAACTTTTCACCTTCCTCCTTCTACATTCTGAAATGCAAATTGCAGTAGGCGAAAACTCAAAAATTCCCCCTTTATTTCTTTTAACTTTCCACCTTCCATATTCCAAAATGTGGATTACGGTAGGCAGAAACTAGATCCTTGCAGAACCAATCCTGACCATCGATCTAGATCAGAGACGGGTTGTGGCTTGTGTAAAGCACATAGACTTAATAACATACTCTCCTTGCAATGTTTACACTATTCTATTGTTTTTTTCCTTAAGAGGACTATATCACCATACAAATTATGGTTCATCAAACAAAGTAGGTGCATTACATTTTCAGTGATATATGCATCCAATGCAGACATAGCCACTTTTATCAGAGAAAGGTATCACACCCTTAGTGCATTACATAACAAATGCACACATAGCCATATAAGCATACACCAGGTCATGAGCAATGATTTAATCAACAAACTTAAATATTCCTTTATCATCTCTACAACTTTGAAACATACATTCATACACACGCAGGCATGCCCTGAGTTCATCAATCACGGGGATTCACACAGTACACCAGTAACTATGTATAAACAATAGTACACCATCTAAGTTACCATATTCCCAAAATCAAGGCACAATCATGCAAAAAAATGTATGCGTACAGCCATTCACAAGAATCATTCCCATCGATAAATCTACAGATGCTATTTGTCATTCTATTGATAATGAAAAATAGGTTTACACATATACAACATACCTTGAGCTGGATATTTTTCAGATTAAAAAAAAAAAAAAAAAAACCAGTAATGGAACATGTTGGTAAGTCGAGCTGCAATGAAAGGGGGACATCCATGTTGCACCCAAACATAGATTAGGCATATACATGATTTATCCTCAATCACCCCCAAGCTCAACTATGTGGAGACAACAATCCTCAGTTCAGTTTCCAGGAATAAATCACTTGCCTAACACTTCTTAGAGTTCTCACACAGCAATTATTCTTCTCAAATCTTGCCTAACACTTCATAGAGTGCTCACACAGCAAGAATTCATTTGTTCCCAGCATACTCAGTGGCGTCCTGCCTCCTCACATATGCTATTTTATAGTTTGGTTTCATAGGTCTTACTTCTGCAACTCTGGTCCTTTCCCAAGTAATCCTCGTTAACCATTGCATCCCCTAATTATCCAGGGTCTATCGGATCTCATTCTGAAGCTAAGATCCATTCACCATTTAATTCCCATCAACCACTGCACCCTTCTTTCTCAAGGGTCTTCCCAACACCATTAAGGAGTTTCTGATGCTTGGTGTACTTTCCTGATGTTCACTTCTCTACGTCTCCCACCCTTGCATGGCTAGTCTTCTTTTTAACGTGGCTTGTCCTTTTCATTCATATTTTCATTAAGGGAAAAAAGTAGTTGTTACAACTATCCTCCAGGGACCATTTGGGAAGACATGACAGTCGTCCAAACTCAGCAAAACATATAGTCTAGAACTTATATAATGTTTCAAAATGTACATTCTAGAATATAACATTACAATTAAATGTTTATGGATTAGGGGATATTACATCCACACGCCCTTAAGGCAACATTGTCCTCAGTGTTCTTAGTCTTCCTCCACATCTTCTGGAAATAAACCTAGGTACTTCTTTTGCATATCTTCCTCTAGTTCCCAAGTCACCTCCTTCGGGATAAAGTGTTTCGATTGCACCTTAACCCAAGCGACGAACCAGTTCCAAAGTAATGTTTCTCTCTTGTCCAGAATACGTAGGGGTTCCATTTGAAATTATCCTTCTGGTTTCACCTGCACCACATTCCACTCAATGATATGAGTAGAATCATGTATATATTTATTCAATAATGAAATATGAAAAACATTATGAATTCTAAAATGCGTAGGGAGAGAGAGCTTATATTCCACGAGTCCAATCCTTTTCAATATCTTAATAGGTCTGCTGAACCATGGTGCTAATTTGGTACAACTTCCAAATCTCACGGGGCTCTTTTTTGGATTTACTCGAAGGTAAACATGTTCTCCGATAGAAAACTCCTTATTCTGTCTCTTCAAGTCAACATAACTCTTTTGGTGATCATGTGCTACCTTAAAGTTCTTTTGTACTTCTCGGAGAGTTTGTTCCATGTCTTGCAACATCTCAGGTCCTACCATCAAACGATCCACAGGACCATCCCAACTAACAGGAGTAGTACACTTCCTCCCATACAGGATTTTGAATGGGCTCATCTTGGTTGAGGCCTGATAACCATTATTGTATGTAAAATCTACCAGATGCAAATAGTTTTCCCACCTACTAGGCCTCTCCATGACATACATCCTCAACATGTCTTCAATGACTTGGTTTGTTCTTTTTGTTTGTCCATATCTTTCAGGGTGACAGCTAGTGCTGAAATTTATCTTGGTTTCCAACCCTACAAATAATTATTTCCAAAATTTTGATGTAAACTTGGAATCCTGGTAATAAATTACCATCTTTGGTACTCCATGCAGTTGAAATATTTCTTTCAGGAATATTTCAGCAACATTGGCAGCCTTGTAATTGGAATTCACAGGAATAAAATGTGTAGACTTTCTTAACTTTTCCACCACAACCATAATTGAATCATGTTGTCTAAGAGTTAAAGGAAAACCTGTGATTAAATCCAAATATATTACCTCCCATTTCCATTCAGGAATCGACAAAGGTTGTAACAAACCTGCTAGATGTTGATGTTCATCCTTCACCTACTAACGTTCCAAAATTTTTGATAAATAATCAACTAAGTATGCCTTTACATTGGGTGAAAAGAATTTATTTCTGAGTGTTTTTATCATCTTTTGGTAACCAAGGTGCCCTGCATAAGGAGTTTTGTGCATTTCATTTAGAAAAAACAATTTCATATCTACAACATCAAGCCTGTATATTCTTCTTTTAAACCAAATTAACACTTTCTGGTATACTTTGAATTATGTCCCATTCAAGTTTACTTCGTCCTTCAGCCATTTATTCAATAAATTTTCATATTCAGCATCATGGATGTTGGTTGCCTTTATTTTTCTCAACATGTCACTTTCTGGTTGTCTCATAGTGATCTCATATATCTCATGAGTTTGTCGACTGAGTGCATCAGCCACACTATTCTCCTTACCCTTGATTTGTTTCACTTCAACATAGAATTCACTTAAGAAGGCCATCCATCTTGCTTCTCTGGCGCTTAGCCCCGGCTGAGTAAACATATTCTTTACACAGGTGTTGTCTGTTAATAAAAGGTAGCTTTTCCCTAACAATTAGTGGTGCGACATCTTTAAGGCATGCACCACTAATGCCAATTCCATATCATGTACGACATAATTTCGTCCATGCTCTTTCAATTTGTGATATTCAAAACGTACCACATTCCCTTCTTGATATAGGACTCCCCCCAATCCTTCCTTGCTAGTTTCTGTACAGACTGTGTAATATTTATAGGGGTTAGGCACCTTCAAGATTGGGGCCATGGTTAACAATATTTTTATATTTTCAAATATTTCCTAACATTTCAAGGACCACATAAACTTTACTCCCTTCTCCTGCAAGAAAGTAATGGGATAGGCTACTTTTGAGAATCCTTGAATGAATCTTCAGTATTATCCGGTGAGTCCCATGAAGGACCGTATATCAACGACATCCTTAGGCACATGCCATTCTAAAATAGCCTTGATCTTTTGTGAATATACCGCGATGCCATCCTCTGAAATGACATGTCCTAGCTACTAAATTTTTTTCTTAAAGGATTTGCACTTTTTGAACTTAGCATACAGTTGATGCTCTCTTAAGGTCTGTAGCACAATTTCCAAGTGTTGTTGATGTTCTTCCTCTGTCTTGGAGTAGATCATAATTTCATTAATAAATATCAACACAAACTGATCTAGATACTTGTTGAAAATACTATTCATTAGGCACATTAAAGTAGCAAGGGAATTGGTCAAGCCAAAAGGAATTACTACGAACTCATAGTGCCCATATTGGGTTGTGAAGGTCGTTTTACTTACATATTCTTCTTTAGTATTGATTTGGTGATAACCAGAATGCAAATCGAACTTGGATAATATTTTTCCTCCCCCAACTTGATCAAACAGATCATTAATCCGGGGTAGGGGATACTTGTTTTTGATGGTTACTTTATTCAGCTCTCTATAATCTATGCACAATCTTATAGTCCCATACCTTTTCTTCACAAATAAAACCGGTGCCCCCCAAGGAGACACACTGGGTCTAATGTAACCCTTGTCTAGTAGCTCTTATAACTAAATTTTCAATTCAATTAACTCAAGGATGCTCATACTGTAACATATCTTAGATACCGGTGTAGACCCAGGCACAATCTCAATGGAGAAATCTATTTCTTGTTGAGGAGGTAGTCCCAGTATCTCTTCTAGAAACAAATCCATGAACTTGCTTAAAACATGGTGGTATTTTACCTGTGTTTGACCTTCATTAAGGAGTAGGTCAGCGACCTACACCGTATAAAGATTGCATCCCTTTCTCATACATTTATTTAATTTCATGGAATATATTTGTCTTAAGGAAACAGGTTTAATGACACCTTCTACCTTCCTAACAATTCGGTCCTCAACCACATAAGTGAAGGTTTTATCAAAACAATTGAATATTACTTTATGCTTTGCTAACCAGTCCATGACAATAATCATATCATATGACCATAAAGGAAAAACATTCAGATTAATCCTAATCACATGATCCCTTATTTTAACTTCACAATCAACAATAAACTCAATTACCTTTCTCCATGTTCCAGTGGCCACTTGGACTGACCAGGGTTTTGTGTTCCTTACCTTTGAAAGCTGATAGTCCTCCATCACTTTGGGAGAGATGTAACTCAAAGTAGCCCCTATATCAATTAGTATAGAAATATTTTGGTTAGAGATAGGACCTTCAATCTCCACAATTGCAGATTGGTATTTTACTTGCCAATTTTCCAGGGTTGCATTGATCTGGTGGTAACTTTCCCCAACTTCCCAAACATTGGAAGATTCTAGCAGGATGTGAAAACACTTATTTTATTGGTCGAATTGTGGGAATTTCCTTCACAGGTGAGGCTCCCCACATTCCTAACAGTTCATGGGTTCTCTAGGGGCTCCAACGGTCCCCTTTGGTCCAATATTCACAGACTTATAGTTTTTCTATGGAGGCTGTTCATTTTTGCTGTAGAAATTTCCTTGTGGATTCCTTGGCATGTTCATGAAGGGTGGGGGATAGAAGCCCTTCTTCCATTGATTCAATATTTCCTATTCTTTACCCTTCCATACCTTAGAGAGTTCATTCCTCTGTTTATACTATTCAAAACACAACCTTGCATTTCTTAAGACTTCATCCAAGGTTTTGGGATTGTCGAACTCAATTCTCTCCTTATACGACTGTGGAAAACAACTCAAGAACCTCTGTACTTTCACTTTTCCTTCTTTAATATACGACATGAACCGCAACATATCAAGGAATTTCTTAATGAGGTCCTCTATACTCATTTGGTCGAGCTTTAACTCATAGAATTCCATGGTCTTTCTTTCATAGTGTCTTACGGAAAGATATTGCTTCTTGAAGAGCTTCTTAAACTCTTCCCATTCTAGGTTCTTCTCTTTTATTTCCTGGGAAATCTTCAGGTCTTGCCACCAAATGTTGGCCCTTCACTTAAGATTGTAGATGCCCATTCTTACCGTCATGTTACTAGATTAATTGTAGATTGGAAAGTACTTCTTAATGTCTAACAACCAAGCCTCTGCTTCATCTCCGATCTTGGATTCCCCGTCAAAACTGGTTGGATTGATCTTTTTAAACTCTCCTTCTAGATGATTGATCATCCTTTTTTCGGCCGAGTTAACTCGATTCTCAAAATTTTGAGTTCCATTGGAGGAACTATCTTTTCTTTCGACACTTTCTGGAATTTTCCAATCTCTTCCAATCTTTGTTTGATGTTTTTCCCCATTGTTTTTATTTTGCAAACTCTACAATAATATTTCATTTATCTCATGTTGCTTCTCCTGAGCCTTCATCATCTTCTCATTATCTACCTTGAAGCTCTGTATTTCGACGATCAAGTTTTTTTCCATTTCCAGTACTTGACTAGATTTAGAGTGTTCTTGGTCTGGTTGCAATGTGTGTGGTGTTGGTGCACCTTCTTTGGATTGATCTGCACTCTCACTTTCTGAGGCCATTGTTGTACCCTGTTACAAAAAAAATCTATTTGTACATAAAACATTCCAACACAAATTGTTATGATTAGAACAAAACTCTCCATAATTTAGTGGAACTAGATGTTCCCAAAACAAGATAGGGTTGAAACCTGTATCTCTAATACCATATGTGACATACCCAAATAACTTGATAGCATGCATAAAAAAAAAATGTGTATAAGGCATGGCCATGAATCTTCCTTTAATCATTCATTGCTATACTTAATTGTTCTTGCAACAGTCCTTTCCGTAATTAAAATATTTCTAGGATTTATTCTTTTGCCTTCCGCATTCCGCCATTGTGGTCTATGGGTCATAGAACCCTTAATATTTTTACGATTTCATTTTTCTATTTTCCTCCTTCCACCTTCCGAAAGTGGATTGTGGTAGGAGGAAACTTGTAAATTCCCCTATATTTCTTTTCACTTTCCGCCTTCTTCCTTCTGCCTTCCGTATTCTGAAATGCGGATTGCGGTAGGAGAAAACTCATAAATTTCTCTTATATTTATTTTCACCTTCTGCCTTCCGCATTCTGTATTCCAAAATGCGGATTGTGGTAGGAGAAAAATTGTAAATTTCCCTTATATTTATTTCACCTTTCTCCTTCTGTATTCTGAAATGTGGATTGTAGTAGGAGAAAACTCATAAATTTCCCCTATAGAGTCTTTTAACTTTTTTCCTTTTGCCTTCTACCTTTCGTATTCCAAAATGCAGATTTTGGTAGGAAGAAACTTGTAAATTTCCCCTATATTTCTTTTAACTTTCTGCATTCCACCTTCCATATTCCAAAATGTAGATTGCAGTAGGAGGAAACTCATAAATTTCGCCTATATTTCTTTTAACTTTCCTCCTTCCACCTTCCTCCTTCTGTATTTCAAAATGAGGATTGCGGTAGGCAGAAACTCTTAAATTTTCCTTATATTTATTTTAACTTTCTTCCTCCTGCCTTCAGTATTCCAAAATGTGGATTGCAGTAGGAGAAAACTCGTAAATTTCCCTTATATTTCTTTTAACTTTCTGCCTTCCACATTCCACCTTATGTATTCCGAAATGTGGATTGTGGTAGGAGGAAACTCCTAAATTTCCCCTATATTTATTTTAACTTTCCACCTTCTGCCTTTTGCTTTCCGTAATCTGAAATGTGGATTGTGGTAGGTGGAAACTCGTAAATTCATTATATTTTTACTTATTCTTGCTGCACAACTTCTTCCACACCGTCGGTTCCTTGCAAAACCAATCCTGATTGTAGTTATAGATCAGAGACGGGTTATGGTTTGCAGAAAGCATATAGACTTAATAACATACGCTCCTTGCAATCTTTACACTATTGTACCGGGTGCTTCCTTAAGGGGATTGTATCAACATAAAATTTACAGTTCATCAAATAGATTAGGTGCATTACATTTTCAGTGATCTATGTGTCCAATGCATTCATAGCCACTCTTAACAAAGCAGGGTATCACAGCCTTAGTGAATTACATAACAAACACAAACATAGCATATGAGCATAGACCAGGTCATGAGAAATGATTTCATCAACAAACTTAAAGCTTCCTTTATCATCATTACAACAGTGAAACATACATTCCTACACATGCAAACATGCCCTAGTTTCATCAACCACAGGGATTCACACAACAGACCGGTAACTTTGTATAAACAATAGTACACCTTCTGAGTTACCATCTTACAAAAAGAAATGCACAATCATGCAAAACGGTGTATGAGTACACCCATTCACAAGCATCGTTCCCATCGATAAATATAATTTTTTTTATTTTTCATTATATTGATAATGAAACACAGGTTTACACATATAAATCATACCTTGAGCTCGATAGTTTTCAAAAACAAAACCCAATAATGGAACATGTGTTGGAGACATTTACCACCATACACACTCATTTTGGTCAATTTGGCCTAGTTAAACCACTATCCTAAGTTTTATTGACTTAATTGACATTAGAGGGGCATTGGATAACATCATCATGAGCACACCCACGCCTACCTTCGGTCAAGAGGCTAACTTAGCCTTCTCCTACATTCGGGGAGGCTAACTAGAGCACTCTGGGGGTGATCTGAGTGTCATTGATGCCCCATATTGCTAATTGATGGTTACAATAAATTAAACATAGCAGTGAAGGTGCCTTCCTTCATTAAATTGTTTATTTAATGATTATTTAATGAAATGGAGTCAACGGGGGTGCCTCCAACCACTTTTGATGCTCAGTTACACTTCAATTAACCTCATCGGGGTTCACTGGATTCATTGATGCGCTACCACTTATTGGTTAGCTTGCAGTGACATGTGTTTGACCTACTTTCAGTTAGACTCAGTCATTTATTACACTCCGACTTCAGTTAGGGCTTAGTTGAGTCAATTAGGGTTTTGATCAGTGGTTAACTTGAGTGTTGACTGTGGCTTACATTTAGTTAAGCTAGACTCACTCATTCAATTCGAATGACCTCCTTGGGAATTCGAATTGCTTTGGAATTCATGCTTCTAGCATGATCATTGTATTTCATTATTCATTTGATTATACAGAGCTGCTACTTCCATTGCAGCACCATTTTTCCAATTTTATGATTATCTGTCTGTATTCTTTGTGAGACTGTGTTTTCAGTTCCTAGACCACTGTGACAAATTAATATGGTATAAAATCTCACGGTGGGACGAAGCTCAGATCTCTCAAAAACAAGGTTTTTGATAGATGTTGCATGAAAATTGAGCAATATCTCAAAAATCCAGCACTTCACCAAAAGCCAAGGCTTACCACTTAACACCCCAAGTAAGGAAATTGTTGATCAAGTTTGCTTGATTGACTATCATGGGTGTGATGAAAGCCTAAAATGTCCAAGTTTTCTGACCTTACGGTGCCCCTTTTCTTGTGATTTTTAGGTTTTCAACAGGTGAAAGCATTCTCTCCAATAGATTCAGATGGCTTCTTCCACATAACTCTTGACTCGGTTCAATTTCCACTCATTGAAAGGAGACATGGAGATCCAACTACATGCCAGATGACTGTATAGGGTCACCATGGACACTGAAGAAGATCCTTCTTCTATGACAGACAAAGCTAGATTCTTGAACAAGAAGGATGAAGCATTCGGTTTCTTGTGCCTCTCTATTTCCCGAGATCTTCTTTTCCATATTTCGGGATTGAAGACTCCAAAGGAAATATAGGACAAATTGGAAACCTTGTATAGAAAGTGGGATGATTTGAGACTATACCAGCTTGAGAATGAGTTGATGTCTCTCCAGCCTTCCAATTTCGAGACCTTGAATGACTTTTTCACAAATTTCAAGAACATTGTCTTACTTTTGAAGCAATGCAAAGTGGAGGAGGATGATCAGCTCATCCTCCCATACTCTCCAAACATGGAGCTGATTATTCAGTTTTTGTCTCTACATTCCATGCGGGGAAACTCACAACCCCTGGATTGAAGATGCCTACACTCAATCCCTTCATTGAGTTCCTAACAAGTGAACATGATAAGCTTGTCCAAATGGGGATCATCAAATCCTCTCATGATCAATGGGCCTCCATGTCTTAGGGCCCAAAGATCTGAAGGGTAAAGGAAAGCAACAAAATATCCCAAAAACTAAATTCAAAGCTCCTGAGCCTAAAGTTGAAAACTAGCAGCATGATGAGTCTTCCGGCTCAAAGAAGAACAAAGGAAAAGGGAATCATGGAAAGGAAAAATTCAAGTGTTCATACTGTGGGAAGGGATTCCACCCTGAACATGCCTCCATGAAGAAGAAACTCGATGAAGCTACCTCTCTACTTGAGAGAAATCACATCAATCTTTTGGAAAGCTTTCGAAGGAGAGATCAGCAAGATCGGGAACCACAGCATGAAAGAGGTCATTCCCTCATGGAAAGCACTTCAAATTCCAAAGCACTCTTGATAGATTCTAGAGCTTCAAACCACATGATGGCTGAAAGAGACTCCTTCTCATCTTTGGAGACCAGCAAATCCATCCCCATCCACATGGGAGATGAATCCACCATCATTTCAGAAGGACAAGGTACTGTTGATCTTGAGAATGGTTATTTTTCAAATGTTTTGTATGTACCGTCTCTAGCATCAAATATCCTGAGTGTCTATCAAATGACACATATGGGAGTTCCCAAGAGAGTATCCTTCAGTCCAAATGATGTAGATATCATGGAACTTGCATCTAGGAAACTTGTTGCAAAAGGCCTTGCAAAGAATCATGCAAAAGCCTATGATTTTTCCCACTTTGTGGAGGATGCAAAGCCCACCGCACTGCTGACTCATGGAAAAGAAGTTAGTAAACTATGGCATGAGAGGTTTGTCCATATCAACTTCAAATACTTGCATCAATTATAGAAAAACTCCATGGTTGAAGGCCTCCCGGTCATAAAGGAAACTACTGGAATTTGCAAGGGCTGTGTTGTTGGAAAGCACCCTGAGCACAAGTTCAATCAGGGGAAGGAAAGCCAACGTACATGCATATTGGGGCTAATACATTATGATATCAGTGGCCCCATTCCTATCACATACATGAATATATCAAGGTATTTTCTGACTTTTATTGATGATTTTTCCAGGTACACATGGGTCTTCTTTATCAAAAAGAAGTCTGAAGTTTGTGAAAATTTCACTGAATTGAAGGCCTTGCTTGAGAATGCATCTGGCCAAAAGATTAATACCTTGAGATCTGATAATGGTGGGGAGTGTGTTAGTAATGAGTTGCTACACATATTCTCCCAAAGTGGTATTCAATTCTAGCATTCAATTCCCTACACTCCCCAGCAAAACAGTGTAGTGGAAAGGAAGAATTGGTCTCTCAAGGAGATGACCACCTGTATGTTGGAATCAAAGAAGTTGGCTGTAAATTTGTGGGTTGAGTCCATCCATGCTGCAGAACACATTCATAATAGAGTTCCACACTCATCCATGAAAGGAAATACCCCTTTCAAAGCATACTTCAGACACAAGCCGGATGTGTCGAACCTACAGGTGTTTGGGTCCACTACATGGGCCCGAATTCCACTTGATAAAAGGAGGGCTTTGCAACCACAAAGAATAGAATGTTTGTTTATTGGGTATCTTGATGGATCAAAATGTTTCAAGCTTCTAGATATTAAAACAAAATAGATCATCATCGAAAGGACTTTCAATTTAGATGAGCGTCTTCAGGAGGTGGAACTAGTGAAGGAGAAAACTGTTGAATTTCCTTCTTATTCTACTAAATATTTGGATGATGAAACTGGGGGTGAGGACCCAATTTGGATCCTATGGTTTCTGATATCAGTGTACAAAAAAAATCATATGCGGTATCAGAACCTGAAGTACGAAATCATCTCCCAACATGGGTCCGACAGACACTCTCCTCCGCATGAGATAACATTGGAAATCCAGATGATCCAAGGAGAACCCGGTCTGATTTCCAAAGAGCGGGTATTGCGCTCTATTTTCCTGATTATTTTCTGTCTGAAAATTGTTATTTGATGATAATTTAAGACCCAAATTCCTACTACCATTCTCAGAAGGATCCGAGATGGCAAGTTGCCATGGATGAAGAGATGAATTCTCTTCAGAAAAACACTACTTGGGAGCTAGTTTCTCTTCCTCCGGGAAGGAAATTGGTTCAATGCAAGTGGGTGTTTCAGACTAAGGTTTCTACAAATGGAAGCACCTAAAAATATAAGGAAATTATGTCAGAAAAAGGTTTCACCCAGGTCCAAGGTGTGGACTACCATGAGACTTTTGCACCAATTGCAAAAATGGACTCCATCCGCCTAGTTTTGGCAATTTCAGCATCTAAGCACTGGGAAGTGCATCATATGGATGTTAAGTCAGCATTTCTACATGGAGAAATTCATGAGGAGATATACATGAAGTAGCCTGAGGGCTACATCTCTGATCCATATTTGGTTTGCAAGCTAAAGAAGTCACTATACGGGTTAAAAGATGCCCCAAGAGAGTGGTATTCCAAGATGGATGCCTTCCTTCTCTCGCAAAACTTCCAAAGCTGTAGATCAGATCCAAATGTGTATATACATGATTATGATGGTAATTTTATTATTATTGTTTTATGTGTTGATGACTTTCTGATTATAGGTATCATAGTTGCCTCTATTTCAGTCATCAAAACTGCTCTCCATAATGCATATGAAATGAGCGATTTGGGGATCTTAAAACAATTTTTGGGGCTCAAAATTAAGCAAAATTCTGATGGGATAATGGTCACTCAGTAAAAATACATATCATACATGTTATTCAAGTTTAACATGGCTGAATGTAGTCCTGCAACATTCCCTTTCCTTTCAGGGATCATCCTTGAAGAAGGAAAAAGCACACCTCCCATGGACTACACTATTTATCAACAACTGATTGGTATCTTGTTGTATATAGGGTAAACCTCTTACCTGTAGTTGTGTTCCTTGTAATGGCTCTATCACCCTACACACTTCAACACAAAATTAATAGGAAATAATTTTTTCTGACCTATGGAGTGGTAACTAGATGACCTCAAAACTGCCACTTTCCTCCCAACCTTGACCCTGAACCATTCCTGGTTCTTAATTAGATCCCCCCAAGCTACCTCCAACATGGAAGAGAAAACTAGAACACCTAAGGATGAGGCTACTGGTATTTTCAATTTAGGCTATGTATTCTCTAAATACTGGGTTTGGAAATTCTCTCCAATCCTATACAGAAAAATATGATCAGATCACATGCCCTCTCTTAGCTCTTTCTTTTATAGATATTCTTTGGAAAGGGGTATTTGGTTAGCTTTAGTTACATAAAGATTTTAATACTTTATTGAAATAACTCTTAGTTTGATTTATATGTAATATATCTTAAGAGATAATAATTTTTGATAACTAGGAACTTTCTATTAGTTCCTACTTGAGTTTAGAAAAGAATTTTAATTTATATATCTAGTTTATAAA
>LPNX010892899.1:149564-166488 GCA_001517045.1 Pseudotsuga menziesii | reverse complement strand
CTTATTTGATTTATTCAATTTTTTAATTATCCATGCATTAAATAGCATAATAGTTTATTCAATGGTTCCTTAGTTTATGTTAATTATTTATCAAGGCCTCATGTGGGGTTTGGGTCGGTCAACTAGGATAGGTATCCCTATATTTCCTTGCATGTTAGATTACGTCATATTCGTGGCAATATATTGCAGTCCCTGACGAGAAATAGATTGTGATTTCAATTAATCAGCTTGAATAAGTATGATGAAAGTTGGTGCTATTCAGAGTCTTTCCAACTCAAAACCCTTAATTAAGGTAACCCCTAGTGCTATTAAGAGCTTATAATCAACACTATCAAACATGCGTTACACTAGTGCAATTCCAGATCTTTTTGCTCAACACTAGTACTAGGATGTATTTGTACAATACACCTAGGGATAAAATCGCCAAATATCCGATGCTCCGGAGATTATGCTCAACATCATGTTGGAGTGCTCTAGGTATTATTCCCAACACTTTTATCCTTACTTGTTGGGGTTACCTATGTGCTCCAGATATTACGCTCAACACATAGCCTCATAATCCATGTGCTCAAGGGCTTATGCCTAACACTTTTATCATTTACTTGCTAGGGTTACTTATGTGCTCCATAGCTTACACTCAACACATAGACTCATAACCCATGTGCTCTAGGGATTATGCCCAACACATCATAGAAATCAATCATATATATCAGTCTTCTAGACAATATATCACAAAAAAATCATCTCAGTATATTAGGGCTTGTGCCCAATCACATAATAAATAAATCAAGTACATTGAGGCCTATTCCTAGTACACAACAATGGTCCTTATCCAACAGGGCCTATTCCGAATATATAATTATATAACAAAATAGTAAAACATCTGCATTGGGGCTTATGCCCAGTATATTTATATAACCAACATAAATCATGTGAAGTGGGGAATACACCCAATATATAAATATAAATATAACATAAAAGTAAATAATGTGTAGTGGGGCTTATTCCCAGTATAATAAAGGTCATAAATTAGGGATATTACATCCCTCCCCTCTTATAACAACACCATTCTGGTGTTCTAGGGACTAGAAATGAAATAGTGAAACAAGTTGGGGTAAGCCTCTTTCATGGTGGTTTCATTCTCCCATGTGGCCTCATCGGGCCCAAAGTGCTTCCATTGCACTTTTAGCTGGAAAATAGTTCGTTTCTTGAGCTGTACTTCCCTCTTGTCCAAAATATGAAGGGGATCTTACATAAACTCCCCTTCAAGTTCTACCTGTAGAAATGACCAATCAATCACATGTTTAGTATCACAGACATATTTCTTTCATAAAGATGCATGAAAAACATTATGAGCTTTTACATGAGCAGGTAAAGATAATTCATACGCCACTGGCCCTTTCTTGGCCAGTATCTCAAAGAGTCCACAAAATCTTGGTACCAACTTTTTGCACCTCCCCAAGATCAATGATCTTCTTTTTTCCTTTACTTTTAAGTAGACATGTTCATCAACTTGGAAATATTTATCTTTTGTCTTTTTATCCTAATAACTTTTCTGGCGGTTTTGTGTTTCTTTTAGATTATGTTGCACTTTGGTGACTATTACTTCTAGGTATTTTAGTAAATATGGCCCTAGCATGAGTCTGTCTACTAGGTTATCCCAAGTTACCGGTGTCCTACACTTTCTTCCATAGAGTACCTCGAAGGGACTAATTTTTGTGAAGGTTTGGTACCAATTATTGTATGAAAACTCTACGAGGTGAAAGTAATCCTCCCACTTTGTGGGATTGTTCATTACATAAATTCTAAGCATGTTCTCTAAGAATTGATTTACTCGTTCCATTTGTACGTTTATCTACAAGTGGTAGGAGGTACTGAAATTTAATTGTGTCTCTAAGTCAGAGAACAAGGATCTCCATAAGTTATTGGTAAATTTTGTATCTCTATTTGAGATGATTGCCTTGGTTGTCCCATGCAATTGAAATATTTCCTTTAGGAAAATGTCTACAATGTGGACCGCTTTGTACGTTGACTTTACCAGAATAAAGTGTGCCACCTTGGACAACTTATCAACTACTACAAAAATGGAATCATTATATTTCTTTCTCTTTAGTAATCTCGTAATGAAATCCATACTAATAACCTCCCATTTCTATTCTAGAATGAGTAACGGTTGTAGCAACCTTGAAGGGTGTTGGTGCTCTTCTTTGACCAGTTGGCACTCTTGGCATTTTGTGATGAATAGTGTTATGTCAGTCTTCAACTTAGGCCAAATTTTTTTTTTATTCACTACAGATATAATCTTTTGATATCCTGGATGCCATGAGTAGGGATTTTGATGAAACTCTATTAGAATGTTGGACCTGATGTCTCCTCCATGAGGGACATATAGTCTCTATTTAGACCACAACAATCCTGACTCGTCTACCTTATATTCCTTCTATTTTTCGAATAACCTATCCTTCTGAATATTTTTAAGGACCTCGAAATAGAAACAGTCAACCCTACTTTTCGTTCTAATCCTATCGTGCAAGTCAAAATCAATTTGACTCAAAGTTACCTCATACAACATATGAGCTCGCGACTTAAAGCATCTTCGATTTTTTTTTCTTTTCCTTTTATGTGCTTTAATTCGAAGTGATACTCGCTAAGGAAGGAAAACCATCTACCCTTCCTGGAATTTAAATATGGATGGTCGAATAAATAGGTTAGACTCATGTTGTTTGTCTTTAAGAGAAACTTCTTCCCCATGAGATAGTACCTCCACATCTTCAATGAGTGGATGATGGCCACTAGCTCAAGATCGTGTGTGGGGTAGTTATGTTCATGACATTTTAATTTATGTGATTCATAATAGATTGCGTAGTCATTTTGCATGAGGAATCCACCAAGTCTTTCTTTTCTCGCATTTGTGCAAACAATGAATCCCCATCAGGATCTGCAATTCGTAGTATAGGTGTGATAGTCAAAACTTGTTTTATCTTTTGGAAGTTTTCTTCGCATTTGGTCGTCCATAGGAATTTGCTTGGATTCTTTTGTAAGACAGTCATGGGACAAAAAATCCTTGAAATTTTGTTAATGAACTTTCGGCAGTAACCCGCCAGTCCTAGAAATGACCTAATGTCGATGACACAAGTAAGGGTAGGCCATTCCTCGATGGCTTTAATATTTTTTAGGTCAATGGCTATCCCTTTTTCTAAAATGATGTGACCTGGGTATTGTATCCATGGTTTGTAAAAATCACATTTTCTAAACTTGGTGTAAATTTGGTGTTCTCGTAATACTCGTAATACGATGCGGATATGTTCCTTGTGTTCTTTGTTACTCTTTGAGTAAATTAGTATATCGTCTATAGATACTAATACAAACTTATCCAGGTATTTACTAAAAATATTGTTCATCATGCCCATAAAATTGGATGGTGCATTGGCTAGCCCAAAAGGCATTACCACAAACTCATAATGGCCATATCGAGTTCGAGAAGCGGTTTTTTGTATGTCTTCATCACAGAGCCTTACCTGGTGGTATCCATATTGCAAATTGATCTTTGAAAATATCTTTTCTCTACTGACTTGGTTGAACAAGTAATTGATCCTAGGAAGTGGATAACGGTTTTTTATGGTCATCTTGATAAGCTGTCGGTAATCGATGCACATTCACATCATACCGTATTTTTTCTTTACGAAGAGTAGATGTGCTCCCCAGGGAAACACACTAGGTTAGATATAACCCTTGTCTATCAATTCATGTAATTGTAACTTGAGCTCAACCAACTCTGGTGCACTCATGCGGTATGGGGATTTCGAAGCCGGTACTGACCCTGGTGTTAATTGTATAGAAAATTCTAAGTCCCTCTTGGGTGGTAGTCCTGGTATTTCCTTGTTAAATACATCTTTGTTATCTACAAGAACCGAAAAGTCTTCAATTTCTTGTTCTCTCTTGGCTTCTACGTTTTGAATGTTAACCGCAAAAAGTTTGTAGCCCTTCCTTATGAATTTATTTTCTTGTAAGGCAAACATCTGTCTAACAGAAGCCTTCTTGGGTATGCCCTAAATATTTCTTTTGTTCCCCTAGTTGTCTATGCATAAGATTGATTTTTTTAAATAGTCAAGCATGACATGGTTCTATTTCAACCAGTCCATTCTTATAAGTACATCGTACGATCCTAAGGGTAATATATTTAAGTATACCTTAGTTGGAAAACCGTTCATGTCTATTGTAACAAATAGAATTTGTTTCTATAGGAAAATCCAATGTAAATAGGATATAAACTCCATAAATGGATAAATATATAAAATGAATAATTGATTTGCCAAACCGTTGCTAATGATATTTTTCTTTTTGGTACAACAAATAGCAATGTGGATACCTTTTCCTTGGATATATCCTTCAAATTTTAGGATGTTAAAGACTACTTTTGAGTAGGTCTTAGGGAATTTTTCCTGATTTTCACCATAAGACTCCATTTTTGCTAACCTTTGTTAGATAATAATAATTATTAATTTAATTAATTAATATTATTGTTATTATTAATGTTATATAAACTATATATATAGTTTAATATATATTTTTTCACAATAAATAATTATTATTTCAAAAAAAATATTATTATTATTATAAAATCTATTTTTTAAGTTTTGAAAATATAATGATAATTATATTTTCCAAAATAATGGCCTCCTTTTTTTTGAAATAGATTATTTAAGAAATTAAATAACCTTTCATATAAAACTTAGTTTCTTTTAAAAAATATTTTAAATTACTTCATTTTTCTTCTTAGTAAATACTTTCAGTATAATAATGAGTAAGAATACTCCCGTAACTTTTTAAATTATTTTTTCTATCTTCTTTGTAAATCCTTTCAATATAATAATGAGTAAAAATACTCCTCCGACATTTTAAATTACTTCCTTTATGTTCTTAGTAAATCCTTTCAATATAATAATGAGTAAGAATACTCCTGTAAATTTTTAAATTACTTCATTTATCTTCTTAGTAAATCATTTTAATAAGAATACTCCTATAACTTTTTAAGTAATCAACCCTTTATTAAAATGTAGGATAGATTATCACTTGTATAGTTATGTATTTGATATATAATTTTGCATAGAGTGGAGTGATGGAGAAATGGAAAATCTTATTAGCAACGGTTTGGCAAATCAATTATTCATTTTATATATTTGTCCATTTATGGAGTTTCTATCCTATTTACGTTGAATTTTCATATAGAAACAAATTTTATTTTTTCAGTGGTATCAAAGCTAGCTAGCCTTTTCTTGGGCCTCACTGATTCTAGTTTTTATCCAATACCCTCGGAGTTTCTCTGGTTTATCAGTGTTTGACTGGAACTAGGTCATTGGCCACAACACTCATCCTCTCCCACATTTCTCCCTCCTCAGCACGCTCTGTTTCCACAAATTCCCTATTCATTTTTCCCACTTATTCCCTCAATTTTCTCATGTTGTTCATATTTTGTGTTCCCCACACAGTCTTGTCATTACTACACCCACACCTCTGCCTCACTCATGCACTTCTTCCCCACTCCGCACATGCTCCGGCTTATCCCATGTGTTTATCCCAACTCTGCATCACCGCTCCACCATCCTTGCCCACTTCCTTCTCCCTCCCATCGTTGCCCGCTGCGACCCATCCAACCTGACTCTTGTTGCATGCAATCATGATGCCACTCTTTGCCTCTGCTCTCCTCCTCTTATACCCACGTGCTCTTCTTCCACCATGCCCCACATTGCTCCTTGCAACCCGTGTGGTTTTCTTCCCTCTTACATCTTGTTGCTTCTCCTGATTCCTCTTCACTGCAAATCAATCCACCTCCACGACCATTTGTCATTTTTTCTATTTCCCTCTCCATCGCTGCCAGCTCGCTTTAATATCCAATAATTCCACATTATCCCTATCATCCAACGTCGTAAACCTTCATACTCCTTCATCATCCCCTTCATGCCATTTTCACGCTCAACCTATTCAAAAACTGCAATAACAATATTATTAGTGTTCATAATAATATATTATTGCTACTATATTTAAAACCTTGAATTCCATTATTGCAAAAAATTAAAAATTAAAAGTTATAATAATGATATTATTATTAAATAATAATATTTAGTATACTATATGTTATAACATATATAAAATTTTCAAAATATAATAATAATAATATTATTATTATTAAAATTTTCAAAAAAAATCAATAATATTATAATATTAATAATTAATATTTAATATTTAATAATTGTAATAATTACAATTATTATATAAAAAGGGAAAAGAGAACAAATCAAAACTAGGAAAGAAAGACAAAGCGGAAAATGGAAGAGGCATATTTTAATAAAGCAGAGAAAATATTTCTAAAGGTTTCGATGAAAGTGCAATGGAGATGCTGAAAGTTTAGGGGATATTTGATGAAAGTCCAATTGCCATCGCTGTTTGTCCAACCAACAAGGAAAATTTTATAAACATTGATGTTGCAAATCAAGTACAAGTTCAATAATCGATGAAGAATGAGTCAAACTAAGATCAAATAGAATTACCATTACAAATCGATGATTATCATTTTGTACCTCAATTCATTGTCACAACTATAGATGAACAGCTCATCGACATAATGTTGGGTTATAGCTGGTTGGAAGCACTAGGAACATTTTCCGTCAATAAAAAAAAAGAAGTGCATCACCTTCTTCCATGAGAAGAAGAAAATAACGCTACAGGATTTCTCAGTGATAGTTCCTTTATCGCAAACTACAGACAAAGAATCAACTCATGGACGATATCAAGAGTTAAAATAATAAATAAAGATTTTAAACAAACTCATCACAGATAGAGATAATGAGTTGGAACACGTCCAGATAAAGTGAGAAAATCAAGAATTCAAGTTATGTCAACATCAACAACAGAAGGAAAAACTCCAGCAACAGTATGATGACATTAAGAAGACACATAAGTTGGAAATTACAAAAATAAACAATGTATTATCAAGCAATACTGAATAAATGTTTCGAGTATGAAATCACAACAAAACATTAATTACGAAGATTAAAACCTGAAACATGGTTGCAAGAAGGAACAATCCAATGAATACCTCGAAGGAATAATTCTAGAAAATAAGAAGAGAATGAGCACCTAAATAATCTTAATCAAGAACTAGAGGAACATATCGGGGAGTTAAAAGAGTAAAAAAAGTCACTAGATGAAAGGTTTGAGAAGATTCAGAGTAAACAATCTACTAGAGAACAGAGGAGCACAAATCCATAAAGAAGCATCCATATTCTCCGAAAAACAAATTCAATTTGAGGAAGTGAATTCAATCATCATCACACATAAAAAATAAGTCAATAGAGTAGAAGAACAAACAAAAGAACTCCTTATCGACACCCCAATTATAAACTTCATTTTGACCAACGACATGGTCAAAATGAGTCAGAAAAGAAAGAACATCAAATCAAAATACTAAACAACAAACAAGAAGACCCATCCCACAAAGCGATCAAGTATCTCCGATAAAAATATATCTCAGATGGACCACATCAGAGATGATGCGAGAGTTCTCTTTTGGAATTTGTAACTCGTATCGTCTCATTTCATCAAGTTTCACAAATACTAAAAGAAATGATCTAGAGATGACGGTTCTAGCAAAAAAATCAGACATTACCCTTTCCTTCAATAAATCTTTGAGGACAAAGCTTCCCTTAAGGGGAAGGCAATGTAACAACTAATTAATAAATATATAAATATTAAAAACAAGTAGGATTAATAATTAATGAGTGTTATATTTTCTTATAAATTATAGCAGTATATCTTTTATGCATTTATCAATAGGATCACTAGAAGATAGACAAAGCATAGAACAATAAAACAAGTATTTTTCACCTGGGAAACCAATTGGGAAAAACCCAGCAAACTTCGTCTAGAGATGATAATTATGAGATCAAATTACAATGAAGAAAGAAAAACAAAAATATGGAAATGCCTTCCAAATATGAAACCCTGGAAATCAGTCTACTTATGAGCTGCTGTGTAGCTATTGTCTTTCCCATAAAACTGTGAATTGCTATGTAGTTGTTGCACTGTTGTTGTGTATAATAATGAGGAGGGGCACATCCTATTTATATTGTTTTCCCACCCAGAAATTAACTAGGGTTGACTTCGCTTGGGGGTATAATAACAATTTTATATTTTATTATTTTATTTATTCTATTTATTCTTTTACTGCGGGCTTTCCTCCCCAAGGATTACATTATTATTTCTGGGGTTTAGATGAAAAATTACAACAAGTTCAAATCCCAAAGGAGGACAGTAAGAATAACTTCTAAAGTTGCATAAAATCCAACACTCCCTCTCAAAAATGAAGATATTCTTTGGTCTTCATCAACATCATCATCATCTAGATTTCATCTATACATCTATACTATCTCCATCATCTCTAAACGTATTGAAGGTTGTCTTTATAAATTTGTTCTATCTGGATGTCTAAGAGAGAATATTTTGCTACCTATATGTCTCTACTATCGATGGAATACTTCCATACCTAGCTATAGATCCCGGATGAGCACACATGCACAACCGTCTACTATCTATTCCTCTCATCTATAGATGGGGCACTCCCATACCTGGATGAGAACCTAAATGAGTAGAGGTACCTGTGCAATCACGCGACCATATACAACCTGTTTGACTCATCTTTTGATGGGATTACTCCCATACCTAGATGAGCACTTGGACAAGCAGAGGAACCTGTATGAAACCTACCATCTACTACTTGTCTGTCTCATCTATCGATGGGATTTCTCCCATACCTAGCTGAGAACCTAGACATGTAGAAGTACCTAGGTGAAAGTATGGTAAATGTCTCTCAGTCATCTCTCCCGCTCAAGGAGAGATACATTCTCTTCTACTCCAAGTCTTCTACAAAAGTCACTCAACTTTCACCCTAGGAAGGGGTTTGGTGAGAACATCTGCAGTTTGGTCATCTATCGAAATATACTAGAGCTCGACCGCACCTTTATGCACCATATCCAGCGTATGAAGTAATATTGAATCTTTGTGTGCTTCGACTTGTCATGAAAAATAGGTTTCACTGACATCTGCACACAACTTTGGTTATCTCAGTGAATCATGGTTGGATCTGGCCAACAATCCTACAAGAAGTTTACGAAGCCAAACTGCTTTTTAGCTGCTGAACTAGCAGTCATATACTTGGCCTCTATAGTACTGAGAGCTACTGAGTTCTGATTCCTATTGTACTAGGAAACTACTACAGAACTCAAAATAAAAATAACATCCTAAAATGCTCTTTCTATCTGTAGAGCATTCGGACCAATCTAGGTGTGTAAACCCTTGCAATATTAAGTCACAATTGGATTCATATCGTAGATCATATCCCACAATTCCATGTAAGTATCTGATTACATGTTTTGCAGCAATCCAGTGAATCTACCTCGATTCACAAATGAACTGACTAAGAGCATTCACATCAAAACAAATGTCTGTTCTAGTGTTCGTTAGATACATCAAGGACCCAATCAACTGGAAATACATGGTGGGATCAATCAAATTTGAATATGAAGCAGAATCCCTCAGATTCTTCAAATTTGCATCCATCAAAGTAGCTATGGACTTGCAATCCAACATTCTAAATCTCTTCAGCATATCCATGAGGTAATTTCCTTGACCTAGGAAAATGTTCTTCTGCCTTTATGCTCCTAATCCCAAGAATTAATGTGTCAACAATATCATTGAGAAAGGTTGTCTTAACATCCATCTGATACAACTTCCATCCAATAGCTGAAATAGCAATAACCGATCTGGTGCAAGGATATCGAGCCATAAGAGCAAATGTCTCATCATAATCAACTTCCTCTTTATGAACGATTCATTTGGCAACAAATTTGGCCTCCCATCTTCTCCATAAGGAAATTAATGCTCCTATTCATTCTGCAAAATTTGTCGTTCCCATCTAGGTCTTTTTCGGCTTACTACCATATCTCTGGAAGCATCATCTTGCTCAACTCAATAAATAGAACTGATCGATTTATTCATTTCTTCAGAATCCATGTTAATGTTTGGAGGGGAGATGATCTCATCTCTTCATCATCATTGATCTCCATATCTGATCCTCTTCCTTTTCGGATAGCCATTTCTTCTTCAAATATTACATCCTGACTATATTCGATTTGCTTCCATCCTTGGATGTATATTCTATCAACCTTTGAAGACTTGCAATATCCCATGAATGTTCCTTTCTTGCCTGAAGGTTCTAACTTGAGCACGTGAATGTAGAATGGAAAGTAATTGTCCATCCTGATGATAACCAGGTTCATGAAGGATATTTCAATTGTCTTGTTCAAATCATGGCATCATTGTTGTTAGGTTTCTATCATGTGTAATAGACTATAATTCTTATCTTTGAGGGATAAATCCCTCTATATCTCAGTCGTCGGTTGACTAAATCTTGTTGAAGCAACATATAGACCGAAATTTGTAGAATCTTTCTGCTTCTGATCACCAAATCTCTACATGAGATTATTGTAGGTATGAGAGTCATAATACATTCTTCTACAGGTTTTATGCTTCTGTTCCATCCGTATATCAATGGGATCTCTTGTCCTTGTAGATCATGGCATTCCCTACAAGTCAAATCCCATCAAATGGTTAGCAATGTTTGATAATCAATGTATTAACAAAATACTGTAGGCAACCTTTTAGTCAATGCTTTGACACCACAGACATAAGGCCCTTATCTGGATGCTTATGGTCTCCATTATAGCATACCATTAAGAGTGTGTACTACTCCAAGTATGTTATAAAGGATTTGTCATCCTTGATGGGTTGTGAAGCATGGTAGGCTATTTAAAAAATCATGTGTATAACAAATACTGGATGAGCCTACTTGTTAACTACCTAAAATGTAGATCTGAACATATTCAAAAAACAACCAAATCTAATCTACTAGAGCATGTAAAATAAAATACTTATCTTTTGTAGTTTTGTGGGTGGGCTCCCACTATTAGGGTCCACTGGTCTTCATATGCTTGCTTGGAGATCATCACAATTTGGATGTTCATATCATTTCTTAGAAGAAGAACTCTGAACGATAATCCTTCCTTGGATCCTTATGAGGAGGTTCTTCTTTTACATCATCAATTGAAGCTTCATGCTTCCTTTTGTGATAACTTTGATAGCTACTGGCATAATGATCATATTTCTGGCACCTGTAGAATTGGATATGGGATAGATCCTTCTTTTGTCTCTTCTGATATGGGGGAGGAATTTATCTCTTTCTTTATGCTTGTGAATGCATGCCCTTCCCCTTCCCTTTCCTTTCTTGGTATGTGATACGAACGCTTGATTTTCCTCAGGTTGAGTACCATGAAGTCTTTGGTGTGCTGCAATTCTTATTTCTTCATGAGTGCATTCTGCCCATAGATTATCAAATTTAGGAAACTTGGTTCGACCACTTATAGTCTAGATGAAAGAATCCCAAGATGGTGAGAGACTATTTAAGGTGGCCATGACAAGATCCTTTTCTTCAATATTGTCTCCACTAGACTTTCGCTTGTCCCAAAGCTCGATGATCCTCATGAAATATGAGGCAATATCCTTAGACTTCTTCATATTCATGTTTGATAGTTGATTCCTCAATGTGAGAGTCAAATTGATGCTACTGTCTTCAAATAACTTATTTAGGGTTTTGAACATCCTCCTCCCCGTCGTCTTTTCTGATATCTAAGGAACCAAGTTATCTCTAACTAATTCCACTAAAATCCTCCTTGCTTTAGCATCATACTTTCTCTAGCAAGGTTTATTTTCTTCGGCTTCTGGTTCTGGGACCTTTTCCTTTACAAACTGGAATAGGTCATTTTATTCTAGTAGAAGAAGAACCCTAGACTTCTAGGGGATGAAATTGGAAGCCCCTTCCAAACGATATTCAACCTTCATGCTGATCATTTTGACTGTAGATCTAGCTCTAGAGTTGATCTTCTCCAGTGTTGGTTTTCTGGTTCGGGATCTCTAAATTTCAATTTTTAGGAGGAGAACAATCCTATGCTGGGCTCACTAAAAATTTTCACATTTGTGAAAATCCCTAATTTCTTGCAATAGTGACAGGACAAAACTGAAAATGCTCAGAATCCAATTTTGTTTCGACAGAAAGATGCACCTTCCTTGGAGCAAAATTCCCAAGGCTCTTTTTCGACCAAAAGGTTGAGTGAATACCTTCAAAGAGAAAACCCTAGTTTCGACAAGTTGCCGACAGAGTTTCGACAATGACTTCTTCTAGTACTGCTCTGATACCATGTTATATTTTCTTATAAATTATAACAGTATATCTTAATTGCATTTATCAATAGGATCACTAGAAGATAGACAACGCACAGAAAAATAACACAAGTATTTTTCACCTGGGAAACCCAATTGGGAAAAACCCAGCAACCTTCGTCTAGAGATGATAATTATGAGATCAAATTACAATGAAGAAAGAAAAAGAAAAATATGGAAATTCTTTCGAAATATGAAACCATGCAAAACCAGTCTACTTCTGAGTTGTTGTGTAGATGTTGTCTTTCCCAGAAAACTGTGAACTGTTGTGTAGCTATTGCACTACTATTGTGTATAATAATGTGGAGGGATGCCTTGTATTTATATTGTTTTCCCACCCAGAAATTAACTACGGTTGACTTCACTTGGGGGTGCAATAATAAATTTATATTTTATTATTTTATTTATTCTTTTATTGCTATATTTTCTCCCCAAGGATTACATTGCTCTTTCTGGGATTTAGATGAATAATTAAAACAAGTTCAACTCCCAAAGGACTACAATAAGAATAGCTTATGAAGTTGTACAAACTCCAACAATGAGATGATGTGTCCCCTCAAATAGACAATGACCCACCTATTATAAAAGTGGGCCAACAATTGTATATTCACCATCTGACCTATCATATTATCAATTATATCTACTATTGATCCATTTATGGACCACTTACATTATTTACATTGGGTTTTCCATAAAAACAATATTTTACTGTTTCATATATCTCGCATTCTTTTACTAGTTCTGAAACCTTCCTTTTTGTACTAGTGGCTAGTTGTACCAGCCACGGTTTCTCATGTTTCTCTTTGTTTAGTTTACATGTGTCGAAAATATTAGAGGAAACATAGCTTTGGGATCAATTAAAATTGAAATAAATGCATTCGGTACTTTACCTTCTATCTCAACCATAGTGGCCTAATGGTTTTCTTGTCGGTTGTTGAGTGTTGCATAGATCCTAGGTGTCCTAGCCATGTATTCTACTGTTGGGTTTTCTTGTAAGTTGTATAGGACTCCATCTGTTTTGTTTGGGAAATATCTGGCATAGTGGGGCCCTTGATATTTCCAGTAGCTAACCTATAGTGGGGTAGCCTTTGCTCCTCCATTTATTGCTGGTCTATTGGAATTTAGTGGGGGCACATTTGGCTGTGCACCAGTTCTGTTGAAATTTCCGTTAGGTGGGAAACTATTGTTTTGTTTTGTGTATGGAGGTGGCTTAAAACTGGGTTTTCAGTTCTCTAAGAAGGACCTAAATCTATCTCGATTTCAGTTCACAGTTTCATGTCTCAGTTATCCATGTTCATAACAAAGTTTGTCCTTATTCAAGGTGGTTTCTAGATTTTTGAGTATGACAAACTCAATTCTCTCTCGAAAATTTGTAGGGAGACATCCAAAAAATGGTTGTATCTTGACCTTTTCGTCTTTTATGTAAGGTACATAATGCACCAGATCTAATAATCTGTCGATAAAGAATTTCATAGTTAGGGATCCCATCTTTAATTCATGGAATTCTTTTATTTTTCTATCAAATAATCTTTTGGACATGTACTTTTCCTAAATAATATGTTGAAGGTAATCCATCTGATATCCTTTACTTCATCCCTCTTAGTATCATTCAAGTCTCTCCACCACTTGGATTCCTTTCCATTCAAGTTGTAAATGGCCAGCTGGTATTTCATCTCTCTCGAGTAATTATGTACTCGAAATTATTTATTCATACCCAGGAGCCATTATTCAGCCTTCTCTCTGGTATTCATTTTCTCTTCATAAGTTGGGGATTTGATCTTTCGAAATCCCCCCTGAAGGATATCATCATTTTTCTTCCTTTTCTTGCAAGGGGAGGGTGAGCCATCACTGGAAGAGATTTGATATTCTTCTTCTATGAAGTTAGGGGTGTGTTCTTCTCATCCCTCCTCTCTTGGGATGTCCATCCTTCTTTTATGATGCCAATTTTCTTTGGATTTGTTTGTTGAGTGGGTGGAATTCCTATGGGGTTTTACCCCTGTCAAGATATGAAGTGGAGCTTTGAAGCTATTTCTTTTTTTTCTCTCCTTTCATTCATGTTCTCATCCCTAAAACTCTATAGATCACTTGTAGACTATGTATAGTCTTCATTAAGTTAGAACTCAGTTTCGCCATGATTTCTTCTTCTTAGGGTAGGGAATTTGGGTTCCCATGTCAACTGTTATTCTCTTATGTGTACATGATTTAGATTGCTCTTTATATCTGCATTTCAAAAATTCATTAACAATATTATTATGTTAGTTTAGAAATCACAAACAAAGTTTTGGAAATACATTTCTATAGCCATTGTTTAGTAGCGAGACCAAAAGGTCTCTATGTGTTTTAAACTAGGCTCTGATACCACTTGTAATGTCCCTTAAATCCAAAAAAACAAATTGTATGGTCAATAAAATAATTAGGATCTAAGGTTCATCTAAAATTAACTTTAGCATTGTGTAAACTTATTAAGAAATATACTTGTAATCTTGATCTGGATTTCTTCTATAGATTAATACATGGTGAACTATCCTTTTACGGTAATATTTAGGTTGTTTATTTATATGATGATGTTTCTTTTGTACTACACTAGTGTTTATTTTTCTATTTTTTCTACTTACCTCATACTAGATTATAAGGAAGTTTTTTCTTTAACACATTACCCAGCCTCATTTAGGCTATAAAAATGTTGTGGCTAACTTACCTCTGCTTCAAAAGGGAAAAGAGTAATTGGATTTACTTAACAACTCAACGAAATGATATGAAGTACTGCTATGAACTTGTGCTTACTTAGTTCATTATGAACTAAGACATGAGAATATCCTGTTTGAAGGTGTTAAGAACCAACCCTATGATGGTTCTATTGTTTAGATGAGAAAATAAATGTTTTAACCTATGAAACTAAGGTTATGTATGCAGTAGAGGGATATACTTTTGCAATAAGGAGAAAACTACGACTATACATAGTGGTTAATTGATCTAGTTACTATTGGATGTGGTTGAGCATTTAATAATTCCATGTGAAGGCACTCGTGTCCTCCTTCCATGCTGGCTCAAGCATAAAATGATTTACTTTGGTTTTGAAATCCCCTTTTGCATGCGAAAATGGAGAATGAGGGGAGCGAGGTCCCTGTTGGGGTTTTCTCGGAAAGGTGTGGATAGTGGGGTTGAGGGGTTTATAGAGTTTCCAATCGTTGTGCAGGTATGTGTCTCTCAATGTATTTATACTTTGTTTGCTCTATTATTATCTACAACATTTTCTAAACCCTTGTCTGGTTTTGTGACAGGATAATGCATCATTTAAACAGGGTCATATTTGTAATTCTGGAACACTGATATCATAGATTTATGGGTCATATTTGTAATTCTAGAACGCTGATAGCGTAGACTCGGGACTTCAAGGGATTTGATCTGGGTGTGTGCAAGAAGTTGAGGGTCTCTTTTGGCACGTTAGATGCAATACAAAACTGAAAAAATAGACATCCATCAACTTGCATGGATATTTTGAGACACTTACAGAATGAATCTTGTGATCAGTAAAAAACAAGAAATGTAGGAAATTAAATGACCTTTCCAAATATATTTTTTTTTCTATTGAAAATGTTGTTAACTATTTAAAGTTAGATAAATTTTAACGGCCACTTTTTATTTTTGTGACAAATTATAAGGTATATGTTTTTGTGGGTGCAGAATATGAGTGTCTAAATGATGGAATAAACTTACGAAAACTGGTATACATATAGAGAACATATAGGACTAGTGCACAACTATTTTTCCAATAATAAAAATAATATTTTTAAATTTTTTTTTAATTATCTAAGAGATCAAACCTCGAAAACGGTACGTCATTTGTGGGTGCAGCGTTTGAATGTCTTAATGCAATTATTTGGAAATGGGTTTTTTATAGCATGTAGAGATTGGTGTTCTTTAGTGCACCAAACAATTTTTTTTTAAATGGTTGAGAAACGAAAGAGATATGGACAAAAAAATACCAGTGTTTTTTTTGAGTTGAGGAGTGATGACAGAAGATAAATAAGAAAAAAATAGAAAAAATTATGTATTCTTGTTAAAATTTACATATTTAGAATTTGCAAAAAAAACAATATCTATTTCTAAAATCTCATAAAAAAATAGAGGTGTGCAGCATAATCAGACGAACCGCTAAACACGAGCATATTGAAAATCTGGATATAATGTTGAATTAGCCATGGTTTATCATACTCCAAGGCATAGGCATGTTGAATCCGAAGCAAAGTACAAAGTAGACACATAGGCATAGGAATTCCACAAAATCATGGGTGGAGGCTTGTCCTTATCATTTGGAGGGAATACATTTTTGAATTTAAAGAATACGCGAGCATAATTTAGCTAAACAAAACGCGTGCGCGTTATATACAAACAAAACGCATGTGCGTTATGTGGAAAAAAATCACATGCACATTTTGTAAAATCAAAAATAGCATTCATCTTCATCATATTCATTTTCATCATCTTCATCATCTTCATCTTCATCATCATCATCATCATCATCATCATCATCACCTTCATCATCATCATAATCAACAACATGATCATCATCATCACCATCAACATCATCACC
>LPNX010892899.1:91818-144363 GCA_001517045.1 Pseudotsuga menziesii | reverse complement strand
AATATTTTGTTTCTAAATGTGATGGAGATAAATGTAGATTATTTTTATCATTGTTAAAATATAGGGGCATGAATATTGTTAGGAAATCGTTAGGGATAAACATGATAAAGCCTTCTAAACCAAGTTCTCATATAGTTAAAAGCTTATTAGATGCCTTTGGTAAAATTGGTAAGAACACACTGTCAAAGGACCACAATGCGGCTCGTCGTGTGTTGTCACAAGCAATTGTAAATAAGAACACCAAGGTCCTTCGTTTTCTCAAGCCTACATCTAAACTAGTTAATTTGAATGTAAAAACCCTCTGTAGGTATTCTATTAGAAGAGAACATCTTGACACAACCGCCCAGACAGATTTGTGGGCCTTTATTGGTCGGTTGCCACGTCGTGACATGAAGCTAGTTGATGCAGTAAAGGGACTAGTGCAGAGTTTTTGGCATGATCACACAAGGCCTTCTTCAAACTGGAAGGATGTACTAAAATTGAGAAGGGGTTCAAAGGACCGTGAACCAAATATTAAGCATCTTCTTGATATAAAACAGACAGAACTATACAAGAAATTTAGGAATGAACATAGACAATTGAATTTGGGGCAAAGATATTTTGAGAAATGTAAGCCCTGGTATGTTAGAATAAATACTCTTCGTAACACTTGTTGTTGTAGATACCATGTAGAATATGAATATTACTATTAAACATTTTTGTACATTCACCGTGTGTTGCATACTAACCATGTGCAAAATTGATCCTTGACAATACCACTGACCTCATCAAGAGAATTCATTCATAGTATCATGTGCAATAGGGTTGAGGGGAAAACTTACTATGCAAAATCCTGTTTGGATGGAACTTGCTCCAGCTGTGCTGGAATGGCATTATTGAGCTAATGTATGCATGAGACTGGAGACAATGAATTTGGGAATATGGTTACAGACATGAAAAGTTTCAAATATATCAGCTATGAAATAGTCCCAGGGAAAGAAAGCAAAAAAATACAATTGGTGACATCTCAGGTACATGCATTTATCTATACATTTATGTTTGAACAATTGCATTTCATTCCTTACTTACCAAAAAACCTGATATTGAGATCATTTTGTGTCAACAGGTACAAGTTAGTGTCTTCGTTAAGGAATTTATTGAAAAGACACGTCAATATGTTTAGCATGTCCACTTGGCACGATGGCAGGATGAGAAGTTTAGAATATGCAGAGATACATTTCCTCATGGTACTATACTTTTAGTTGTTGATTTTGCCAATAACTACACTCTACAACCTCAAAATGAGATCCAAAGTCAGTATTATCACTCTGAGCAGGTTTCCTTGATGGTGCATATCACATATAGGCATGGCCCAAATAGTAGTGAAGAGCAAAGAAAAATTCTAAAGGAATATCACTTCTACATAAGTGATGATAGGTGCCATGACTTCCACTATGTACATCATTGCTTCATCATGTTCTATGATCATTTGAAGGGAAGGAACAGACATATGGATCGACACTGGATTTGGTCTGATGGATGTGCTGGTCTGTTCAAAAATGCATGCATATTTCAATGGTTGTGTTCATTGCATAAAAACTACAAAGTTCCACATATGTGGAACTATTTTGAGACTGGGCATGGTAATGGAAAGCATGATGGAGCCGAAGCATGTGTCAAAACAGCCCTACGAAGAGAGGAATTGAAATTATCTACAATATCTACTATTCGAAATGCTCAATCTATAGTCAGGTGGTGCACGTCAGTAATGGGAGAGGAATCAGCTATGCAAGTAGAATCCACAAGAAAGAGACATGTGGAGAGATTTTTTGGGAGGTGGCAGACATAGATCATTCACATGCATGGGAATGCAAGACTGTTCCTGGCACTCGTGGCTTTCATTCGGTTCAAAGTTCTAATAACCCAATATTTGAAATTTGGACCAGAAAACTCGCTTGTTTTTACCCGCCTTTCTATGATGGTGACTGGGATGTGTGTGAATCATTGGATTGGGTTGATGGATGGGATCGCATATCACTTCCACTTGATCAGCGTGCAATTGTTGAGTTAACTCCGTTGGAAGAAGACCAATCGTCTATTTCTATAGATTTTGATCATGTATCAGACCTTGTACAACCTAGTATGATGCATTTCCTTAACATTTTTTTGTTAAATTTACGTACTCTTGAAACTCACATTAATGGCCTTGTATCACACGGAAAATATTTGATCATATACCGACAATCATACTATGCAGGACACATATACGCAGTGGTTGCCTCAAAAGATAGTGAATGGGGTGGTGATTACTGGTTGGCACGTTGTATAGAGGGAAATCAAACCCTCATTATGTCCATGACTGATGATGAAAACAACCACTTCCCCACTGGGTCTATGGTTGTTAAAGGTGAATACCTTACACATGACAACAATGAAAGAAATAAGGGTGGATATGTTTATAGGGATTACAAACTAGGTGCAAGTGTGTATCACTTTACCAACTTAATCATTGGTACAAACCTCCAGGTACGAACAATGCCTAGCCGAAATTTATCGAAGGTACGCTACTTCTTACCGGATACAGAGCACTAGAGACTAATGGAGACCATCATTATAAGAGATGATCCGGAGGGCTTGGTTGTATGATAATAGGTGGGATCTAGAATGATGAGGTATGTATCATAATTTAAATTTCCCCATGTATGTTTCTTATGAATATGTCAATTTTGTGTTCTTGATATGCAAAATTTTCCATTATGTTGTTTATAAATATGCCAAAAGTTCTCTTGTATGTCAAGTTAATGAACATGCCAAATTTTACATATGATCAATAAACCATATATATCAATCATATGAACATTTCAAGATATCATTCACAGGATATGCATAACATTAGAATACATGCATGTACCTCTGTAGGTCATACCTCTGTAGGAAATTCATCTCATTTTTTTTTATTGAGAAGTTTAATTTCTACTTAAAAGATAATAAAAGATAATAAGAGATTTATTTAACTTTGTTTTTAGTTGATTATGTTTTTTTGAACATTGAAAGTGGAAGAAAATAACCTACTAATATTGACACAAACAACTCAAAAGTAACATGCTTCAACATTATGCATATGAAGTATTCAAAAGTAACATGCGCTAACATTATGCATGTGAAGTAGGTAAACATCATGCATGTGAAAATATTAAGTGATAAACTTAATAAACAAACAAAATTTGGAACCTCTCATGCTTTCGAAAGGTTAATGTTTCATATGCATAATAGAAAATTTTGGGAGGCTAACATGTTGGGTCATTGGTGTACTTGAAATTGTGATATTTTAGCTAGTGGGGGGGCTCTCCCTCCTATCCATTGCTCGATGACCTCCGTCTATGGTGGTTTCTGAAGCTAGGGTTTCACTCAGTAGGGGACAATGCAGTCACGCCAACGAGGGCCAAAGATGGAAAGCCACGGATGGTGGGGATGCGGTTGGCATTGCCATATTTCCCATGCCCAAACATGCTAGCAGGAGTTGACAGAATTCAAAATTGCCGCTCCGTAAGGTTTTTTGCACACCAGGCCCAAGTCCACCAGGTGTCCCTGAACGGTATCTGGAGGTGACCTACAACTCGCCATAGATTGATGCTCAGGACTCTGATTGACAAACCATCGATTCTGTTGGATTCGTGACATGGGATTTTAGCTAGAGGGGGGCCTCTCCCTCCTGTGCATTTCCCGATGACCTCCGTCTACGGTGGTTTCTAAAGCTATGGTTTTGCTTAGTAGGGGACAATGCAGTCACGCCAACAAGGGACAAAGCTGGAAAGCCATAGATGGTGGGGATGCAGTTGGAGTTGCCATATTTCCCATGCCCAAACACGCTAGGAGGAGTTGACGAAATTCAAAATTGCCACTCCGTGAGGTTTTTTGCGCATCGGGCCCAAGTCCACCAGGAGTCCCTGAATGGTATTTAGAGGTGACCTGCACCTCGCCATAGATCGATGCTCGGGCCTCCAATCGATGAACCGTTGATTCCGTTGGATTCGTGACATGGGATTTTAGCTAGGGGGGGCCTCTCCCTCCTGTCCATTGTTCGATGACCTCCATATATGATGCTTTTTGAAGCTAGGGTTTCGCTCAGTAGGGGACAATGCAGTCACACCAATGAGGGCCAAAGCTGGAAAGCCATGGATGGTGGGGATGCGGTTGGCGTTGCCATATTTTCCATTCCCAAACACACTAGCAAGAGTTGATGGAATTCAAAATTGTCGGTCCGTGAGGTTTTTTCCGCACCAGGCCCAAGTCCACCAGGTGTCCCTGAACGGTATCTGGAGGTGACCTGCAACTCGCCATAGATCGATGCTCGGGCCTCCGATCGATGAACCGTTGATTCCATTGGATTCATGACATGGGGTATTTACTAGGGGGGGGCTTCTCCCTCATGTCCATTACCCAATGACCTACGTCTACGGTGATTTCTAAAGCTAGGGTTTCACTCAGTAGGGGACAATGCAGTCACGCCAATGAGGGCCAAAGCTAGAAAGCCACGGATGGTGGGGATGCAGTTGGTGTTGCCATATTTTCAATGCCCAAACATGCTAGCAGGAGTTGACGGAATTCAAAATTGCCACTCCGTGAGGTTTTTTGCGCACCGGGCCCAAGTCCACCAGGTGTCCCTAAACGGTATGTGGAGGTGACCTGCAACTCACCATAGATCAATTCTCGCACCTCCGATCAACAAACCGTCGATGCCGTTGGATTTGTGACATGGGATTTTAGCTAGGGGGGGGGGCTCTCCCTCCTTTCCACTACTCGGTGACCTCCGTCTATGATGGTTTCTGAAGCTAGGGTTTCACTCAGTAGGGACAATGCAGTCACGCCAATGAGAGCCAAAGCTGGACAATGCATTTCATGCCAACGAAGGCCAAACTTGGAAAACCCTATCCCTAAATAGGGTTTATTGTTTAACATGCATGGCCCATTACCATAACCCTACCAAGGAAACCCTAATCCTAACCCTAATCTTATCTTACTGTCTCAACTCAATTCAAAATCAATCTAATGTTGAACTGAACTTTTTCAAATTCGGTGGACTTATGCTTCAAATCATGTTGATTCACAAAGTTGGTTCTCAGTCTTTGGATTCTATTGTAGTTCCTTTAATGCTGAGTGATTAGTCATTGGGTGCATGAGGTTTGTTGAATAGTTTTGTTGGTTGTTGATGAAATGTGAAGCATGTATTGCCCTTAGTTTTATTAAATTACACGAGCAAGAACTTTGACTTTAGTGTGCATGTATTGAGATCATTGAAACCTTTAAATATAATAGTTTTTTCTTTTGACATAATGAATTCATAAGTAATAGATAATCCTCACAAATCAATACAATAGATTGACACAAGAACATGTGGAAACCAAAGAACAAATTCAAAGTGAAATGTATCATTCATTTATAACTAAAATGTCAATGTACATGTCTCCAAAAGTACATATATATCCAAAAGTAACAAGAAGTACATGTGTCCCCACAACTATCCAAGACTATCCAAGCCACATGTACATGTATCCAAAACTATCCAAGCCACATGTACATGTAAGTGAAATGTCAATGTACATGTCTCCAAAAGTACATGTATCCAAAACTGTCCAAGCCACATGTACATGTATCGAAATGTACATATCCCATAAGACACATCAAAACTCAAGCTTCCTCTTGTTCTTTCTTGAGGGTGATCCTATAGGCACAACTATAGGACCAGTGTGCATCTCTGGATCCTGCAAATTAAATATCAATTGTTAAATTCAACTAACTATGTACTAATACATTAGCTCAATAAAATACAATATCTAAATTAACTCAAAAATTATGAAAATGTTCATGGACATTGCATGAAACAATTGTTCATTAATGGACATCTCACCTCAGTGAGAGCCTGTGACAAAGGGGATTGTGTTTCTTGTGTAGCAGATGGAGCTATTGGTTGAACATGAAGGATGGTCGCATCCATGGTCGAACCAAAGGGAGAAGGAACTGGTGGTGGTTGTGGTGGCTACAATCACCAAATCTTGAAATAGTTAGAAATGTGCATGAATAAACAATAGACAACAATAACACACTATGTCTATATCATGTTCAAATAGTTGTACCTCTGTTTGGCTTGTTGTTATTGCATATACCACATTGACTGTTGCATCAATAACTCTTGCTGTTGTTGGCTACAATCACCAAATGTTGAAATAGTTAGACATGCATGAATAAACATACGCCAACAATAATAAACTATGTAACGATCATGTTGAAATAGTTGTACCTCTATGTGACTTGCTGCCATTGTAGATGCAGCACTGACTGCTCCATCAACCATCCCTGCAAGGTTTTCAATAGTAAACTATGGCTCCTGATGCAGTAAACATGCAAATCAAACATTAATAAAACATTTTATGCATTGGATTTCAATTTAACCAAGAAATATCATCGAAGGATATACAAATTACCATTGTATCAGTATCTCCATGGTCGTGGACAACTTCACTCTTTCTAGGAGTAGGCCATCTCATATACACTTGACCCTTGTTCACATATGGCCTATGAGGAGATACAACTCCAGGAAATGTTCCAGGTGTTTCGGTTGGTGCCTATAGTCAACAAGATTTCATGTAGTTAGACATGCATGATTCAATGAACATACATGTATTTAAAAAATGACATTTTTTAAATGTTTAAAATGTTTACCTCCATCACTGCTTTCCTTCGTGAAGGATCTGGTATCTACCCAGATGTTTCCTCAGTCGATACGACCATGGATCCTACCTCCATCACTACTTTCCCCCATGAAGGATCCGGCATCTGCAAGTTTAATAATTGTAAATATTAGACCATAGATAACATTAGTGAACTAACATGTACAGTATGTGGAAATTAATAAATTAACAAGTATTGAAAAACTGAAATTTTAAAATGTTTACCTCGGTGTGAGATACGGCAATGGGTGCTATAGTAATCTCTCCACCAACCAAGGGATCAATGGATGGAATGTCATGCCCCTGTGTAGATTGTGGAACATGATACTTTAGGGCATAGCTGCCGGCATAAAGCATCAACTGCAAGTTCACAAAATTAATATACTAGCTCAAACTATACATATCTGTACAAAGAGGAAAATAAATGAAGAATTTATTACAATTAACCATATGCATACATCACTCAAAAACCCACTAAAGACAACATCTGATGAAAGAACATAGCATGGACGACCACACGATGTGCACTCATGAGGCTCAAAAGTAGGATGGGAATGTGCTGATGTTGTTGCACTAGTAGATGGTCCTGTAGTAGATGGGGGTACTGCACTAGTGGGTGGTACTTCACTAGAATATGGTCCTGCACCATGATAACCTAGTGTATGTACCACACCAGGGACAGATGTCCCTTCCTCACCCATATGTTGAACCATAGTGCTGTGGCGAACAACGGCCCGTGCCAAACTCAAAAAATGCATCACGTGTCTGTGGAATAACATGATGTACAAGTGGGACATCTAGCCCAGGAAACTGCCTGAGAGGTGCAGGGATAGGGCGATCAACATATCAAATCCTGGCATTGGGTCAGTTTTGGGGCATCCCCCCACCGATCCCCTGAAATGCCAATATATCAAAATAGTTTACGTGTTTACCCAACACGAACTTTGCATACATCTTCCGAAGGAAATACAAGGGGATTTCCCTATTGTTTTGTGGTGGCATATCAAAAACCATATACCATCTGTCCATCCAGTTATCAACAAATGGTTGACATGTGCACCACTCGATAGAGATATGTGGCCTATTTTCATTTGGGACTTCCCCCTTGCGAGGGTCTCTAAACAATGAAAATATATGCTCTTTGGTAATTTTCAACTTTTTTGTTGCATTGTAGCTAAGCCCATCAGCGTACTCACATCTTTTTCTTTCTCTATATGAAGTAATATCATATAGTATGTTGTTTGAAAATGTAATAGTCTCAACAATTGCATCCAAAGTGGATGCAAGTGAACGTCGAATCCTATCACCACCACTAAAAGCAGTACTGAGACCTCTCAACTGGGAAAGCTCAATCAATATTTCAGCATTGATGTCCATAGCCGCAACTACAATAAAAAAATCAATAAGGAAATAATTAGAAATGTATACATGGTATATAATGACATCTCTTCAAAATTGAAAATGTAAATTAAGGAAAACTCAAGTTACAAGCAATTTAATGGCATTCATTTACATACATTTAAAACTTAAAATTAAACATTTAACAATTAAATAGTGAGTTTCGTTCAACTTCTTTCTAGAAGTTAAGGCACTTCTTCACCCTCATTGGTGACTTTTCCATTCACACTTGGGTTTAAACTTCTTTGAATTTAGGAGTGCTATTTTGACATGTTTTCGCCTTTACGTCCCTTGGATATGTAAAAGAAAGGGGCAAGGGACTATTAGGACATGTGAGGCAAGAAAAGGGGTGATACAGGGCTGCCACCATATCCTCTAAATATAATTGACTTGATCATGGTTGGGAACACTCTCACGACGCACTCTAGGTAGTTCATGGGTGTTCACCATTTCCATTGGTGTATAACCATGGAGACCAACCAAAAGTTACATGGAAAATGGAGAATTTGTGGACTGGACTACAATTGGTTGTAGATGAGCTTAGAGACTCGACATGTAGAAATATATTACCCATTTTTTTTGCTATTTTAAAAAATGGTTGATAAACCTAGTGATGCAGGGGCATAGACTATTTGAGTAAAGTCATTTATGTCTTTGCTAGATCAAGGGATCTCAAGGAGACCTAGGGTCTCACATGTTTCTAATTTTCTTTATTATGTTTATAGGATAATCCCTTGGGAGATCTAGGGATATGGGTAGTCAAATGTTAGAAAGATGACATTATGTAAAAAACCAATCCACATTTCAGGAATATGATGTATGGAGTGGTCACCTTTCCTCAACATTTCGTGGTGATTATGACTTTATAAATTGTCGTTCATTCTACTCTCAGGATCAAGTAGATCTATTGAATTAAATGTTGTTGTGAGATTTTATAGCTTATAAATTTACTCCAGTTGTTGTATATGACTCTATGTATGTCTGGGACATTTAGAATGAATAGGTCGATGGATTCACATGGTATTGTTGAGTATTGATATTCTTCTATAAATTACAATCCCTTTATATAGTCATATGTGTTTTTTATTGTGTCAAAGGATTGTTAAATATGGAATTCTGATCAAGATGAGGGTCCAACTTGCATATTTTGATCACAATTTCCTCTTTCTTCCATTTTGATGATTATATTGGTTATTACATTTGGATCCCTCATTCACTATGTATCTTAAAATGTTGGCATTCACCTATCTATGAAAATAATTGCTAAATTTTATTGCACTTTTTGTTAATTCTAGCACAATCATTGCATTTAAAGGTTTGACTATGCTTGTTACAGGTGGGCACTCTCACTAGTATCCCAATTCAAACTTTGCATTGTCCATTAAATTCTATGCAAGTTGGGTTTATACTTGTGTTTGTTTTATATATTTCTAGCCTTTTGGAACATTGAATATCTATTAGACATGATGTTTTTTATTCTTATAGCCTATTTTAGTTTGAATCCATCAAACATTAGCTTGGGAATTGTTGGATTGATTATTCTATTAAAAAACACAATTATAGGTTAAAAATTGACAAAAAAAGGAATGCTTTGGGTGATTGAATTACCTTGTTGGATGACAATTCACCAGTGAAATCTCCTCCCCTCAACCTAAATTAGCTCCTCCAACAATCCCAAGCAGTTAACTTGCTCCAAAACGCTCCAATTGGCCTTCGTTTTCGCGTTCTTGATTGTTAAAATGGGCCGCGGGTTTCAGGCTTGTGTATTTAAATAATTTTTTTTGTTTTACAAATCGCGTACATGTTTTATAACTACGTATCGCGAGTGCATTTTGTAGTTATATAATGTGTACGCGATATGGCTTCCTATCCTACATGTCCCATGACATGTCAGGCTCGGGTTGAACCATAGCAAGTGCTATGTAGCAGAAATGCGTTGTATTTTTTGGTAACGTGATCTTGTTTTTGAAAACTAGGATTTCATCTAAAAGGTCCCTCATCTTCTTGCACTGACCCATCTGTCGTGAATGACCTATGGTTCTCTATTCTATCTGAGTTTGTAAAGCCTGCGTAGATGATTTGTAAATAAGTGTTGGGTATCTATTTTCGATTTAAGAAACATAGCTTCAGCACAAGCTTGCTTTGCTGGAGCGATCTATGCCTGAAAATAAATTTTTCCTGTGTTTTAAATGGTTAAGTAATTATTTTATTTTCCAACGTTGCTGTTTCTAGGATCTACGATTCCTATGCTTGAGGATTCTTGTGTGAAATCATCACTGTTCATGTTGTTTGAGAAATAAATTATCTTAATCTTTATGAGAAGATTAATTCTAGATTCTAACATAAACCATAAAATATTTTTAACAGCTATCCTATCTATAAAACCTCTTGAAGTAAAACCCACGGTACCATGACTAAATAATTATTTCAATGGACCCACAGAAATAATTGTTTTATTCAATTTTATGAAGAAGATTTCAATACAAATCTTGATAATTGTAAAACTTAGTTTGTAAACATATTAAAAGGAAGAAATAAAATCTAATCTAGGGTAAACCTCTTACCTGCAGTTGTCTGGCTTGTAATGGCTCAATCACCCTGCACACTTAAACACAAAATTAATAGTATAAACCTCTTACCTGCAGTTGTGTGGCTTGTAATGGATCCTACCAGCAGTTGTGTGGCTTGTAATGGCTCTATCAGTTATGTGTCTTAAAGTCTCATTCTTTTTGTAAATGCATGGCAACATACATCCTGCAGATGTAATTTTATTAGTATAATTAAATTACCCTTGTTTCCCATGAAAAAAAAATGTATTTCCAACATTACGAGCTCAAGGAACAAATTGAATATTGCCATTATCTAGTATTGACTTCCATAGTGAAAGTATTTGGTGGACTAGCCCAATAACCAATAGAATTGGAGGAATTTCTAAACTTTGTGGTCCAAAGATAGTTGATAATGAACATTAAGCAATACATATTTTTATAAGTCATAACCTAATTACTCTTTACTACATGGTAATTTACAAAAGCTATTATGATCTTGATAATTTCATTTCCACATCAATATTATCTTATAAAAATATAATCCCACAATAATTAATAATTAAAAAAATTGATATAATCCCAAATTTCTAAAATAATTCTAAAAATCTTAAATATGTGTTTTATTTTAATGGTAATAAATGGTAAAGGTTTGCTTGGAAAACTTAAATGATGGGATATTTCTAACGTTCAACATGGATAAAATGTAGAAACTTGATTACAATTATGATTAACTATGGAAATCTATAAAAAATAAGAATAAAAAAATGAAATAAAAAAGGATGTTAACAATTTGTAAATGAATAAAACCTATAATTATTAAGTTTTTTTGGGGCTGCTAGGTACATCTCCTTTCAAAATTTTGTTTTTTATTATTAATGTAACTCACCTAGAACTAAAAACATTTTATTTTTCTGAAAAGACATTACTTTAAAAGTTATTGTGAAGTTTTATGTTGTTGACCAAGGATGGTCAAAGATGACTATAATTGAAATATTTATTATTTGATAATTAAAAATAAGAGACACCTATCCAAAGAGGACTATTGAAGAGTGTTCACTGACCCACTAGGAGGAATGATCTCGTGAAGAAGGAAAAAAAAAATGGAAGCAACAACATTCACTTTCTAGCTATTGCAAGAAGCAACTTCTCTACAATTGTGGTCATATTCCCAAGAAAAGAAAAACTAAGAAGGTGGCTCATTGAATTACACCAGCATAGATCCAAACCTTAGGTTCTATCAAGCTTCGAGATGGATCAAAGCCTCCTAAACCATGTACAATAAAACCATGAGTTGTTTAGAATGCCTTGCACATGGTTTTAAAACCATGTGCACATAGTTTTAAAACCATGTGCAAGGCCAACATTTTTTTGTGTCTTTTTCTTGACCCACATATTATTTTACGGATAATTAAATTTTTACATTTTTATTGTTTTGTTATGTAGGAAGATTACAACATCTCCCCGATATTAGATTGTTTTTGTGGCCGGCATTTATTTTGGCCTATTAGAAAATTTATTTTTTATTAATAAAAATAACTTTACGAAAGTGATATTGTTTTTTATTTTGTGTTACAAAATCTCTCCCATAATATTCACTATCACTATTTTTTTTTCCCACATGTTAAAAACGTTACATCACGTTACAAGATCATTCCATAATATTCAATATCACTATTATATTTTGCCAACATGTTACGTTGTTACATCATGTTACAAGATCTCTCCCATAATATTCACTATCATTATTATTTTTTGTTGACATGTTACAAACGTTATTAACGTTACATCACGTTACAAGATCTCCCCCATACTGGGCTGTAGAGCGTCTCTCGGCACAAAAAATTACCCAAAGACCTAAAAAAGCATTGATGGAAACTAAAACATTAGGCACACAAGAGGAAATTCAATGAAGGGAAAGCTAAAGTGAATTGTTAAGATTTTTTACTACAAGTGTGACTGCTAAATTACAGAGAGGACATAATAGACTTTTACATACTAGTATCTTCATCCTGGTGGTTCAATGAACAAGCTTGGGGTCCTAAAGCAAGTAATCTTGGTTTCTCTTAGGACACGGTTGGGGGAACGGTCTTCCTTAGGTTTTTGTCCACTTCGCAAGTTAACAGGTTATACAATGTGGTTTAATATCTTTAAAAAAAATTATCTTTATATTCTAAAAGATTTTATGAATACTAAATGTTTCTAAGCTTTTATTTGTTTCAAAAAAAGGTAGGAAAGTTTTTATTCATATAACCTATAAGTTGAGATAAATTCTATTGCATAAACAGTTTTCCTTAGTAGGAATTGTAAACTAGAATTATTTAGTACTTAGAGTAGAATCATTCTATTATAGATATCTTCACCTAACATGAATATTATACATAATTAATAAATGACAGGTATTGTTTATTTATTATAAAATTATGTAGTAATAACTAATAGGTTAAACAAATCTATCCTCAGCTTACCTATTAAAAGTTTCTTGTATATTCTTTTACAGTTAGGGTTTTCCTTAGTAAACACAGTAAATCCCTTAATTATAAAATTTGAACCTGCTAAAACAATAAATCTAGTTTTGAAAACACTATGGCTCACAACCGAGGGTTCAAAACCATTGAAAGCAAAAATATATTATATATATTAATAATTTACTCATAATGTTTCTCACACAACTGGAAGGCTTACTATTTAATAAAAATTTCAATATAAATCTATTATATCCAAAAGGCTTAATATTTTTATATATTTACACAAGTATTATTTCCCCCAGCAGAAAGGCTTAACATTTACAAAAAATTGATTTAGTTAAACACCCCACTTTAATGAAATAAAAGATTCGATATAACAGTATAACCAAACGAACATCCATTTTTAAGAACTATTAGCAGAAGTCAAGGGTTTGAATCCTATAGGGATGATTTACCAAATATTTTATCAAGTAATTTACAACAGCAAAAGCATCTAAGTCCAACTTAACACCAACAAGATAGGGCATAGTTGTAAATACCTTAAAAAACACATTAGCAACCCCTTATAAAATTTACAAAGTATACAGAATGATAAAATAAACGAAATATCGTTTTACACAGACAAGTTCTAGAAGCCAAACAGTTAAAAAATGCAGAGTAATTTTAATAAACAAGTATATCAATTACAGAGTAGTATCGAACATTATTGAAGGATTTCTAAAACAAAATTCTTCCACTTTTTAATAAACAAAATGTATTACAGAACAATGATGAAAGTTATAAACAATTCAAATAATATACAGAGCAATATTATTAACCATATACAAAACTTAAATAGGTTCGGTAGTCCAAAGCTAATTCCGAGCATAATGCCAAAACTTATTCCCGATGAGTTTTTAAATTTTAAAAACAAGTATATGAGTTATAATGTATATGTGTTATAGCTTATTCATAGCCCATATGCGATATAGTGCATATGTGATTCATATCGCATATGCCTTATAAGGCATATGCATTTTTTCTTAACTAGCTTGGTACGAGTGTAAAAAAGAGTAAATACCAAGTGGATAGTCTTTGGGAGAAACCCCATCTAAAATGAAAAGATCACAGTAATTATTGGCCCCTCCAAAGATTTTTAGTGTAGAAAAAGGACTGTTAGCCTTATGGCTTACATTAGCAGTCACATGAGTTAAATGTCACATTATTGTATTTATTATTTGGGATAATAGTCATTTATCCTAGATAAGTCTCTAGAGACTTTTAAAAAGATTTCCTAGCCTAATCACCATGCAAGGTGTTAGGATCTAGATAATATATCTCATTGAGGTGGCATATTGAAAGTAATATATATATTTGTACTCTTTCAATAAATAGAGTGATTAAAGTTTTATCATTTTGTTTTGTGTTTATTTCTTCATTTGGTATTAGAGCTCTTCTAGTTCTTAAGGGCCTGATTTCTCCATGGTAGTCATCCATGGATGATGAGTTATTTATTTGCTGCAAGTATGTGAGTTTGCTACATCATCCACTTCACTCTTTCCCCAAAATTAGAGATTTTCCCCTCCGCTTGGGGCTTCCTAATAGCACTTGAATCTGAGTTCTTGAAGTTCTGTCTACGTTTTAACAGATTTTCTTTGTTTGCTGCAAGTTCCAGAATATTTTGCTTCCTATACAATTTTTTAATCTTTGAAGCTCATGAAGGATGAGAAATTTATAACAGAGCTCTTTATTTAGGATCTACGGTTGTACTGAACATTGGAGTGCAAATTTTGAAGTCCTTGGACTTGGACCCAAATAGCCAGTGATCTCCTCCAATGTGAGGCATCTTCAGTGATCTGCCATTTGCGATTTTCAATCTAAAATCGTGATCATCTGCCATCAACGATCATACTGTCGATTCGTGATCTGTTGTCTTCCAAATCGATGTAAGTTTCCTTCTTCCATCAGCCAGCAACCAGCATCTATTAGCGATCCAATGATCTTCTACGACCAGCAACTCCAACCAGGACTAGCGGTCTACCAATTCGATCTGGATTCATCAGAAATCCGTGAATGATGTGCGCCATCTCTTTCTCCAAAACCAGCAACATTTCTATTGACGGTAGTGTCTTAAATCACTTGTCAAATGCTTCGTTGTTGTTGTTATTATTCAATTAAATAACGTGTAAAATTCTTGGCAATGGGATCTACGATCAAGCAACAATTTCAGCCAATGATCTATCTATCCAGAGTGCGATCTACCAAAGCGATCTACATCTGCGATCCAACATCGATCTGGTGCAATTCTCTTGCAGCGATCTGCAGTCTCCATTAGTGGTTGTTTTTTGAGTTTCCGTTACGAGTATCTTCTAAATATCTCCTTATCTTGTTGATGCGGTGAAAGTATCCATCCGGGCTGTTTACGCTATTTTTCATGGCCACATTTGTTAATTTTTGCACCATTTTCGACATATATGGGGGTTTCGGCATCTTCTGCTGAGAAGAGGAGCATTTTTTTCAGTGTCGGTTTATGATCTTATTTAAGGTACACGCACAGACTCAATCGATTGTGGTTGTTTTTTATTGATCCGGAGTGCTTGAATTGACCGAACCCTTGTTGTTCAATAGTAGTGACCGTGGGCAATCGTAGAGAATAAGCGCTTACGGGAAGCATCGGAGTTTCAATCTTCCAAGTACCCAAATATGGATTATGGAATAACCATCTAATCCAAAGGAAACTTGTGCTTGGATCGACATTGGCTCATGCAAGATTGAGTCACTGAAGAACTCCAGGTCACAGATTCAAACATTCTTCAAAAACCGTACTGTCAAAGTTTTTTTCTTGGTGGCGTCATGAGTTCGATCTTCTGTATCAGTGAAGAAAGAAGAAATAAGAATAAATTTTAAAAAAAATATAATAAAAAAAAGAGTTTTATTATGGTAAAAAGTGAACTTTTAGTTCATTTTCAAAAAGCAACATAGGCTTTGTAAATTGAAGGCCTTTTTTTATTAAAAACCAAGGGGATTGAAATACTGAGATATTGAACAATTGTAATGGAGGTTGAGACCATAAAGTCTAGCCACTGGAAAATATGCCTTAGAATCAATGATATTGTAAAAGGTTTATTAGTCACTCTTGAGAGTGAGGCAAGACATTGTTGTTATCCATTAAAAAAAACAAATAACAAAAAAAAAAGAGTCCATTTGCAAAACTTTGTAAGCTTTTGAAAGTGAAATTCATTGTAAAGACAAATTTGAAATCCTTGACCTGTCTTGAAATTTGAATAAGGGGTCTAAAGCTCTTATTTTAATGCTTGTAACTTAGATCCACCCGAAATTTGAATAAGGGGATCTTAGGTACACTTTGAGTTTGTTTCTAATGGTGATTGCGGTATGTTTGTCACATGATACTTATAGATGCTTGGAGATAGTAATATGTGTCTAGTCCTTGACACATTTAATTTGACAAACAAGCACTCCACATAATTCAATTTGCCACAACATCAACACTCATCCACAAAGAGGATTATGGTACACAATCAAATGGACACATCAATATAAGGAGCAACTAGTATTCAAATTTGAAGATCAAATCAGTTTTGAAATCAAACATTAGTTGAACAGTATACTTGCAATAGTCCTTTTGTAAGTTTACTTGTCATTTTGAAATCAAGCAAATTTGATTTTATAATTGAGTGCATTTTCGGCTGAAACTGACACCCTTGAAATCTTTAAAGATTGTTGCATGAAAACTCTTCATTGAGTCAAATCATTGTAAACTTTCATCTTTTTGAGGTGCATGATCGGTTGTACCTGACACCCTTCATTCTCTGTGTCCATCGATTATTGTAAAAACATATTTTGGGGTGCATGATCTCTTGTGCACGAGACCCTAAAATTGGCATATAATCAAGTGAGTGTGAAATAAATTCAAGTGAGCGTGAAAACAAGCAAGTTCAAGCGAGTGTGAAGTTCAAGTGTGTTTCAAATGGAGCGAAGTCTAGAATTGTTAGAGTTACTAAAAACTTTAATAATATCTACTTAAAATAACACAGTCATACTCAACAAATCAACTCTTCAATCAGTGGTAACTTGTTTGCAAGTGTCGCAAGAAAAAGTTCAACTTATTCAAGCACAATCCCAACTACTGAATGATGAAATATGCAATCTCAAAAATCAGGAATCAATGAAGCAATATCAACAAGTCCTTCTTCATCACAACCCTCTATTTGATGACGACAATGATGATTATAATAAACATTCAGTGCAGACACAATTTAGTGAACCAACTTCAGAGAAAAATGAAGATGAAGATGAAGGTATTCATGAACCTACAATTCATGTGTTTTGTTTTGAGTTCAATAAAGAAAACATTTCAAAGATTCAATAACATGTAGAAAATCAACCTCAAATGATGTCAAAGCAATAGCTTCAAAAGGATCTTTCCAAGCCCATCATCAGACCTTGGGAAGAAATTAGATACAACAGACAAAGAAAAGGACTTGGATATGAAAAATATGTGACTTTTGATATTCCAAACTACTCCAAACCAATTTAGTTTGTGAGTGCAGGATTCATAAATGAAGAATCCAATCAAAAATTCCATGAAGAAGCTAATCAACAAGCTGATGAAAATCACATGGAAGAAATTCTTGAATGCCAACATTGTCATCGAGTTGGTCATTTGGAGACAAATTTTTTTGATCTCCATCCTTGCCAACATTGTGGCAAGAAGAATCATTCATCAGAAAAATGTTTCAAGAGAAATAAGCCTATGAAGTTAAAAATTCACTATGGGTGGATCAATCCTTGGGAATGGACATCGACAACCAAGAAATTGCATCAGTCTTACCGAAGAGTACAATCTCGAGTAAAGACTCATCTTGTAGCACCTGATAGAATATAACTCCAGTGGTCCCCTTATGGCATAGTTTTTGAGCATGGCCCTCACAGGATGAGATAACATGTGATATTTTCACATGCCCACTTTCAGTTGAAATCTAAATGGTACTCTCCTGCATCTTAAGGGGGGGGGGGTACATTTACAAAAATACTCTTTCTTTTTAAAGGGATGGTACAATGATGAAATGGATAAGGGTAAACCACATAAAAACCCATAGCTTCTCACCTTTTAGTTGACAAAGGGGGGGATATTGATGATGGTTGTCAGACTTCAAATTGGGACTCAACAATAGTCTGTAGATGGCAGACTCAAAATATCAAAATGGGAAACAACAATAGTTTGTAGATGGCAGACTCCAAATGTCAAAAGGAAACAATAGTTTGTAGGTGGCAAACTCCAAAATTGCAGATGAAGAACTATAGTTTGTAGATGACAAACTCAAAATAGTTTGTATATGGTAGACTAATGAAAACAACAGTCTATGGATGGTAGACTCATGATTCATCGAGATGTTAATCGATGCATAACAATGGTGATCTTCACCAATTAGCAGAATACGCCAACCTCTTCTAGCTAAATCACTTGGAAAATGATGAAATTGTCAAGCAGATAAGAATTGTTCAGACATGGTAGCTGTTCACTCCAGCATTTCAGTTCATTTTAGATGAACCATTCAGATTGATGGTTTTACAGGAATATTTGTCATTGAAGCACAAAGGAAGGCTTATGAAAGATCCATCATATCAACTTTGGATTTAGTGTTTATTTCTTAGTTGATACAAATGCATAAACTTGTGATTGAGAGGGGGGATGTTAGCCTTATGGCTTACATTAGCAATCACATGAGTTAAATGTCATATTATTGTATTTATTATTTGGGATAATAGTCATTTATCCTAGATAAGTCTCTAGAAGATATGGAGAAGATTTCCTAGCCTAGTCACCATGCAAGGTGTTAGGATCTAGAGAATATCTTTCACTGAGGTGGCATATTGAGAGTACTATATATTTGTACTCTTTCAATGAATAAAGTGATTAGAGTTTTACCATTTTGTTTTGTGTTTATTTCTTCAAAGATGATGCTTAGCCTCAAATTTGTGAATGGTTGTTGTTATAGCTAATTTTACCACTCCAGGTGAATCACACTTATATGGCCTTCCCCTGTCCCTCTGCGGACTCTTCAGACCCCTTGGACCATTTTTTGTCCTTTGATGTTTCCTAGACCATCCCTAAAAACATGTGTAAATTCATATACGCGACTTTTAAACCCTTAATCACGTATATACGCGGGTTTGACCACTAAAACTGCGTACATCGGGATGTGTACAAAATCCAAATCCTTTTTGGAGTTTTTCTTGACATGGATCCAACTCACTAGACTCCTGGCCTTCCATATGCCTTGAGATCGCTCGGATTCAACCTTTCATTACCCCTTTGAAAAGCTATATAAGGAACTGTTTGATACATTGAAGGCATATGAGAGAATTGAGAGCAAGGAAACTATAGTCCATTATTGCCGGAACTTGTGCTTGAGTCTGCATCCCTTTGTCCCTTGGAGCACTTTTGTGTTCTTCCCAAGCTTGCCTTTTGCTTGTGAGCTTGCTATCGAGAGATGGAGGATTGAGGTGGTGGAGGCCCAAGTGGGGGATTCAGTTTCTCCGATTCGCATACGTGCCGACAGAGGTTGTATCCATTGTCATCTCTGATTTTATATTAATAGAAATATCTTTTCATGTCCAATAATGTATGTTTGAATGAATATTTTATCCATGGATGATTTCAAATGTTTATACATTGTTGATTATATATGCTAGAATATATCTAACACTAATATATATAGTATGCTTGTCTTGTTTACTTATTGTTGAGGAAGTGATTCATCAATTCAAGCTAAAGTTGGAAAGCTCAACGGGGATCTACTTCAACCGTCCGGAATAAGGTATGAGTTCTGATCCTTTAGTGTTAGATATTTGATTTCTATTGCATATTGGAACGGATTGATTTCTAGAGTCAAGATGTTTGTTGTGGTACCCCAAGCCATAGGAATTTCTCTTCGTAACAGAATTGGAAGTTTACCCATTAGAACACTTAAAAAACCTTATGCGCGATGGCATACGCAACTGTTTGCCAAACATCCACATATGTACACGACTGTAAGGGAATTTTTCGTGTATATCCAGCCCTATATGTGGAAAAAACCTCGATTTCCGCGTGGGCCGCAGCGCCTATTTTGGAATGGCCTAGAAATCCAAAATCACCATGGAATTTGACAAGAATTGCATCAAAATGGAAGAGAAGAGCATGGCTAAGTACCTAGAGAAAACGATAGTGGATTCCGCCGACTGGATCTCCTGGAATTCACTGTTGAAATTCTGAGCTCAAATGGGTAAAAGTTTCAAATGTTTTATAATGTTTTGAATTTTTTACTATTTATAGAAATTTTTCATATTTTTGAAATTTTTTACCCCCTTTCCTATAGTTTGGACCGTTTCTAATCCTTTTGGACCGTTTTTGGACTAATTTATGATGTAGGAGACCCTTTTGAGTGTCGTTTTAGCTGTTGGATTGACCCGTTCGTGCCGATTTCAAGTATCATATCTAAACTAGCATATAGGTTAGGTTTCATGACCGTTTGCATTTTGCATGACCTTATGACCGTTTCATTATAGCCTTAGGTACGAACCCACTCTGTTATGTCACGAAACAGTCTTGTTGTTTTAGAAGTGGCATGATATAAGTGGTAGAGCTTGACCTTACATGGGTACCCCAGTTAGTGCCGTATTTGCATTTGGTGCCCATGCTAACTTTTTGTCCCTTAGGGTGTGGGAGTCTGTTGTATAGTATTGCCATGAAATTTCGCAAGAGCTTCATACTCCTCTTGAACTTTATGTTGGCCACTCCCCCGGGACTCCCTTATGTCAAGTTGTAATTGCATTATCATGAGCTTTGCCTGCCTTATTGAGCCTTACACCGGCTTACCTGACATTGAGTTTCAGCCATATAGCCCGAGCTTGTCTCACGTCTAGCTATGTAGATCCATTTTATATATCCTTTGCAGCTTGATTCCCTATTTTTACCGGGATGGGACTTTCCCCCGAGTGTTGCTATCCTACACATGTATCCTTGCATTGAGCATAGGTATGTTCCACTGCTTGGAACTAGTTTGTTTTCCCTTATTATATTCATCTCCTCTTAGTCTGTAACTATAAAGCAATTTTATTCTTTTTCAAGATTTTGAAATATTTGAAAAAGTCCAAAAAAAATAAAAAAATGAAAAATCTAGACAAGGAAAGATGTTATCTTTGGCAGTTGTCGAGTCATGTCTCCTTCAAATAGAGCACTGTACATCACATAGGTTGGTTGGGTTTATAGTTTGACTTTAGGAGCTGTACTTGCTTATCTGAGTTTATCTCCACCGACTGGTTGAGCTTCCAATCCCCATGGAGCCTCTATCGATGCCTCCTGTGTCATAGAGATGTCCCAGTTTTGTATATCAAGTCTATGCTGCCTTTATTTAAGTCACCATATGTCGTTATGCTCTTGTTCGAAGGAAGTTGAAACCTGAGTCGGCCATTCCTCAGTTATCTTGACTTTGCATGTCGGCCATTCCCTGTACAGTTACTGGTTCATGCACATTATGATCAAGTCCTTCCACATTATATAGCTTTGCTGAGTACCTCATGTTGGATGATGGGGGATGCCTTAATTCCTTCCTTCCAACGGATTTCATCCCATCGACTTCAGATCATTTATTCTTGGATTAGAATCTAGAGTCATTTTGAGTGCCTTGAGACTTGCAGTCATCAGTGGCAGGTTCTCTCGCCATTGATAATTTTTGGGAATACATCAATGTCCCCTGATCGATGGATCCTCTCAAGTGTTCAACCTCAACACATCTATTCGCACTTGTTAGTTTGCACTCTAGTACCTTGATTCCCATTTTCATTATCGGTGGGTGATCTCGCGTCTATTAACGGTATACATCAATGACCAGTAATCAGATGATGGACTACTATGTTCGACGTCGACACCTCTTTTCACATAGTAGGACATATACTCATAGCAGTTTGTGTAGAAGAACTTCTAGATTGGTGGCATCTCTTATATGCTACCTCCTTGATCATGCCAGTGTTCATGAGATTTCAGCTCTCGTGACTTGATTCCAGTATATGTCAGACATTTATAGCTATTATGGAGATCTTGATCCATTGTATATCTTCAGCCATTATGGAGATCATGATCGTTTGTATATCTTCATCATGGAGATTCTGATCTATGTATATTGTATGCGGCGATGACCACTTATGTGATATTTTGTATCATGCCTATTCATGGCCATTGTACTCTTATGTATCCAGGACTGCTAGATGTATTTACAGTTATGTGCAGAGTTGTATCATTGTACTATGCTGATTGGGTGCCTGATCTTCCATTTGAGATCCTTCATCACTCCACTTCTGGGATGGACTTATAATGTATTTCGGCCATCGTATGACCCCTCTGACCTCACACATTAGGGGGCATCTGTTATATTTGATTTTACCACTCCAAGTGAATCACACTTGTATGGCCTTCCCTTCTCCCTCTGCAGACTCCTTAGACCCCTTGGACCATTTTTTGTCCTTTGATGTTTCCTAGACCATCCCTAAAAACATGTGTAAATTCATATACACAACTTTTAAACCCCTAATTGCTTATATACACAGGTTTGACCACTAAAACCGTGTACATCGGGATGTGTACAAAATCCAAATCCTTTTGGAGTTTTCCTTGAAATGGATCCGACTCACTTGACTCCTGGCCTTTCATATGCCTTTAGATCACTCGGATTCGACCTTTCATTACCCCTTTGAAAATCTATATAAGGAAATCTTTGATACATTGAAGGCATATGAGAGAATTGAGAGCAAAGAAACTATATTCCATTGTTTCCAGAACTTGTGCTTGAGTTTGCATCCTTTTGTCCCTTGGAGCACTTTTGTGTTCTTCCCAAGCTTGCCTTTTGCTTGTGAGATTGCTATCAAGAGATGGAGGATTGAGGTGGTGGAGGCCCAAGTGGGGAATTCAGTTTCTCTGATTCGCAGACGTTTCGACAGAGGTTGTATCCATTGTCATCTCTGATTTTATATTAATAGAAATATCTTTTCCTATCCAATAATGTATGTTTGAATAAATATTTTATCCATGGATGATTTCAAATGTTTATACATTGTTGATTATATATGCTAGAATAGATCTAACACCAATATATATAGTATGATTGTCTTGTTTACTTGTTGTTAAGGAAGTGATTCATCAATTCAAGCTGAAGTTGGAAAGCTCAACGGGGATCTACTTCAACCGTTCGGAATAAGGTATGAGGTCTGATCCTTTAGTGTTAGATATTTTATTTCTATTGCATATTGGAAAGGATTGTTTTCTGGAGTCAAGCTATCTGTTGTGGTACCCCAAGCCATAGGAATTTCTCTCCGTAACAGTTGTGGATAATGAGGTTAGACTATTGGAGGTTTAAGGCGCTTGTACATGGTGCTTGTTCATGACGCTTAAGACATAGAATATTCTTTTTAGACTTAATGATTGAGTTTTATTTCCTAACCTTTCTCTAAGGCTCGAAACTCATATCTAGCTCTAAATTATTCCTAATGGTACCAACACATCCACTATTGTGAGATAATTTATGTTGTTTTGAATAATTATTTTTTTCCATGGACACACAAAATATTCTTTTAGGGCCTAAGGCTAGGGCGTCATCTCTCGACTATGTTCTGGCTCCACGATGTATACATTGTTCTTGAGAACGACTAAGGGTTTTTTCCACAACTATGTCTGGGATATGCTCATGAGGTCATGTATGGTGGATCAAATTTCATTCTTAAAACTATATTCTAAGAAGTTTTCTTTATGGTACAAGGCCTACGTTCCTACCTTAACAATGTCCAAGACCCATGGACTCATATCTACTATCCAAAACCTTCTAACGCCATCCATTTCACCACTTGAAGGAAAGGGTAACTTTAAGAGGTCATGGCTGGTCATTTGAGTTGTTTTTCATGTTCATGGATTCCTACAAGTTTTGTTTAGATTAAAATACCAATGTTTACTCCCCCAACAATGTTGAAGGCCACACGACCCATACCTAGTGCTTGTAACTCATGTGAGGTGATTTGAGGTATCATTTTAGGCCTTGGATGGATATAATATTCCTTTATGGACTAAGGCTTGGGTTTACTTCATCAACCATGTGTAAGGCCTTGAGAACCATGTCTACTATTCAAAACCTCTCAATGGCATGATTATCCCCAGTTTTTGGGTAGGGATACCATCAATAGGTCCTTCGTGGTAGTTTGAAGTGTCCTTATTGACCTTCAATTACTAAGGGATTCATTTAGGGCCAAAGGCTTGGGTTTCCTCCCATTGCCATGCATATGGCCCCAAGACCCATAACTACTGTAAACAAAATTACCAATCAATCGCATATCCCTAATCTAAGGCCAAAGACCCCCTAGAGAGGTCATGTGTGGTGGCTTGATACATTACTCTTTCCTCTGGATCCCTGGAATCTTCCTTTAGTGTCTACGACCTGGGTTTCACGATCGCTCAACCATGTCAAAGGTCTCTAAACCCATCATTAGTGATTAAAACAACCTAATGGTGTTAATTCCCACACACAAAGCTCATAATGGCCTCAAGAGGTAACATATGGTGGTTTAAGGTGTTATTGGTGGTCCTAGATGCCTAAAAGATTCATTTAGGGCTTGAAAGTAGAGGTTTCATCCCTTGAAAATGTCTAAGATCATAGGGCCCTCCCTCCCACTTATATTTATTCCCCTCCCATCCCTCCCTTCCACTTATATTTCTCCTCCCTTCATCCCCCCATATATGTCCCCTACCCATCCCTCCCTCCCATGTTTCCCTCTACAACTTCCTCTCCCTCCTTTGACCCCCCCCCCCCCCGGCTCTTAACCAATGTAATGTTGGGCCATGAGCCACCCCATAGACCGTCTAGATGGAATATTGGGAGTCTAAATGATATTATAATGGGATAAGGGTGCATTATAGGTTTTTGATGGGAGGGATGGGTTTTTAGACATTGACTATGGTCATGGAAGAGTAGACAATAAGTCCCTAAATCAACACACATGCCTTATAGATGGAATATTTGGCCTTTACTGGGATATGGGTGTCATTATGAGGTTTTATGCACTAAGGATGGGTCTCAGGCCCTTAACCATGGTAATGGGACAATATTGTAACATAAACAAGTCTTAAACCACTGCATATGCCCTTTAAAGGGGATATTTAGCCTTAATATGGGATATATGTGCCATTAGTCTATTTTATGCATTGAATATTGTTCAGGAGGTATTGACCATGGTCATATAGGAACCATTATGAATATTTCCATACAAGAGTAGTTCTATAGACACTACCATGCTCCAAGGATAGGTATGGAGGTCTTAACCATTGGTATGGGGTCCATTATAAGGTTATAGACGTTTAACATATTTAAGTCCATAGACGTTTTTATTTGAGATTTGGGGTGGACTACCACCTATGTTTCTTCATCTATGCACTAGGACTGTAGAGATTGATTCTATGGCAGTCGTTCAAAATTAAAAATAAACAATATATATATATATAAGTGGTAGCCCGTGAATGGGTAACTAGTATCCAAGCATGGATAAGTCAAGTTTAATATTTGATATGCACTAAATCACATATGTGATTTGGCGATCATGTAATACAAACTACTTGTTAAGTAAACATCAATGTATCCATATCGCATATGTGATATAGCGCATATGTGATAAAATGGACATGCTTTATATCGCATATGCGATATGTGTTATATAAAAAATGTTGGGTTGGGTGTTGTGGGCCATGTTTACTGTAGAAAAATACATTGTTTCTGAACCCACACACAGAGAATTGTTCAACCTGCAATTTAATCATTACTTACACAAATCCATAGGTTTTGTACAAGTTTGAGTGGATTTCAATGGGGAATGTACATAATAGAGGTCGAAAATCAGCGAGGAAGGTTCTTACACCGGAAGAAGATGAAAATAAAAAATAAAAAAAGAAGGAATATTTAAGAAATCGTTGGCATTCATTGGATGAGCAAATAGTTCCCATTCTTGCTCAATAGATACCTGATGTAGAGGCTGAGGAAGATAATGCAACATTAAAGAAAGATGGTTATAGAGGATATGATATTATTGATCCATTATTAAATGGACAATCTTATGAAGAGTTCAATAATTATGTTACTCCCAATGAAAATATGACTCAGCAACAACCATGACAGGTGGTTCAATCTCCTAATCGAAGTTTTCAGTTTGTAGTGGATGTAAACGTCACTCCAACATTTCAAACGGAAAGAAATCTCACATCAAAATGAAAGAGAACTCCTAAATGCATACAAGTGGACAAGAGCGAATTGAATTCCATGGAAGGTAAGGTGGCTAAATGCACTATCCTTCATCATTGTTCTCAAATAATGAAACAATATTTTGATAACAAATCCGAAGCCGGTAAATGCCAATTGTTTTTAGCTTTGCTTAAATCTAGAAATATGGGAACTGTTAGAAGAAATTTAGGCATAAGAAAGTTGAATAATATTGAATCAAGTAATCACATTGTTAAATCTATTGTTGCTGCATTCACATCGATTGGTAAAAAAACTCGTTCATAGGACCGTAATGTGGCTCACCATGTATTGGCTAAATCAATTGTATGTATATCCACAAGACAACAACGTTTACTTAAATTCACATAAAAAATTGTTCCTTTACATCCAAAGACACTTAAAAAATATTCAATAAGGAGAGACAAACTTGATGTAGAGGGAAAAATGGAAACATTATGGGCATTTAGCGGTAGGTTTCCCCACAAAGACATGAAGTTAGTCAAAGCAGTGAAGGGACTGGTGCACACGTTTTGGCACGATAACACTAGGCCTTCTTCTAACACAAAGGATGTGTTAAAACATTGTAGGGATTCTATGAACAATGAACCTCATGTTAAAAATTATCTTGACATGACACAAACTCAATTGTTCGAGATGTTTAAAGTTTCCCATGCATAGATAAGGCTCGAGTAAAGATCTTTTGAAAACTGCAAGCCTTGGTATATTAGAATCAATACCATCCAGAACACGTGTTTTTGTAGATACCACATAGATTTTGATCTATACTATCATACATTTGCACATATAGATCATTTTTTTCATCCCAACCATGTGCAGGAATGCTCAAGTACAGTATCGCCAATGTCATCCAGATATTTCATCTATAGCATGATGTGTCTAAGGCAAGAGGGAAAAAACATTACTTAAAGCAATGTGTAGAGGGTTCTTGCAACATTTGTGGAGGGTTATCATTATGGTCTGATTGCATCCATGAGAGTGAACATCAAGCATTCAGGAATGCAATTGTCGAGAAGCATAACTATCAGTACGAGACATATCAGCTACATGATGGCAAAGAAGGAAAGAACATTAAATTGGCAACTTCACAGGTGACTTCATGTACATTAAGTTGGTGACTACATGTACATATTTTTATATTGCTTTTTAACACTTTTAATTTTTTTACACCAGGTGCAAGTATGTGATTTTATTTCAGAGTTTCGTGGAAAGATCCAACAGTACATTCAACATGTCAATATGGCACGGTGGCAAGATGAGCAATTCAGAATATGTCGGGACACCTTCCCTCTGAAAACAATACTATCAGTGGTTGACTTTGTGGAAAATTACACCCTACAACCAAAAAATGAAATACAAATTCAATACTATCACTCAGAGCAGGTGCGCATAATGGTCCATATCACGTATCAACATGGGCCAGATAGCAATGAAGAGAAACATGTGATACTAAAATAAATTCACTTCTACATAAGTGACGACCGGAGCCATAGCATCCATTATGTGCAACATTGATTTAAATTATTCTATGATCATGTGATAGCTATGGATATACCATTTTATCGTCATTTCATATGGTCAGATGGTTGTGCTAGATATTTCAAGAATGCACGTGTATTTCAATGGTTTTGTTTGTTGCACATAAAATACAAGGTGCCACATATATGGAACGACTTTGAAACTAGTCATGGAAAAGGAGAGAATTATGGTGTTGGTGCATGCATAAAAAATTCCCTTCGAAGGGGAGAGATGAATTTTATAGGTGCTCACGTTCGAGACGTTGCATCTATACTGAAATGATGTTCATCTATCATGGGAGAAAAAGTAACAAGGAAACACCTAGGGCGGTTAATATTATGGGAGGTGACCAATGTGGACCGATCCCAAACACATCAGGTGAACATAGTGCATGGAACTCGACAATTTCATTCAATTAGAAGCTCAGACAACTCGACCCTACAAATTTGGACAAGATTGAAGGATTTCTTTTGTAGTTCTTGTAGCATCGATGAATGGGATGATTGTGAGTATACAGATACAATTGATACATGGTATCGAGTGACACTTGGCACCGATTTCAAGGGGGTTAATGAAATATACCATTTGGAAGATGATGAGACACACATTTCTATAGACTATGATCACATGGATCTCATACAAGCAGGTACAAAAAAGTAAATTAGTAGTACATAAATTAGAAATTTAATTTATGTATTGTTAACTCGACCTATTTCCTTTCACAGCTCAGATATATGCAATGGTTTCCCCAAAAAATAATGAATGGGGTTCTGACAACTTTTTGGAACATTGCTTAGAGGGTAAACAAACCATTCTCGAACCTGTTATAGATGATGAAAATATTGAATTCCCAACTGGTTCGATGGTTATAAAAGGGGAGTACTTGACACTAGCAACACAACAAAAAAGGAAGGGTGCATTAAAGGAAATTTCAATTTAAAATGGGCCTTCCAAAAATAATACAAATTCCATGTCATTATGTATTAGCCAATCAAAATGCTTTAAAATTCAAGAAGGGATCACCTCTTAAACAAATTTTTAATATAAAATTGGGGATAGGTATCATAAAAAAAACTATTTTTTTTGTTCGTATTTTCAACATATCTCCCTCTATTTTTACTCAAATTTTGATCCGGAGAGCTCGTTTGATGCGGAATTAAATTTCGCATCCAATGAGTACCCACTCAGCATACTTTTGATGGGCTCGCTTCCCCAAAAACAAGAAATACCTAAAAGAACATGATGACGACGACATCATCACTCTTTTTCAGGTATTTCTTGTTTTTGGGGTAGCGAGGCCCGTCAAAATTATGCCGAGTGGGTACTCATTGGATCCGGAATTTAATTCCACATCCAACGAACTCTCCTAATCGAAATTTGAGTAAAAACACAGGGAGATATGTCGAAAATACGAACAAAAAAGTAGTTTTTTCTTTTCTTCCTCCAAAATTAATAAATATTATTTTATTATTTTAACTATTATTTTATTAATTTTCCTTAGGAGGCCCATTTTGAGTTGAAATTTCCTCTAATGGGTGTGTATATCAGGATTATAGACCAGGAGCTATTGTATACCACTTCACCAACCTAGTAGTTGGTATAAACATCAACCTGGGCACACTTTCGAACAAAAATAGGTCACATGTACAATATTGTCTACCTCATATAGAGCATGAAAGATTGATGGACACCATCGGTAGCAGAGATGATCTATATGGCCTACTCGAGTGAGTTCACTATCATGTGTTACTGGATTGTAAAGTGTGGCTATATTTTCAGGTGCATTATTTAACCTTTAAAGTGCATGCTGAAGCACAATTTCAATTATTTATCCTTAGTTTATTCCCAATGTAATAAACATGCGATTGATGGATACCATTCATAGACATAATATTCTTAAGAGGATACTAGACACTATAAACACGATCATACAGCTTAGGTGAGTTATCAATAAATCAGGTTTGCACATTTTCATTAAGTTCTCTTTATTTTCTTATGAGAGTACTAATGTTTATCCTTTCATGTTCCTAGGATACAAACACCATCTATGGCACATTGGAGGCACCAAGAACAACTCAGTGTCTTTAGACACCAACAAATAAAAATTGAAAAATAACATGATCTTGAGTTGTTGAAATTTACTTTTTTTGATGTTTTTATATTAATGTACATTTAATTACACTGTTGGGTCAACTATTTCAACTTTAGAATTGGTGGTTCAACGCATGAAAACCCTCTACTGTGGCTGTGTTGGTAGAGTTCCCATATCGATCTTTCCCATACATACTTGCAGGAGTCAATGACATACAATTTTGTTGCTCCCTTTTTTTTTGCTCCCAGACTGGAAGTCACCAAGTGCCCCTAAATGACATTTTCATGCAACTTTCAACTGGACATAGCTCGAAACACGGAGGTTGGATCAAAGAAACTTCAACTCCGTTTGTCTCCTAGAACGCGATTAGCTCTAGGTGGCCCTCTCCCTCATGTTTTCAAGACCCAATGGCTTCATTGTGCTTTGATTTCGTAAACTAGGGTTTTGCTCAGTTTCCTTCAATGCAACTCTATCATTGGTGGGTCAACTCTGCAAAAACCTCGACCATGCCTATGTTGGTAGGGTTCACAAACTATATTATTCTCGCACTAAAGTATAATCCAACAACCTGCATATTAAAACTAGGGTTCACAAATTGAGACATGTAACTATAAACTAGAGTTTTATGACCTATTTATGTTTGAAGATCAAATTAGATTGGTTAGTATCATTTAAGTAGAAACCAAAAGACCATATACCTAGTCTATGCACATACATGAAACAAAATGAATAAGGTTGAACATGGATCACAAGTGGAAGTTCACATGCATGCATGACTTAGAATTTGAAACACATGTACATGAATAACAAGCAAAATTCACTAAGCTTTATATGACCTCTTTAGGTTTATATCATTAGATTGGTTTTATGGCCTATTTAGAAGTTATGAGATGGAACTAGGGTTTTGTGACCTCTTCACAAGTTATGAGATGGAAGTAGAAACACATGTACATGTACAAATTGAAAACCAACTAGGGTTTCATGAACTAGAATTGCATGCAATAACTAGGGTTGCGAAGTTATGATATCGAAGTAGGGTTTTATGACCTCTTTACAAGTTATGAAATGGAACTACAAACACATGTGCATGTACAAATTGAAAACCAACTAGGGTTTCCTAAACTACAATTGCATGCTATAACTAGAGTTGAGAAGTTATGAGATGGAAGTAGGGTTTTATGACGTCTTTCCAAGTTATGAGATGGAACTAAAAGCACATGTACATGTACAAATTGAAAACCAACTAGGATTCCATGAACTACAATTGCATGCTATAACTAGGGTTTAGGGTTTTATGACCTCTTTACAAGTTATGAGATGGAACTAGAAAGACATGTACATGTTAAAATTGAAAACCAACTAGGGTTTCATGAACTACAATTGCATGCTATAACTGGGGTTGAGAAGTTATGAGATGGAAGTAGGGTTTTATGACCTCTTTACAAGTTATGAGATGGAAGTAGAAACACATGTACATGTACAAATTGAAAACCAACTAGGGTTTCATGAACTACAAATTGCATGCTATAACTAGGGTTGAGAAGTTATGAGATGGAACGAGGATTTTGTGACCTCTTTCCAAGTTATGAGAAGGAAGTAGAAACACATGTACATGTACAAATTGAAAACCAACTAGGGTTTCATGAACTACAAACTACATGCTATAACTAGGGTTCAGAAGTTATGAGATGAAGTAGGGTTTTGTGACCTCTTTACAAGTTATGAGATGGAACTAGAAACACATGTACATGTACAAACTGAAAACCAACTAGGGTTTCATGAACTACAATTACATGCTAGAAATAGGGTTGAGAAGTTATGAGATGGAACTAGGGTTTTGTGACCTCTTTACAAGTTATGAGATGGAACTAGAAACACATGTACATGTACAAATTCAAAACCAACTAGGGTTTCATGAACTACAGTTTCATGTTAGAACTAGGGTTTTGTGACCTCTTTACAAGTTATGAGACGGAACTAGAAACACATGTACATGTACAAATTGAAAACCAACTAGTGTTTGATGAACTATAGATTGCATGCTATAACTAGGGTTGAGAAGTTATGAGATGGAAGTAAGGTTTTCTAACATCTTTACAAGTTATGAGATGGAACTAGAAACACATGTACATGTACAAATTGAAAACCAACTAGGGTTTCATGAACTACAAATTGCATGCTATAACTAGGGTTGAAATTATGAGATGGAAGTAGGGTTTTCTGACCTCTTTACAAGTTATGAGATGGAACTAGAAACACATGTACATGTACAAATTGAAAACCAACTAGGGTTGCATGAACTACAATTGCATGCTATTACTAGGGTTGAGAAGTTATGAGATGGAACTAGAAACACATGTACATGTACAAATTGAAAACCAACTAGGGTTTCATGAACTACAAATTGCATGCTATAACTAGGGTTGAAATTATGAGATGGAAGTAGGGTTTTCTGACCTCTTTACAAGTTATGAGATGGAACTAGAAACACATGTACATGTACAAATTGAAAACCAACTAGGGTTGCATGAACTACAATTGCATGCTATTACTAGGGTTGAGAAGTTATGAGATGGAACTAGAAACACATGTACATGTACAAATTGAAAACCAACTAGGGTTTCATGAACTACAAATTGCATGCTATAACTAGGGTTGAAATTATGAGATGGAAGTAGGGTTTTCTGACCTCTTTACAAGTTATGAGATGGAACTAGAAACACATGTACATGTACAAATTGAAAACCAACTAGGGTTGCATGAACTACAATTGCATGCTATTACTAGGGTTGAGAAGTTATGAGATGGAACTAGAAACACATGTACATGTACAAATTGAAAACCAACTAGGGTTTCATGAACTACAAATTGCATGCTATAACTAGGGTTGAGAAGTTATGAGATGGAAGTAGGGTTTTCTGACCTCTTTACAAGTTATGAGATGGAACTAGAAACGCATGTACATGTACAAATTGAAAAACAACTAGGGTTTCATGAAATACAAATTGCATGCTATAACTAGGGTAGAGAAGTTATGAGATGGAAGCAGGGTTTTCTGACCTCTTTACAAGTTATGAGATGGAAATAGAAACACATGTACATTTACAAATTGAAAACCAACTAGGGTTTCATGAACTACAAATGCATGCTATAACTAGGGTTGAGAAGTTATGAGATGGAACTAGGTTTTTGTGACCTCTTTACAAGTTATGAGATGGAACTAGAAACACATGTACATGTACAAATCGAAAACCAACTAGGGTTTCATGAACTACAAATTGCATGCTATAACTAGGGTTGAGAAGTTATGAGATGGAATTAGGGTTTTGTGACCTCTTTACAAGCTATGAGATGGAAGTAGAAACACATGGACATGTACAAATTGAAAACCAACTAGGGTTTCATGAACTATAATTGCATGATATAACTAGGGTTGAGAAGTTATGAGGTGGAACTAGGGTTTTGTGACCTCTTTACAAGTTATGAGATTGAACTAGAAACACATTTACATGTACAAATTGAAAACCAACTAGGGTTTCATGAACTACAAATCACATGCTATAACTAGGGTTGAGAAGTTATGAGATGGAAGTAGGGTTTTGTGGCCTCTTTACAAGTTATGAGATGGAACTAGAAACACATATACATGTACAAATTGAAAACCAACTAGGGTTTCATGAACTACAATTGCATAATAGAACTAGGTTTGAGAAGTTATGAGATGGAAGTAGGTTTTGTGATCTCTTTACAAGTTATGAGATGGCACTAGAAACACATGTACATGTACAAATTGAAAACCAGCTAGGGTTCCATGAACTACAATTGCATGCTAGAACTAGGGTTGAGAAGTTATGAGATGGAACTAGGGTTTTTTTACCTCTTTACAAGTTATCAGATAGAACTAGAAACACATGTACATGTACAAATTGAAAACCAACTAGGGTTTCATGAACTACAAATTGCATGCTTTAACTAGAGTTGAGAAGTTATGAGATGGAAGTAGGTTTTTGTGACCTCTTTACAAGTTATGAGATGGAAGTAGAAACAGATGTACATGTACAAATTGAAAACCAACTAGGGTTTCATGAACTACAAATTGCATGCTATGTATGGTAGGGTATGTTAGTATGGTATGATGTTAGTATCATAGGGTATTGTAGGTTATGATATCGTATGGTATATTAGTATCGTATGGTATGTTAGCATTGTATGGTATATTGGTATGGTATATTGGTATGGTATGGTATGGTGTGTTAGTATTCTAGGGTATGGTATGGTATATCGGTATGGTATGTTAGTATTGTAGGGTATGGTATGGTATATTAGTATGGTATGGTATGTTAGTATGTTATGATGTTAGTACCATAGGGTATTGTAGGGTATGATGTTAGTATTGTAGGGTATGGTATGGTATATTAGTATGGTATGGTATGTTAGTATGGTATGATGTTAGTATCATAGGGTATTGTAGGGTATGATGTTAGTATTGTAGGGTATGGTATGTTAGTATGGTATGATGTTAGTATCATAGGGTATTGTAGGGTATGATGTTAGTATTGTATGGTATGGTATCTTAGTATGGTATGGTATGTTAGTATTGTAGGGAATGGTATGGTATATTAGTATGGTATGGTATGTTAGTATTGTATGATGTTAGTATATTTAAGTTTATATCATTATATTGGTTAGTATCATTTAAGTAGAAACCAAAAGGCCATATAAGTAGGCTATGCACTTACATGAAACAAAATGGAAGTTCACAAAATGGATCACAAATGGAAGTTCACATGTATGCATGAATTAGAAATAGAAACACATGTATGATGTTCTGATGTTAGTGTTATTATGTTAGTGTATGGAATTTAGGCAGTGTATGGTATGGTTATGATGTTAAAAAGTTGAGGATAGCCATAATGTTAAAAAGTTGATGATAGTTCAATTTAGGTAGTTGTATGGTATGGTTATGGTTATAGTGTCTAGTGATTATCTCCCATGACTTACTTAATGGTTACTTGATCTTAGTTGGATGAGTCATAAATTCTTCCTTGAAGTATTGGAAATCTTCAAATAGTCAGTATGACATGTCATGATTAGGTCTATAATATCATAATATTACATAGGTGAACCACACATATCATACTATCACATAGGTGAACCACACACATCATAATATCACATAACCACACATATCATTTTCAAAAATCAATCAACCATATATGTATAAATTTGAACCTTGCTTTATATTATATATGTACACAAATAATGTTACAAAAATTGGCATGCCACATGACCATAATACAAAATAGTGGATCAAATTGTACATCTGTGTGTATACAAACAAAATGTTACATGTATGTATCCCCCCTATACATTTATTCTATTTATCCCCCCTTTCACTGCCACTGTCAATGTCTTCTGAGAAGTCTAGCTTTATTTTATGGCTACTCAGTGGTGATCCCCAATGTTGAACAAGAGGCACAGGTCGCATTAGCAAAGACCGCAGACAAACCAAAATTTGTAAGTTAGTTTACCATCCTATAAAAATTCTATGTACATTTGTTCAAGTTCCAAACCAATATAACATTTTTACTTACTGTACATGAGTAAGTTATGGTGGGTCGTGGTGCCTCACTAGAAGCTACTCTGATTGGGTGCTCTTCAAGTACCACTTGCTCACTATCAAGCTGCATAAAAAATATATATATATGTCAAAGTAAAAAAATCAATGGGTGCATGAAATATATATTTGCATGTACAAATAAAACTATACTACATGGAGGGACAATGACTTTTTCAAAGAAAGCGATACATACATGTACCTTAAGGGGGGATGTGGGTGAGAAACGACCTTGATTGGGTGCTCTTCAATAACCACTCGCTCACTATCAAGCTGCATAAAATAATATATATTTCAATGTCAGCATATCAATGGGGAAAACAAGGAAAAAGATACTTGCATGTACAAAAAGCAAGGTAAGCAAGAAAAGCAATATATAAATATACCTGGGGGATGTGAAGAGGTGTGTAACCAGTGGGTCGAACAACTGCCAACGGGGTAAAAGGATTTTTACATGCATTAGCAAATAAGGTCACTTGCTGGACAGCATAATCAAAATCACGTTCCTATGTACAAAAGGATAAAGATACAATTAGACAATTTCAAATAATTAAAAAAGTACACGTTGAATCATTAAAAGAACAATTACCATAAAGCAAGACATAAATGTACCTGCTGGTGGGTCAGAGGTGGGTCAGCCTCAATTTCAATTTGGTGCTCTTCAAGGACCGTTGCCTCACCAGAAGCCTACATAAAGTAACATATTTCAATGTCATATAATAAAAAGAAAACGAGACATATATACTACATGGACGAAAAATGATGTTTTCAAAGAAAATGAAACATACATGTATCTGGGGGGGAAGAGCTGGGTCACCAACAACTTGGATTTGGTGCTCTTCAAGCACCACTGGCTCACTAGATTTCAACATAAAGTAACATATGTCAATGTCAGCAAATAAAAATAAAACGAGTCATATACTACATGGACGGAAAATGATGTTTACAAAGAAAGCAAAAAATACATGTACCTGGGAGGGGTAGAGAGATGGTTCACCCAAAAAACATACATGTACCTGGGGGGGAGAGAGGTGGGTCACCCAAAACCTAGATTTGGTGCTCTTCAAGTACCATTGGCTCAATAGATGTCTGCATAAAGTAACATATTTCAATGTCAGATAATACAAAGAAAATGAGACATATACAAGACAGATGAAAAATTATTTTTTCAAAGAAAGCGAAACATACATGTACATGGGGGGGTAGAGGTGGGTCCCCAATCACAAAGGTCATTCCGTTGGCATAGATATCATGCTACGTAAAAAAACATAAACATACAATTATAAAATTTCTAATAATTAAAATCATTAATGTTGAATTATTAAAAGCATAATTAAAATAGTACCTGTGTCTAGGAATCTTCCTCTAAATGCGAGGGACTTGATTGGGATTCCACAAACTCATCCTGCCCACCCTGCATAAAACATATTGTATCCATATTATTAAGTATTGAATGTTGCAATCTCTACTATAAATATGTAAATAATGATAACAAATTAAAAAGTAAAGTTCTTACAGCTAATGGTGAAGCACCAAAACCATATGCAACATTGACTGTTGCATCAATTTTATTAACATCAATTGTTGGACTATGTGAATCTGGGGTGTGATGGGACACCATATGTATATTTGTTCACATAATTTGTTGGATAATTAAATAGAAATAAATTACAAAACAATTTAAAATTGTGATATAAAACAAAATATAATATGAAAAGAATGAATTTTACTTACATATCGGAGTAATCCATCATCTCGGAACTCTGAAGTAGTGCCATAGAATATGCCTCCACACACTATGAAAGGGTGTGGAATAACACGACGCTCTGAACCCTTGACTTCTCCCGTGCGATATGTACCTCTAGTACGGTATGGAGATGTAATATGTGATTCCTTAGTGTGGGATGGGCCAGCCTCAGAAGTGCCAACACCTTGGACTACATTGCCTTGGACAGCAGTCCAATGTTAAAGCAATGTATCTGCCAAGTCGAATAAGGCCTCCTGTGTATCAGCAATCACAAGACCCATAGGAGGATATATCCGAGAGGTTTTTCATGTGCATGGAGGGCATGGCACTCGGTTAGGATCAATCCTAGCCCCTTCCCTATCTTGGGGCATCCCATGACCCACACCCTGGAACTCTAAAATATCAAAATAGTTAACATGTTTCCCCAAGATAAATTATGCATACAAATTCCTCATGAGATAGAAAGGGACGTCTCTATTCCCATGAGGGTCTTCATCAAATAATATTTACCAGCGATCCATCCAATGTGCTTTCACATTTGGTTCCACACACTAGTCTATAGAAATGTGTGCTCGACTGGTGGGTGGAACCAATTCGGTGCTAGGGTCCTGAAATAATGAAAATAGTTGGTCTTTGGTTATCTTTAGTTTTTTTATGTATTTATAGCTCAAACCATCATAATAGTATTGCCTCATGGATTCTCTGTATGAGATAATGTTGTACAGAGCTCCTTGGACACTGGAAATTGTTTTTTATGGTGTCCAATGTCTCGGCTAATGATTGTCTCAAATGGTACCCCCCTCTAAACGATGAGCTAAGGCACCTCAATGCACCCAAATGAGCAAGAATCTGTGAATTCCGGTCTTGTTCCCCCTCCATATTTGGGTTTTTGTTTGGGTTTGTTTCTTGGTTATTAGTGGGTTCATTTTGCACAGTAGATTCAGCATTTCTGTTATCTGTTAATATCAAAACAACAAATTACAAATTCTTTTAATATTTCATTCTTTGATTTAATTCAAATTTTTTTATTAAATTAATTTTAACAAATATAAAAACTATGAAATTAACAAAAACAAACAAATATTGAAAACAATTGTGGATGATATGAGTACTTACCTTCTGTTGGAGCCAAGTTTTGAATTGGCCCTTGCAAGCTACCCTCCAAAGGCACCTCCAAAGCCTCTAATGCAAAACACTGGTGCAATTTTTCGTTGTTGCGGTTTTTCACTATCCCGATATCACCTTCACTGTGAAAATAAGAAATTGAGGCCTGTGGCCTCTGTTTTATTTTTATTTTTTGGTTTTACAAATCGTACTTACTGTTTTTTAACTCCTTAAAAACGCATATGCGATATATCGCACATGCGATATTGATTAACTAACCTTAGCCTCATCTTTGGGCTCTGGTTTTCTGAACGTAGCATCAATAACACATATGCGTTATACATTTAAATCTCAGAAGTGCGTTTCCAATTTCTAAAGTGGCACTAAAAAGTGGAAAAAACTTCGTGCAAGCACCCAACAATATATAAAAAGAGTGAAAAATATTAAAGAAAAGTATGTAACTTGGAGGAATTTTAAGAAATATGTTAAAAGAAAACTTTTGTTTGAAGAATATTACAAAGAAAGGGCTAAAGAATTTTATGATCTTAAGCTAGGTTCAATGTCTATGAAGGAACTAAGTAGTAATTTTTTAAGTTTATTACAATACGTACCTTATATCATCAATGAAAATCCTAAGATATAGAGGTTTATGAGTTTATTACCTTTTAGTTTCAAGGACAAAATTGAATACGATAATCCAAAAACCCTTGAGGAAGGAATGAGGAAAGCTAATTTATGTTGTGAAGAAAGAAAAAATAAAAGAGAAGTTGTACCTAACTGGAGGGTTAAAAGAACCAATAATTTTGAACAAAGAAGAAAATGATTTAAGTCCAACAAAAATTTCGGAAATAATTCCTGAAACTATTCTAAGAATACTTACCAAGGAACAGACTTTAAAAATAATACAGAGCATAATTTTACAACAGCTAAGAACAGAGACATACCTAACAATCATGTTAAAAATAATGAACAAAGAGACCCTGTAAAATGTTGGGAATGTCGGGGACCTCATTATGCAAAGGGTTTTCCAAACAAAAAGAGGAATTTCAGTAATGTGCATACAATACAGGAAGAAGCAATTGTTGGTGATGTAATGAATGAGATTTCCATAATTATTGAATCCTTAGAGAATCGACAGGATGATCACCAAACATATATGGTTGAAATAGAAGGTATGATAAATAACAAACCCATTTCTATTTTGATAGGCCCAAGTTTTATTTTAAGCTATGTGTCACCTAGTATAGCAGAAAGTTGTAACTTTCATTTGAAAAAGTTTAAAAAATCTTGGCTGGTTCAGTTAGCTACAGTAACCAAGAGAAAGGTAGTTAGCTATGTTGAATATTGTGAAATGTTTATGAGTCAATTATAAACTCAAGTGAAATTAAATGTACTGCCTTTAAGGTATTATGATGTTTTAATAGGTATGGCTTGGCTGGAAAAACACAGAGTAGTGTTAAATTGCTTTGAGAAAAAATTTACATGCTTAAATGAAAAAGGAGAAACAACCATAATAAAAAGAATACCTAGAAAAGTTTCTATTAGACACATTTCATCTTTACAAATGAAAAAGTCTGTACATAAAGGATGAAAAGTTTTTGTTGTACATGTAATGAATGATGAACACATGAATAAAGAAGATAAATTAAAATTTGATGATATAACAATTTTAAAAGAATTTTCATATGTATTCACGGATGAAATTCCAAGATTACCTCCAAAAAAAGAATTGGATTTTACTATTGAATTAGTATCTGGAGTTGTGCCCAATTCAAAATCTCCTTACCGGATGAATATCCTACAAATTAATGAATTAAAATTACAACTACATGAGTTAATAGATAAAAACTATATAAGACCAAGTGTATCCCCTTGGGGAGCACCTGTCTTATTTGTTAAAAGGAAAGATGGTACTCTATGCTTATGTATATATTATTGCCATTTGAACAAGATGACAATTAAAAATGGATATCCATTGCCCTGTATAGATGATCTATTCAATCAAATATGCGGAGCAACGATATTCTCAAAAATAGACTTGAGATCTGGATATCATCAAGTCAGAATCAAAGATGAAGATATATTTAAAACTGCATTCAGAACCCATTATGGGCATTATGAGTTTGTAGTTATGCCATTTGGGCTAACGAATGCTCCGACATCTTTTATGTGTTTAATGCACAATGTTTTAAGTAAGTAATTGGATAAATTTATAGTTTTCTTTATAAATGACATACTAATTTATTCCAAAAAAAAAGAATAACATGATGAACATCTACATATAATATTACAAGTTCTAAGAGAACACAAATTGTACGCTAAATTCAGTAAGTGTGAATTCTTTAAGGATAAAATACAGTATGTAGGCCATGTGATATCCAAGGGATATCAGTGGATCCTAATAAGATAAGAGAAATAATGGAATGGTATATTCCTAAGGATGTATTGGAGGTACGATCATTCATGGGGATTACAGGTTATTATCTAAAATTCATAGAAGGATTCTCGAGGATCGTGAATCCCATAATGTCCTTACAGAAAAGAGAAAAAAGATTTGTATGAGATTTAAAATGTGAAGAAAACTTTAAAAATTTTAAAGAATTATTAACCACTACACCTATCTTAATAATAGCATATCTAAATAAAGACTTTGTTGTATGCATTGATGAATGCAACGAGGGCCTAGGTGGAGTATTAACGCAAGAAGGTCATGTAATAGCATATGAGTCAAGAAAATTAAAATTGCATGAAAAGAATTATGCTACCTACGATTTAGAGTTGACTACCATAATACATGCTTTAAAAATGTGGTGCCATCATCTAATCGATAGAATAATTTTATTAATGTCTGATAACATAAGTTTGAAATACTTGTTTGATAAACAAAATCTGAATGCAAGGCAAGAGAGATGGTTATCTTTCCTTATCGAATATGATTTCGATATCAAACATATAAAAGGAAAAGAGAATAAGGTGGTCGATGCCTTAAGCAAAAATGCAAATCTGATTTGTATAGCCGTTGTTAGAAGCTATAAACAGAATTGGACAATAAGTTTGAATATGGAGTAAAAAAGGATAAAGACTATCAAAATTTAAGAGAAAAAGTTACAGAAAATGAATCTGAAAATATAAAAAAAATATTTCAGTTTGAATGAAAAAGGTTTAATGCTGTATAAAAACATATTATATGTACCCGATGTACCAGAAATTAAATTTTTGATCTTAAATTAAGTACATAAGAGTCCTTACTCAAGACATCCTAGTTACCAAAAGATGATAGCAATGTTAAGAAAATACCATTTTTTTCCCAATATGAAAAATGAAGTGGTTGAATATATAGCTAGGTGTACAGAATGCGAACAGGTTAAAGCTGAGCATCAACATCCAACATGTCTATTGCAACCATTACCAATCCCAGATTGGAAATGGGAAATTATCATCCTTGATTTCATAAGAGGACTGCCTAAAAATAAAAATAAAATTGATGATGTGACGGTAGTTGTAGACAAACTTAGAAAAGCAACTCATTTTATACTTGCTAAGACTACTTACAAGGATGCTAATATTTTTATGAAGAAATTTTTTCATTTGCATGGAATTCCTAAGACGATAATTTATGATAGGGATCCTAAGTTTACTGGTAATTCCAGCAAATAATTATTTAAAGGATTGGATACTAAATTAAATTTTAGTCCTGCTTATCATCCGTAAATGGATGGATAAACAGAAAGAGTAAATCAAGTTTTAGAAGATATGTTAAGGATGTATGTTAGGGATTATCCAAAGAAATGGGAAGAATATATGCACTTAGTCGAGTTTTCTTATAAAAATCGTTATCAAGCTTCGACTAAACTTAGTCCTTTTGAAATAATGTATGGTAGAAAATGTAATACTCCCATTTCATGGAGTAATCTGGTTGACAGATTGATGTTAGGACCTGGCTTGTTAGAAGAAATGGAACTAACATTGAAACAGTTACAAAGCAATCTGAAAATTACACAGGACAAACAAAAGACTCATGTGGACCTTAAAAGAACTCAGAAATAATTCCAAGTAGGTGAGCATGCTTTTTTCAAGGTAAAACCTAGGAAAAACTCCTTTAAGTTGGGGAGTTGTGATAAATTAGCACCCAGTTATTGTGGACCATTTGAGATATTGTCAAGAGTTGGACCACTGGCTTATTAGTTAGCTTTTCCACCTAATATCAAAATACATAATGTATTTCATATTTCTATATTGAAAAAGTATGTACATGATGCTACTCATGCAATCGATTGGGGTGTTATCTAGGTAGAACCAAAATGATATTTTCAGGTGTAACTAGATTAAATCCTCGACAAGAGACAATTTTGCCTCCATAATCACACCATTGGACAAGTAAAGTAGCAATGGAAGCACCTTAGTCTAGATAAAGAAACCTGGGAATTGGAGAGTCATATGCGGGAAGCATATCCAATTTTGTTCGAAAAAGACTCAGATGATATTTAAGCAACATCGAGGACGATGTTGAACTTAAGAGGGGGTGTTTCTAACCCATTTAGAACTAAAAACATTTTATTTTTGTCAAAATACATTACTTTAAAATTTATTGTAAATTTTTACATTGTTGACCAAGGATGGTAAAAGATGACTGTGATTGAAATATTTTATTATTTAATAATTAAAAGAATAGATACATATCCAAAGAGGATTGTTGAAGAGTGTTCATTGATTCACTAGGAGGAATGATCTAGTGTAGAAGGAAAAAATGACAAATGGCAGCAACAACATTCACTTTCTAGTTGTTTCCAGAGGAAAATTCCCTATGTTGGACTATATTAAACCCACTCAATACTTAGGATAAAATAATAATCATTATTTGATTAATTATCTACCCACTAGCTTAATTAGTTGGCATCCACTTGCACCTTAAAGTCAACACATGCCATCTATAACCCAAGAATGATTTATTTCTGATTTTGGGTTGATCTTGATCACTTTATGGACATCCAGAATTGGTACCTGTGCTTTACTATAGTTTATGCTTTATCCTGCTTTATCCTTCTTTTCTATGGATAATGTAAAGCTAGTTCACTAGGAAACTGGGTCCTTTTGTTGCCAACCCATCCTTCATGAATTTCTCTCCATTTTCCAGGATTAGCATGTTTTTCCATCACTCTTGACAACTCACTCATGCTTTTGCTAATTCGTGAGGTCCTTGACTAATTTGGGAAGTGATTTAGCCACCTATGGGAGTTTATCATATTTGGTAAATCTAATTTATGAGCTAGCAATGAGTTGTCTTACATCAACTCAAATCTCCTTTATAAGGATGAATTACCATTGTAATAATATCAAATATAATTTATTGATCATTCATTAATTCCTCTTCTTCTCGCCTTATGCTAATTCTCTGCAATTCCCAGTGAGGTTAATAATGTGCTTAGATTCTTAGCTTGTTTATGGAATTCATGTCTCCACTAAGGCTTTAGAATTCTGACATGGTATTAGAGCTTTGGGAGCTTATCAATTAATTCTCTTTTCATATTTGCAGGTTTATTTGTGGGTGCAACAACTTCAATATGGATTAGAAAGTTACTCTACTATCTCCTTTCAATTATGTTGATTGGAAGCCAAAGATGAGCGGATACTTGAAGAGGCAATGTCTCTTTGATGTCTAGATTGGTGCTTTGAGCAAACCTGGGTCTTATGAAGAGAAGATTGACTGGCTGAATAATTGTGATAGATCTTATGGAATCATGTTCTTGGCAATGTCTCCAAATAAACATATTCTCATGGATTCTACTGAATATCCATTTGAGCTTTGGAAAAATTTGGAAAAAGCTTTTGGTGTGCAGGAAATAGAAGATGAAGCATGGAGCGAACCTAGCATCTCCTCATGTGCTCTCTCTCAAGATGTATTGGACTCTACATTCTCTGATGAAGAAGTTTCTCATACAGTTCATGTTGTTGCTACCCTCTTTCATTTGAATGCTAGGCTCCTTCAATGAAGAAGAAAATATTGAAGAGCAAACTTTTTTAGTGTCTCTTGAAGATACTGATGATGAAAAAGAAGTGACAAATGGAGATATTATTTTTTTTGATAACAATTCACTCACACATTCATTGTTCTCTATGTCTTCTATCTTAGATTCTGAGATCGATGTGCCAAGTCCTTCACACTTTATGCATACCTCTCTCATTGATGGTGTGAAACCTAGTGTTTTCCTAGATTTTTGTTTAGCCAAATCATGTCCTTTTAGTGTCATGCCACTTACCATACTTGATATCATGTGCTTCTTCATCTCCTCCTTTGTTCTTGGCATCAATACTCTAAGCCTCCTTGAAGATTTTGAACATCTCCATCCTTCCTTCTTTCATACTTCTACTACAAAGGATTCATTATTAGTGCATTCCCATGATTCTACTAATATGCTTATATGTGTTCTTTTGGATTCCTTGGAAGCTAAATCAACCCATGGATCCCATGCATTCGCACTCTTTGATCCTATGCCTTCTCTATGTTCCTACATGATCACTTTCGCATGTCCTCTCTATGTAAATGAAGTTGGAGACCTCATACATTCGCTTGGACTCTTATTTCACCTATTTGGAGCCGATTTCATCTCTATTTGTTAGAAGTTCAATTCATTAAATCATCTTCGAGCTGATTACAAATCTCAAGAGATTTGATATCATTGGATCTCAGTTGTTCTACATGGTCATAGTTTCCATCCTACAGTTGCCATTAATCCAGGTGAGCAGATTTATCTTCTTCCCAAGAAGAAGATTCCTCCAGAAATCAACATTTAGTTTGGAGTAGCATCAACAACATTTTTGGTTTTCCTCTCATGTCCTATATTGAGGGAGGATTTTACCCATGTGGTTTTTCCTCTTTCCTCGGCTTTTTGGAAAAAATAATAGTTAAAGGGTGACCATATCCTTTTTGTTGGGCCCTATATGCATCCATATGCATCTATATTTTTGGCATACCATCATAAAGTCAGACTTAAAGGGGGGTGTTGGAATATATTAAACTTGTTGAATACTTAGGATAAAATAATTAATCATTATTTGATTAATTATCTACCCACTAGCTTAATTAGTTGGCATCCACTTGCACCTTAAAGTCAACACATGCCATCTATACCCCAGGAATGCTTTATTTATGATTCTAGGTTCATATTGACCACTTTATGGACATCCAGAATTGGTAACTGCGCTTTACTGCAGATTCTTCTTTATTATGCTTTATCCTGCTTTTCTATGGATAAGGTAAAGCTAGTTAACTAGGAAAATGGGTTATTTTGTTTCCAACCTATCCTTCATGACTTTCTCTCTAATTCCCAGGATTAGCATGTTTTTCCATTACTCTTGACAACTCACTCATGCTTTTGCTAATTCATAAGGTTCTTGACTGTTTTGAGAAGTGCTTTAGTCCAATTTATGAGCTAGCAATGAGTTGTTTTCCATCAACTCAAATATCCTTTATAAGGATGTATTACCATTGTAATAATATCAATTATCATTTATTGATCATTCATTAATATGTGTTCATTAATTCCTCTTCTTCTCTCCTTATGCTAATTCTCTGTAATTTCTAGTGAGGTTAATTGTCTGCATAGATTCTTAGCTTGTTTATGGAATTCATGTTGCCATCAAGACTTTGGAATTATGACACCCTATAATTTTTGTCATGTTTCCAAGAAAAGAGGAACTGAGAAGGTGGCTCATTTAATTACAAAATTGACCCAAAGACCTAGGCAAGCATATATATACCCATCGAATGAGTAGGAGGATCACTAGATTCTAGAGGTTAGAACTTGTCGATTGCCGGAAACTGAAAATTTAGGCACACAAGAGGAAATTCGATGAGGGGAATGCTAAAGTGAATTTCTAAGAATTTTGACTACAAGCATGACTGCTAAATTACAGAGAGGAAAGAATAGACTTCTACACAGTATCTTCGTTCTGGTGGTTCAATGAATAGGCTTGGGGGTCATAAAGCAAGTAATATTGGTTGATTTCAAGAGACACTTGGGAGGAACAGTATCCTTTGGGTGTTTTCCCACTTCGCAAGTTAATAGGTTCTACATTGACTGGTTTAGTATCTTTAAAATTGTTTTTTGTTTATATTCGAAAATATTTTATGAATGCTAAAAGCTTCTAAGCTATTATTTGTTTCGAAAGAAAGTAGTAAAGTTTTTATTCTTGCAATCTATAAGTTGAGATAAATTCTATTGCATAAACATTTTTCCTTAGTAAGAATTGTAAACTAGAATTATTTAGTACTTAGAGTATACTCATTTTATTATAGATATCTTCACCTAAAATCAATATTATACATAATTAGTAAATGACTGGTATTCTTGATTTCTTATAGTATTCTATAGTAATAACTAACAGGTTAAAGAGAGCTATCATCACCTTACCTATTAAAGGTTTCCTCTCTATTCTTTTAGAGTTAGGGTTTTTCTTGGTAAACACAGTAAATCCCTTAATTACAAAATTTGAACCTGCTAAAACAATAAATCTAGTTTCGAAAACACTATGGTTCACAGTCAAGGATTCAAAACCCTTGATAGTAAAAATATAAAGTTATATATATATATTAATAATTTACTCATAATTTTTCTCACATAGCCGAAAGGCTTAAAAATTTTATATATTTACACATGTATTATTTCCCACAGCCGAAAGGCTTAACATTTATAAAAAACAATTTAGGGTAAACACCCCACATTAATGAAATAAAAGATTCGGTATAACTGTAAAACCAAATGAACATCCCTTTTTAAGAACTGTTAGCACAAGTGAAGGGTTCAAAGCCTGTAGGGATGATTTACCAAATATTTTACCAAGTAATTTACATTAACTACAACAAAAGCATCTACGTCCAACTTAACACCAACAAGATAGGTCGTGGTCGTAACTACCTTAAAAACCATATTAGCAACCCCTTTAAAGCTTATACGCAGTAGTCGTATACAAATTCATTCCCATAAATTTAATTAATATATAAAATTTATAGAGTATACAGAATGATAAAATAAATGAAATATCGTTTTACATAGAGCAGTTTCGGAAACCAAATAGTTAAACAATGCAAAGAGTAATTTTAATAAACAAGTATATCAATTACAGAGTAGTATCAAACATTTTTGAAGGATTTCTAAAACAAAATTCTTCTACTTTTTAATGAACAAAATGTATTACAGAACAATGTTGAAATTTATAAATGGTTCAAATAATATACATAGCAATATTATTAACCATATACAAAACTTAAACCAAGCTAAATCGCAGTGGCTTGTTTCCCTTAAACTTCACAAAAAATTTACATACACGCAGACTCCACGGTCTGTAGACAAAAGGAAAATTTGTAAAATATAAACCCTATCACAGCTCGAGGGCTTAATAAAATCACAATCATATCTCTGCCAAAACACAAGAGTGTTTACCACAAAACGGAGGGGGTTGTGTAAAGCTTTGAATCTCCAAACGAAACCAAAACTAGAAATGAAACCCTTTTTCCAACTTGTCGTTTCATTTTCACATCATCAAGGACCGTTGGGTCAAGGCTGCAATGTCTTACTAGAGCCTACAAACGTCGAGCACCCTCGGCCCAATCTCTTCCAAGCTAAGCAGCGACCAACGAACCTCTTGTCAGTCAACAACAAACAGAGGTTAGACATGTTTTTTAACATTATAAACTAATGGCATCAAATATGGAATCAAACAAAACAATGAAACAACTTACCCACAGTGACGTTTATCTCTACAAAGGAACCGATGGAGGACGAGTCCATGACTCTTTAAGTTGTGTTAATCACTACCTATGCCAAGAGTATCGAAGGCAGTATTCATTGAGAGGTCGCAAGTATCATTTTTTGCAGAAAGGGCTGAGCAAAGGGTCGAGCCCTCGACTCTCCTCACGGCACAACAAAAGACAGAAGTTAAAACCCTTTTGTTTTTTCACTTAGGGATTTTACTCTTTATCCAGCTAGGAGGCACCAAAATCCCTTCACGTGGGCACTTTTATTCGTTCACCAACCTCCACGTAGATTAACTTTTCAATACCCACTTCTTTATAGTTTAGAATAGTTTCGTTGGTATGACTAAGTTAAACCTGGTTGAGCATACTATAAAATGACTTTTCACTTTTGTATTGTAAAATCACTTTTATTTCTTTAGTCTTTGTTTGTCACCCTTAGCTACTTAGTTGGTTAGGTCGTGAGGGTTGGAGCCAACCTTTCATGTGAAACATCTAAAATAATACTAGGATTTTAACATTACGTTAGCTTATAGTAAGCTAAGTAAGACCTTAAGCCATGTAACGAAGTCCATTTTTATCGTAAAACAGGTTAAGCATACAACCGGTAACTTACAACAAGCAATACATGCCACTTTAAACTTTGAAACAAGTAAACGTGTATACCAATATAGTGTTATATGTTTCATAACTAGAATTGTCGTATTAAAATTGATAAGTTAAATCCTACGATGGAAGTGGATTGTAGGGTTTATAATAATTCTTATGAGATAGGTGAAGATCTAGATTAGGTCTTTAATGATCTAAACCCTCCTATAAAAAAATTTAACTTATAGAAATTTTGAAGTTGTTACAATTAATATCTTTTTGGTAAAGTGGTCAAGTCTTTGTAATTTTGTTGAATGGATTTTTCATGATTAAAGAACATGATAAAAAAAATATGCTAAACTCTCCACCATTTGCACCCTCAATCCGGCTGAAATCGTTCAAATGGTAGTTTTCAGTAAATGGAATTGTATAATCCTAGTGCCCTGGGGGTAATAGAGGGTAATCCATTTTTGCAATAAAAATTGCAATTTCAACACTGAAAATCTCATTTTTAACAGCAAATCATGTTGCCGAATTCCGGCCAAACTACCGTTAAAGGTGCAAATGGTCTAGAGTTTAGCCAACCCCATTTTCTATTTGGAAAAAAACAATTTATATCCTCTTTTATTTTTTTAGTTAAAATAATAATCATAAATTAAATGATAATCACAAAATATTAAAAATAAATTAAATTATAAACACTTTTATAATTTCCAAAACTTCATATTTACAATTTCAATTTTCAACCATTATCTTTTAAACTTTTTATAATAAAATGATAAAATATCGAAATCAATGAATACTCATTTGGTCTGTGTAGGAAATAGCAATTTATTAAAAAACAAAAAACTTAAATGCTTTGATTCTGTGGATTTTCGGCAAAAGCTATCCATTGAGCTGCAGAGCATTTAATGCTGCTACAGCAAGCTTGATGACCGTTGGATCTCGAGCAGCTTAAGATCCAAGGGTCATCAAGCCTACTGCAACAGCATTAAATGCTCTGCAGCTCATTGGATAGCTCTTGCCTGGATTTTCAATCAACGTACTTGGCTTTCTATTCACCTCTTCTGAAGGTAAAGTGCTCACACTGCAGCTTGGGAATGCCGTGCATTGGCTTCCAATTTACATCAACCAAAGGTCGGAGACTCGGAGTGTTCACACTTCCTTGGGAGAATGCCATGTTTTAAAGGTCTCTGGTCATGAATAAATGCTTTGCGTAATTGACCAGTTAGTTTGTTCATATGTGGTGGCGATCAAAACATGTGGCATGTGCAAGTATGGAGTTTGTTACATTGTTGAAATTTATGCAGGGTTGGAATTCGAGGATGTTTTGGGCTTTTTTTAAGACAAATACTTCTAAATATTTTGGGACAATGTTAGATTAAATAAATAAATAATTTTTGAAAATGTATTTTTGATTTTTACCTATTTCTATAGGTAGATTTTTTTTATTTTTTTTTTAGAAAGATTACAAAAACCAAATTTAAATAGCAGGTAATATAGATGTTGGTAAATGTTTATTTTGCAGTAGGATAATCTCTATGATTTGCACCGTCTAGATAAGAAACACTCTCACGGTGTTTGCTTGCCAAGAACCCCTCTCACGGCTTTTCCCTCCCCCCATTTCCCTTTGCCAGTCTGACTCCCGCTGTCTGACTATCGGAATTGCGGGAAACCCTTCGCTGGTATTTCAAACAGGGACAACGAGGTGTCAACACTTAACTTCACAGTTAATGCATGGAATAGCTTGGTCTTCACTTAGAAGCTCCCTCTTGGTGTCGTTGCTATGTCTTCCCAGCATCCCAAAGAAACTACCTCCTCCAGAGTTTGATTATGGAGCCTCTGCAAGTCTTCTGGACAGATTCTTCACTCCCTCAAACTCTACACCCTTGGCACCCACAGAACTCATCCTCCCCTGCAAGCGTACACTCGACACCATGCAGTATTGAACAATCTGCATACAACCACCACTCATTTTTGTTTTTGTTTGTTATCGGACTTAACCATGACCATAATTGGACCATCCTTCCAATAAACCTCAGCGTGAATAGCCTCAAGGTTGAAGTGTATACTAGGGTTTAATAAAAATACTTATAAACAAACAGTCGAGGAGGAGGATACAATCAATCGCAACGTGTCCTCGTGTCCTAGAGAGGGAGTAGCAGCACACATAGCAACCGCGACAATTAAAACGCAGGGCCAAATAACTATGGATTGTTTTGAAAAATCCTTTTGAGATCTATGAAAATTGTAGTGGCTTGTTTCTTTTATTTTCTCTTCTCTGCTTTTTTTTCAATGGGTCAACAATGAGGAGGATCTTTCAGCTTTATAATGCCAGTTATGCTTAAAAGATGGACATTTCTGAACCTTTTTAAGGGTATATGCCCATCTTATTGGTTAAAGTTTTGAATGTTGGTATAATAAATGTTGTGGCTTTTGATGCTTTGTGCAATGTAGCATAGATGGATGGTTGAATTTCTTTATATGAGAGCCAACATGCCACTGGGAGTTTTACCATATCATTTTAAGCTGGGGCTATGTGGTAGCTGGTTTTATGTTTAATTGCGTTATCCTATTTTCATGTTTAATTGGCCTTGTGAAATCATGCCACAAGTAAATTCGAATCTGAAATCCAATAGCTTTGATGTCAAAAATTCAACAGACACGTATCTGTTATTCAACGACACCATTTTATTTTTTCCATCCATGGGAATTCGTCGATTATTCGACACCCTTTTTTTTGCCATCAGTGGGAATTCGTCGATTATTCGACACCCTTTTTTTTTGCCGTCAGTGGGAATTCGTCAATTATTCGACACCTTTGTTTTTGCCATCGGTGGGAATTTGTCAATTATTTGACACCATTTCAAACTCCGTCGATATTTCCACAGCATATTATCACAAAGTGGGCATTTTTTACCTGAAGGGTGTCTGCAAGAAGTTGAGGGTCTCTTTTGGCGCGTTAGATGCAATACAAAACTGAAAAAACAGACATCCATCAACTTGCATGGATATTTTGAGACACTTACACAATAAATCTTGCGATCAGTAAAAAACAAGAAATGTAGAAAATTGAATGACCTTTCCAAATATATATATTTTTTTCTATTGAAAATGTTGTTAACTATCTAAAGTTAGATAAATTTTAACGGGCACTTTTTATTTTTGTGACAAATTATAAGGTATATGTTTTTGTGGGTGCAGCGTCTGAGTGTCTAAATGATGGAATAAACTTACGAAAACTGGTATACATATAGAGAACATATAGGACTAGTGCACGACTATTTTTCCAATAATAAAAATAATATTTTTAAATTTTTTTTTAATTATCTAAGAGATCAAACCTAGAAAACGGTACATCATTTGTGGGTGCAGCGTTTTAAAGTCTTAATGCAATTATTTGGAAATGGGTTTTTTATAACATGTATATATTGGTGTTCTTTAGTGCACCATACAATTTTTTTTTAAAATGGTTGAGAAACGAAAGAGATATGGAAGAAACACCACCAATGTTTTTTTTGAGTTAAGGAGCGATGACAGAAGATAAATAAGAAAAAAATAGAAAAAATTATGTTTTCTTGTTAAAATTTACATATTTAGAATTTGCAAAAAAACCATATCTGTTTCTAAAATCTCATAAAAAATGGTGTGCAGCATAACCAGATGAACCGCTAAACATGAGCATATTGAAAATTTGGA
>LPNX010892899.1:81818-86818 GCA_001517045.1 Pseudotsuga menziesii | reverse complement strand
TCATCCTCATCATAATCATCACCTTCATCATCATCATCATCACCATCAACATCATGAACATCCTCATCATCATCATCATCATGAACATCATCATCATCATCATCATCATCATCATTATCACCACCGTCAACATCATGAACATCATCATCATTCATCATCATCATCCTCATAATCATCATCACCATCAACATAATGAACATCATCATCATCATCCTCATCATGAACATCATCATCATTCATCATCATCATCCTCATAATCATCATCACCATCAACATAATGAACATCATCATCATCATCCTCATCATCATCATCACCCTCATCATCATCATCACCATCAACATCATGAACATCATCGTCATCATCCTCATCATCATCCTCATCCTCATCATCATCATCATCATCATCATCATCAGCAAGATGATCATCATCATCACCATCAACATCGTGAACATCATCATCATCATCCTCATCATCATCACCTTCATCATCATCATCATCATCATCATTCATCATCATGCTCATCATCATCCTCATCATCATCATCACCTTCCTCATCGTCATCCTCATCCTCATCATCATCATCACCTTCATCATCATCATCATCATCATCATCATCATCAACATGATCATCATCATCACCATCATCATCACCATCATGAACATCATCATTATCATCCTCATCATCATCATCACCATCAACATCATGAACATCATCATCATCCTCATCATCATCATCCTCACCATCAACATCATTAACATCATCATCATTCATCCTCATCATCATCATCATTCATCACCATCAACATCATGAACATCATCATCATTCATCATCATCATCCTCATCACCATCAACATCATGAACATCATCATCGTCATCCTCATCATCATCCTCATCATCAACATCATGAACATCATCATCATTCATCATCATCATCATCCTTATCATCAACATCATGAACATCATCATTCATCATCATCATCATCATCATCAACATGATCATCATCATCACCATCAACATCGTGAACATCATCATCATCCTCATCATCATCACCATCAACATCATGAACATCATCATCATCATCCTCCTCATCATCATCATCAACATCATGAACATCATCATCATCCTCCTCCTCATCATCATCATCAACATCATGAACATCATCATCATCATCATCCTCATCATCATCACCATCAACATCATGAACATCATCATCATCATCCTCCTCATCATCATCACCATCAACATCATGAACATCATCATCATCTTCACCATGAACATCATGAACATCATCATCATTCATCATCATCATCCTCATCATCATCATCATTCATCACCATCAACATCATGAACATCATCATCATCATCCTCACCATCATCATCATCATCCTCATCATCATCATCATCCTCACCATCAATTTCATGAACATCATCATCATTCATCATCATCACCTTCATCATCGTGAACATCATCATTATCATCACCATCAACATCATGAACATCATCATCATTCATCCCCATTGTGTGTAATTTATTTAAGTTTACTTTCTCCTTATAAATTGGATTTTGGATTACTAATATAAAATGATGTTAGTATATCTTTTTACTTCATAATCTATTTTCAATTATTTATGAATAACTAGTCATGGAAGATGGAACAATAATCTATTTAGTTGATATTGTAATTACATTTAGCCGTGCACCCACCCCATTAATTGTGATTGAATATATCACGTGCGTGTTTTGTTTATACAAATCGTGTACACATTTTGCTTATTCAAATTGTGTGCGCATTTTGAGGCTGTTAAAACAGTGAATTGTCATTGTCCGAGAGCAACTTCACTGCGTTTTTATGAAAATTCCGATTAGCGCGTAATATTTTTCAAGAGCACGACCCTGCCTGTGAAAATACTCACAATCTACACCATCTCCATCATTCATTTTGTTATGCAGGTGCAGCATTGAGGACATCTTCCATGGTTGAGGAGCACACAGGATAAGATATCAAGCTTCAATGTCATTTCATGGTGATGGTGGATATAAATTTCATTTGCTTATTATTCAAGAGAACCAAAGGTAAATTTTCCCATTCATTATTGTTTTGATGGGAAATATGAACAATTGAGAAGGAGGATTGAAGCACCTTGAAGGATCAATAGTTATTTTAAAGCAAGTTAAAGGTTTGGAAGCTTGTAATTGAGGAGCAACAAAAACAAACTATATTGACATTGATCATTGTGGTGATGGGGAATGTATGTAACCGAGGAAGAAAATCAGCAAGGAAGAAGAGACTTCAAGAAGTCATCGAAGAAGAGAAAGAAAAGAAAAGAATAGTGTCATGTCCCCAACCCTCCGACCGGCGAAGAGGACGCGACCATGGCGTTAACCATCCGGGAAACCAGCCCCATGAACATGTGAATTCATAAAAATGCTGAAAACAGAATGCATAAAACAAATGCTTTGAACTAGAACATGCACACATGAACATTTATCATGCATAGCGGAAGCAACATACATTCATACAAGCATTCATCCAACATGTTCATCACATTCATTAACAGTAAATATGGTTGCAGAAGTAAAATGGAGAAGATCACTTATCTTATGAAGAACTCGTTCCGCAACCAACTACGCCGCTGCAACGTTCCACCCAACCATAGGCCAGCGTGCTCCTTAATCTCTCAGCAACGCTGCCACCCCTGAGCTGGGCATGATTCTCCAAGGAATAAGGGAACAAGCAGGCTTACACATAGCCAAGGATACACAAAACACAGCCAAGCCAACACAGTTGGGTTTACCAGGCCATTAAGGAGTTGGGAAAGGCTAAATGCTAAGCTGGTGAGCTCATCACAGAGCTAGGAACACCTACACCAGAACTAGCCTGACTTCTAAGACACCCACATACACTCAACACAAAGAATCAGTCCCTTCTCTGCTACACAGTCCCTCAGGCCCTGCATTCCCTTCCAGTGCTATTCAGGGGTTGTGGAGAATAAAGCCATCCCTCTAGCTCTATCTATGTGGTTTCCATCCACTAGGTTTATCAAGCAAACCAAGCCCCCATCCTTGCTCCCAACACAGTCTGAAGACCAACCATTGCACGCAGGAAATCAATCAGTCGTTACAGCTTAACAGGGAAAAATGAATCCCAAGCGAATTATACAGTCCCAAACGTATCAGTGAACATGGGGGAAGAACAACAGTCCCGAAATGTAATCAGTGAGCACAGCTCACAACATGGGAAAACGACCCCAAACAATCTGTGCGTGAGAGCAACTTGCACCAGACCCCAAATGTAAATAAGACCACAACAATCACAGCGTGAGGGAGACCACAGCCACACAACAAATATTGAGGAGAACGGCGGCAACCATGACTCGTGGGAAGAACAACGGTTCCAATGTCAACATTAAAATGATGGAAAAAAAATTTACATGACCATACCAGTCTGTGAGACAGCCGAAAACGTGAATGGCCCTTCACAGCAAATCATGGATGAAAGAGCATGGCTCTTAGCTCGCTGCATCAGTCGGAAAACCAGGAAAATTCCTGTGCGTGAGGATAACGAACGGACATTGGTCACGCATGAAGATGAACAGCTCCAGCTATGCGCGCGGATGAGTAGACAATGGATAGTCGTGAGTAGGGAGTGCGTGAGCGTTTTAGCACTGTCGTGGGGAGAGTGGTATGCCTGGAGAGTTCGCTTCTTTTTCCCCAACATGAGGTTCATTGCTGGTGGAGTGTGCGTGTGGGCATGGAATGACAGTCCTGCCACACCCACTCCCAAACAATAACTGCCTCAACTACTCAGCTGACCATTTAAGGTGGTTGTTGGGCAAAACAAGGTGGTGACACATGGTTTTTTCCCTCATGGCTCAAGGTTTGACAATTTCCCCACCCTTACCCTCGTGAAAATCATGCCCCTTCTCTATTTAGTTGCCGCGAATGTAGCTGGTTGGGTTATTTTTAATTAAAGATGCATGTTTACATGACGATAAACTTAATATATGCCGCATGCCCCGATATACCATCGGTGACAAATTTAATCCAAAACATAGCATAACCAATCAATGGTGGGGCCTTGGCCTTTAGCTCCGCACCACGATCATTTACAATATATACATCATATACATCTAATGCAACGGGGTCAAAACTGGGGTGTTACAAATAGACATGATGAATCGGAGGCTTTCTTTGGAAACTAATCCAAATCCAATTATAGAGGATACATCTGTTCATCCTATTAATCCAACACAAGAAAAAATGAATCATTCACTAGAGGGACCATCTCAAGATGAAGCTCATGAAGAGGTAGTGTACATGGAGCGTACTGTTGAAGAATAAAATATTAATCGGACCATCGATGAGGATGTTGGACTTCCACCATCCAACTACCAGGAAGAGAGTGAAGGACAACAAGTTGCTACTGAAACGCCAGAGCATATTGTTGATGCACTAGATGATGGAAATCCAACCCCCTTACCTCCATTAGAAAGCACACGTCGAAGAACTCCGAAGCGTATACAAGTTGATCAAGGACTCCTCAATTCCATTGAAGGTACACTATCTAAACGTAGTATTGCTTATCAAACGCAACAGATACTAAATAAATATTTTGTTTCTAAATGTGATGGAGATAAATGTAGATGATTTTTATCATTGTTAAAATCTAGGGGCATGAATATTGTTAGGAAATCGTTAGGGATAAAGATGATAAAGCCTTCTGGACCAAGTTCTCATATAGTTAAAAGCTTAGTAGATGCCTTTGGTAAAATTGGTAAGAACACACGATCAAAGGACCGCAATGCGGCTCGTCGTGTGTTGTCACAAGAAATTGTAAATAAGAACACCAGGCTCCTTCGTTTTCTCAAGCCTACATCTAAACTAGTTAATTTGAATGTAAAAACCCTCCGTAGGTATTCTATTAGAAGAGAACATCTCGACACAACCGCCCAGACATATTTTTGGGCCTTTATTGGTCGATTGCCATGTCGTGGCA
>LPNX010892899.1:7500-72479 GCA_001517045.1 Pseudotsuga menziesii | reverse complement strand
TGTATCTTAAAATGTTGGCATTCACCTAGCTATGAAAATAATTGCTAAATTTTATTGCACTTTGTGTTAATTCCAGCACAATCATTGCATTTGAAGGTCTGGCTATGCATGTTACAGGTGGGCACTCTCACTAGTATCCCAATTCAAACTTTGCATTGTCCATCAAATTCTATGCAAGTTGGGATTATACTTTTGTTTGTTTTATATATTTCTAGCCTTTTGGAACATTGAATATCTATTAGACATGATGTTTTTTTATTCTTATAGCCTATTTTAGTTTGAATCCATCAAACATTAGCTTGGGAGTTGTTGGATTGATTATTCTATTAAAAAACACAATTATAGGTTAAAAATTGACAAAAAAAAGAATGCTTTGGGTGATTGAATTACCTTGTTGGATGACAATTCACGAGTGAAATATCCTCCCCTCAACCTAAATCAGCTCTTGCAACAATCCCAAGCAATTCACTTGCTCCAAAACGCTCCAATTGCCCTTCGTTTTCGCGTTCTTGATTGTTAAAATGGGCCATGGGTTTCGGGCCTGTGTATTTAATTTATTTATTTATTTACAAATCGCGTACGCATTTTATAACTACATATCGCGAGTGCTTTTTGTAGTTATATAATGCATACGCGATATGTCTTCCTATCCTACATGTCCCATGACATGTCAGGCTCGAGTTGAACCATACCAAGTGCTATGTAGCAGAACCTTGATGTATTTTTTGGTAACGTGATCTTGTTTTTGAAAACTAGGATTGCATATAAAAGGTCCCTCAACTTCTTGCACACACCCTGAACTAAATGTCAAAATTCCAACAATAAGATGTCGAATAATCAACTAGATTCACTTCAATCCGACACCTACAAGCCGTCCTTTTTATGACCTATTCGTCGGATGTCATGTCCTACAAAGTCAAAAATCCGATGGCCTGTAGATTCCCTGGGCATCAAAATTCCGACGATCTGAGGATGTTTTTAGAAAAAAAATAGCTGAACCAAAGTTTCATAACAAGGTTGAGTTTCCATGTTATGTGGAGACAAGGATGGGATGTAAATTTTTGAAATCATGGTATGGGAGTGTCAAAGCACTTCACATTTTGTGTGGGTGTAAGCTAATTAAAATTAAAAAAAATAGAACAAATATTTATGTGAATCAAAATAACTTAAAACACATTAAGTTATAGTTATCCACTAGTCTTGCAGAAATTGGAATGAAGAATGTTGAAAAGGAACACTTAGAAAGATGAAAAAATGAAGATTCAAGTTGTAAACTAACTTATACTATTAAATATGCAATGTTGGTCGCCACTAACAAATACTTGCAAAACATGTACTCTTAGAATAGCTTCATAAGGTTCATTTAATAGTTCAGGGGGCATGAAGGATGTGAATCATACCTTAAATCATATTGTTGGGCATGAAGGATGCAGATAATACCTTAGAAATGAGGATACTGAGCATGGGTTTAGACCATACATATCATAGTTTTTTATTGTTTAAAAGGGGATGTCCCTTGAGTTTAAAACAAAAACAAAAAATAGAACAAGTTGCATTTTTCGTACAAGGACCAAAATACAAAGCTACAAGGCCTTTCCATGGATATTGATGTATATTTTGATTTCACTTGAAATATTGAATGTCAAGATTTAATTCTTGGGAAAAAAAGAGATGAGAAATATTTTTTGTTAATCAACATTAAATTTATTATCAATTTATTAATCCTTTTGTATTACATATTACATTCAATCAAATCGGATGGAAAAATGGGACAATGTTACAATCTCTTCAATGTTGCGTAGTAGAATGCACCTAGCTTCTCTCCCTAAAAAATTTTAGGGAAAACTCGGGATGGGACTAAGTTTTATGCATTCCTAATAGTCCAGAGATTTGGAAATGTGAGGGTATGTCTGCAAATTATATCAGTGCCACTAGCATACAGAGGACGGATGAACATCCCCACTTCCATCTTTATTATTACCAAAATAAAAACAGACCCTTAGCAATCTACTATCTTAAATTTAACCAAACCATCCCAAGAATCAAGCTAAAAACCTAATCTAACTCAAGCCTCTAACCCAACCAATTAACAAGATCAAAACAAAATGTCCTCACATAAACAAACAAAAAGAATAGAAGCTTGAAAAAATATTTCAACAAAAAAGGACAGAATTTTAGCAAGAGGAAAATGAGATCTATCATCCAGAGGGATCCTACTTTGGCCTCTAAATCAATGCAAGTCATAATGCAGAATAGGTGGCATAGTTTCACCTAGATCCTCATATTGTAGAGTGGTTTAGAAAAAACACATTATAGGTAATAGAATTTGAGTGTAATCATGTAGCCTTTCTATAGTTTGTTGTGCTCATTCAATCCAAGACAATCAATTCCAAGGAGGATATGTAAATCTCATGGCCAACAAGAGGCCATTGGATAGTAGAGAATGGAAGGGGATACTGTGCATATTGTTGAAGACACCACCATTTTGGTCCTTTGATATAGTATCCACATCCATATGTAAGAGGTTTCAACTTTCAAGTTCTAACTAAAAATGCATTGACAAATAAGTTAATGTAAGGAACAATACCCAATGTATATGAATCAGGATTCTCATAAGTCACTATGAATGCATAAATTATACACATACAAGATATTCATTCTTCACTCTAATCCTTGACAATTTTCATCATTAATTTTCCAAAAGTAAAAAAACCACAGTAAGCTAAATTAAAATGAGATGCTTGTTTACCATACTAGAAAATAACAGATATCAAACTTACCTCACCAGCAAGGCTATATTTTTCAAAGTAAATAGCATGACGCAATGATTTTCCAATACTTTCCTTCGTCCTTGACAGCATCTCTAGCATTCCTTCAAAAGTGTCCCTGGTAATTCCTTCAGAAATCCTAAGCCTAGTGACGTCATTTAGAGGGAAGCAGGGCAGCTTCATCACTCAGTAGGCTACTTCTCAAAAGATATTTATCAGCCTTTGGTGGCAAAGTTCAAACACATAGGCCTTTCCATGAAAATTGAAGACATCTTCCCATGTGGCAAATCACCTTCAGTTTCAAGACTGTTAGAAATTAAGATATTATTAGTTCTTAAATGGCATTCATTTAACACACAACCATTATCCAATGCCATATTTTCTCCATTATTGTTATTGGCACTTGAAACTTGGTGGTTAAATTTAAAAGTATTCCATATTTTCTCCTAAATAAGGTATATTTATCATTTAACATATCAGTTAGTCATTTAACATATAAGGTAATTATCTGATTGAACATATCAGTCAGTTCACTTACTAGGAGTTCTACAAGATTGTATTCCACATGAGGATAAAATGCTCTCCCTTCCATCAGCTAACTTATTCTCATGGGAACATATTATCTAAATTATAGTCTATTACCCAAGTATGTCAATGTATTCCATAGAATATGGATCCCGCCTATTTATAACATATAGTGAAAAAATTCCAGAAAACAAACCTCTCTCATACACCCAAGGGCCTTATTCTCTTTGATGGCCATGCAAATTTCTCTTGGAAAATTTTGATCTTTGAATTGCTCTGAATTCAGGATTTCCACAAGTAAGGTATCACCATCTTTTGCATTGTGATTAGAATAAAATTCAAACCATCTAGTAGTGAACACAAGTCTCCATCTAGACTGTAGATGCATACCACTCTATTTTTCATGAAAACCCATCACAATCCTTGAATGTTGCAATGCATTGTGACCCTGAGAGATATTTTGTCATGAACATTACTGGGAAAGACTGGAAAATAAAAACACATGTATCCATAATAGATCATGCAGTAAAGAAGAATGCACTTGAGAAGAGACAAAACAAAAAATCCATTTGCAAAAAGAAAACTCAAGGATGCTTTTAAAATAGAAAGAGATACAAGTTTTAATAATTCATAGCCCCGCAAATTATTTTGAGCTAACATAAGATAGATCCAAACATCACAAACTCATATTTTCAAGAGACTTTACCATTCTACCACTTCGACCAAGGAATTTTCTCTGGATTGTCCTTGCAAATGAAGAATGTTCAGTAAAATTATCTTTTACAAAATCTATAACCATTTCCCTATTTGGGCTCAACAAACCTTCACCAACATGTGGCTTATATCTATTCTTGAAGCTACCTTTAGTTCCCATCTAAACAATCAACAAATATAGAAATTAACTCTACGCAAATAAGAAAAGAAATGTCTACAAAGGTAAACAATCAGAAACAGATTTCAACTGCTAAAAGTTTAAACTACTAAGAAATCTAAGCAAATTTCACAATATAACGAACTCGATATACCATTGATGTTTCATTATCAACAAACAACCATCTCTCCCTAGTCCAAATTAATTGTGCCCTTATCTCCATGTTTGATTTTAGCTTGCCATTTGAGCCATTATAAAAATATATCTACAACAATACAATCAACAAAAGCTTCCAACATTACAATAAGGGAAGCTCGAGAGAAGTAAAAATCAATAAAATTATGATAATAATTCATTTTATATCCCCACATAATAGCTAAGTAATTATTCAATAACTAAAGCGGTGCATGTATTGGTTAAAAATATAGTAATGCCATGGAAAATCTTCACCCCGTGTACACCGCAAAGTACTAGCCAATGCAGTAGAGCCTTGACCTTCTCAAAGCCCATGCTCAATCCTTTCCACAAGGTTACAAATCTGAAATACACCAACTTCTTCAAATTTATTTGCAACTCCTCTCTGTCCAAAACTTCCAACACCAATCTAATATGCTAAATGATCACCTTTTCTGCCACTATAAATCAAAATGTCATCCAAATACACAAAAACAAACTTATATGATAAAGGATGCAACACTATTGCCATCAATGTCATAAAGTTACTCAACACATTCGTGAGACCTAAAGGCATGATAAACCATGCATACAATCCATTCTTTGTTTTGAATGTTGACTTACATTCATTTTTCAAATCAATCCTAGTGAAATATCTTGCACCACTCAAACTATCCAACAAGTCATCCATCCTTGGAAATGAAAATTTGTACTTCATCTTATACATCTGCCTTGATCAGTAAAGTAGCTCCTGGAACCAAGTGTATCTTCTGTACAATATCCCACTTCCACAAAATTTCATCTAGAAAATCCCTTCGCAAAATCTAGGAAGTTGAGGATATGAAAAACATTCCAGATTCATCCTACATGTAGTCATCATACCACTGAAAATTGTAACATACATCCTTGTTCCTGACCTTACAACTGTAAACATAACTATTTACAAATATGGGCATATTATGAGAAACAAATAAGGGGGTTTCCTATAGCAATATCCTTAAAACCAAGTTTTATCTATGTTGAATATTTCAAAGAGCAGTATACTCCATTTTGTAGCAACACTAGTATGCCTATATGTCAAATCCTTTGTTTGGTATCCCCTTCATCACATTATATAAGAATTTTGTGGAATTACCATGATAAGTAGCCCTATATATTTGGGTGATGATCACATTGCACTATGAATTATGTTGGTTGTCACCAAATGTTAGTCATTATTGAATGACCTTGATACCCTACTATAGAATAGATATTAGAAATTTTAAAAGGATTGAAACTATAATGACAAGGATTCCAAAACCAATAAATTTGTCATGATAAAATGATACTATATCAATTACCTTATCTTGCAACATGTGCCATCTCTTAAAACAACACAAATAGAATATCACACTATACACACTTACCCTACAATTAGCACTGTAGATATGCAAATTTAGAATAAAACCATGAACTTTAATGATTTATAATCCAATTTGGAGGGACATAACTATCAATGATTTCCAACTATCATTTTTCTCAGTCATCTTCTCATATTCTAAGCTATAATTTCCTAAACATCAATAGTCACACATATGTAAATATATACAAATAGAATACTATGTGCCTAAACAACCTTTTATGATTGGTTCATACAATACTAACCAAGACAAATTGATGCAATAATATCATTTCAAATTTTTAGTTATACTCATTTTTTAACAACATTCCCAAACCATGGTAGGGTACCAAGTTTGTATTATCACCTACTAGTCATTTGCATTTTGGAGGGAAGGTTATGTTTCATTGTGATCCATGGATAGCCAAGACAACTTGGTATCTCTTACCTTGCCTAATCTATGTACAAATGAGATTGCACAATATATTCAAGAGATCACCCAGGGAAACATTGATGTCTTTACATCATATTCAAAATTTTCCCTTCACAATAATTCCTATCATCCAATATAAATTCAATGGTGTTATGACTGAAAAACAAGTACATTATGTTTCCTAATTGGAAATTTTGATGCAGAACCTTGAGAATGGTCTATATTACTAGATCTGCCAAGTGAAAACTGAGTTACCTATTTTTTTGCATCAGACAGATTCAAATCCAATGGACCCTGCTATCATTTCTTCTTGTGATCCATTTCCCACACTTAGTCCTCTTCAGAAAAAGAATGGGATTCTCTACTTGTTTGTAGAATCCTTTAATCTTTCATCAATATATGATCTGGAATTTCCATCATCAATATCTGGCATAAAGTCATCTTTCTATGTACCTTTATCATCATACTCCTCACATATCTCTTTCACTACCAGAGTAAAGTTAGTTTTAGCCTTTCCTCGACATTTGGCTAACAACTTATTTTTCAACTCAGAGGTGAATGCTTGAACGTCAGTAGCAGCACAGAAACCACTGCAAAACAAGCAATAAAAAAATGAAATCAATAAACCAAAACCTACATCTACTTGTAAAAGCAAAACCAAATCCTATATTTTAGAAGGAAGTTCTTATAGCATATGTAACATTTACCATCCACAACATTTAAGCTTGAAAAATAAAATGCTACAATAGTAATAAAGCATAAATTAGACTTTTAATGCCAAATTTTACTAAAAAATAAGGTGAATACATGCCTAGAAAAATCGATGCACTAACAGCAATGGAAAAGGTGTCCTCCATGACTTCAACTTTCTCCTTGGTATTGCACAAACTGAGCATACTTCAATGAACAAATAAAAACTGGTGTAGATTCCTTTCGGTAGATAATATTGAGTGGATTCGGTAGATATCAGACCTCACATAAGCAAAAGCGACAGCATAATGATAACATACTGCTTATCAGACCTCACATACTGGTTATCATAAAGGCCATTTTAATACTAGGATCGAAGTCATATAGATACCACACATTAGAACCCTAGGCTTTGTTACCTGGAAAAATACTAAATAAATAAATACACACACACACACAAAGTCATCAGTTACATGATAACATATTGGTTATCATAATTAAGACACCTTTGCAGACAAGAACTATGGCAAGTGATCATGGGCAATAGCTTAAGTGAGATAATGATAACAATAATAATTTAATAATTACGCGTATAATTCATTTTGATTTAGCTCCACCAAATTTATTCCGTAAAAAGATAGTAGTAGCAAAAATTCAATAGTCAAGATTCAAGACAATAAAAAGAGAATAAAATTTAATAAAATAGACAAAAGATAGAAAACTTAATGAACTTACCAAGGATACCTGGTGGCGGGTTCTTCCTTTCACAAATAGAACTGGTATAGCCAAATAATATTAACATGGCCCTATAATGTTGTAGTTGACCATTAGAGTGTCTTTAACTTTCTTCAATAGGTAAACACTTCTCATGTACCCAAATTTGAAACAACCAATGCATCAAGAATATATTTCTAGTAAGTATTTATGGCACAATTGAATGGAGTTTTATAATAGTACCAAAAAATAGTAATGGACTTCCATGCTTGCATACAAAAATTATTTTCCAGTCATTTCCATCCAAGCTAGGTTGGGAACTAGGTCATGGAGAGAGACAAAAAAAAATTATATATTTCCACCCCCACAATTAAGATTTGTAGGAATGGTAAGAGGAGTGTCATAAAAGAGCACTCTCATTCAAATTGAACTCACCAGATGTGGTCAACAAGTATAACATGACATAGGTAATCCCTTTTCATGCTTCAAGGTCCATTACAATATATTATTATATTCTTTTTGTAAATATATGTGTTGGATGTGAACATATATTATAATATATTATTTTGTAAGTCCTTTTAGATGCACCGAGACTTTTGTAGAAAATAACGTTATTTGAAGGCACATGAAGAGACCCAATATGTTTCCATAAATAAGTTGTTTGTTACTGTGTAGTCATAAGAGATTTGAAATATTGCAACATTGCATGCCCTTGATTGAAGCATACATGAGACCATGGCCCTTATATCTAGGTGCTAAAATATCTTATGATTTTACATTCTATAACAGTCAGAAACTATGGGCCAGTGACCTCAAACAAATATGAAATTGAATTATTATACTATTCTATATGCATATTGGTAGGCTTAATATTATCTCAAATATATCCCTAAATAACTTCCAAGCATAAATTCATTTCCCATAGTAGATTTTATATACAACAGAGGGATTACTGCACCCATAATTGTTTTTACGTGTGCCCAGAAATGATTACACTCAACCGAGGTATGATATTTTGGATTTATAATTATATTTTGAGTAGAGAACTGCACATAATGTAATTCTGTCAATCCTAACAATGAAGATTGATCATCATATTTACTTGACCATACTTACTTACATTATTGATTATAACCTCCTAGGCCTATTCAAGGTTTTAGGAGAGACAAAATTGGATTTTCTCAAGAGTGGAAACCCAAAATTCATTTTCCTATAAGTTGGCACTCATGCAAAATGAGTGGTAACACTATACAAAGTCAAGATCATGGAGAAATGTTTCTAATTGTTCTGTGAGTTTTAAAGGAAAATTTGAAATTCACTTGAACTCAAACTTCAAGGATAAAAGTAGGTGAACATCATTACTTACAGTATATGTTATCCAACCAATGAGGTATCCATGTGGCCATCATGAAGGGTTTCTATCAAACTCTCAATAAAATTGCAACACCTAGGAGAAGAATGGCAAGCCAACAACCATCTAAGGTCAAGCAATCACCAAGCAAGTGATATCAACTGTGCAAATCCATCATGAAGCATATCTGATGAGCCAATCCATATCATATCATATCAGGGATGTACATACACATTTACCCAAGTCTCATGAAGAACCCCAAAACATGGTGTATATGTTAGTAACCTAAAAATGCTAGCAATCACATACTATGTTTTGACATGAATGTGCAATTATGACACCACACATATGTTTAGAGGCTAGATTTTTCTACTATGTTTTATAATGTGGTTCATACCCAACAAATATAACATCGCACCTATCCTTCCAATAAAAATTCAAGGAAAGATATATATGTCTAACATTTTTTTCTCTATGTCTATTCAATATTATCATTTCCCCAACCTTTTGATGATCAAAATCAAGCATTCAAGCATTGTCTATTTTTTATTATTCTATCTATGGAATGATAGGACTGATAGTATATGAGTTTGTGTGAAACAATTCTTAAGAAGAAGAATGGTCTAAACATAAGCATAAACATGACACATAATTTGCAAGTAACCATGACATATTTTCATGGCTTCATGAGCTAGATCTTCAGCAGCTAGGCTATTTAATTCTCAAATTTCAGGGACACTTGTGTTAGTTGTATCCATTGTTGCGATCTCCACTATTCTCATTTGTGTAATTCTCCCATGTTCTATGAGGAAAAAGGTCTTGAGTGTTACTCAATGGAGGTGAAATTAGAGTTTTTTTAACTGTAAAAGAGAATAAAAATGATGGGTTCTTTCCAGGATTGAAGACAATTATTTTCTGCAGAGGCGAGTGGTTCACCTTCATAAACATTATCTTACCAACATCAAATTTATCTAATTAATATGTTATCGGTAACCAGGGATTTAAAACTATATACATATGTGAATTAAGAAATGGATAAATAATGGAAGTCAAGAAAATATTGAAAAAAAAGACTTCAAGGTGAGAAATAGTTTTTAAGAAAAATGAAGACTTTAGAAAATGATGAGCTACATGATAATTTTGTGAATAAATGAATAAAAAATGAAAAATGAGATAGCCCTGTAAAATTTTAATCAGTCCGTATTCTATCTCAAAAACAACCAAACCAGCCTTGTTTGCTATTTGATCGATTTTTATTTTTCATTGAAAAAACTTGAGTTAAACTATCAAATTTCAAACATAACGATGCACTATATTAACCAAGGAAAGAAAATGACATGAGCTCATTATGTGTGTTCTAGAAGAAAATCCAATAATGGGAGCATGCTTTGTTTACCATGGAATAGTATTTAGGACACATGTCAATTGAAAAATTGAACTATGCTACCGATGGAAGATGTCCATGTTGGGAAAGGAAAGGATGCATTGAAGGGATCAATGTCTACCTACAATACATTTAGTTATCCTTGACACTGAAAAATGCACAAAAAATATCTAGGGTTTAGGGTTATATCATATTTCATTTTATGGATCTATCATTACTATTAGAACAACAGACATAGAATGCAAACAAATGGATTGAATAAAGAATCCAACCAACAAAGGTGATGTGATGCGATTCTCAACTTCCAGTATGAATCCATGTTTTGTTTTCAACCCCACTGCAATGGAACCAAGTTGCAAATAAAATTAAAAAAATGTAATCTAACGGCTTGAAAAGCCAAAAAATGAATGGGTATTCAATGAATAGAGAAATGTATTGAACCTTGATTGCTTCTATGGAAAAAATGCGCCTATGAACCCATCAAACCACTAAGTAACTTTAGGTGATATGGACCTTATCTCCACAGATCGAGCTCGTTTTCCACCAGTTCAATTTCGGGTTTACCCAGAAGCTCTGTCTCCATCCATCGTTGAACCTGTTCCCGTTGGATTCAAATGATGATCAAGAAACTTTAACAAGTGGTTATAGTGGATGAAAACATGGTAATCTCATATTCATGGCCATCAATATCCCCTCCTTGTTCAATATCGACATATTCATTTCCCTGTCAATCATAATTATTAATCTGCTACTGTTAACTGTCGCGGAAGGAAAGGTGTCTTTTGTCAAACAGATGGCATGTAGTTCATGCCATTCATATATTTTCCCTTCAATCAACCTCCACGTGCACAAATAATCTTCCATTTTGTATAATAACATCACTCGCCCATCGCATCCACCTAAATTTTAATCAAATATTACCTTACATCCTTCCGGCAGTGGGATTTCTATCCAAACTTTTTCTTCCACCATGAATGCTATGATGCAATTGTGATTAGGGTTGGGAGTGGATCCATCACAATCTATTTTTGAGCTATTGTACGCCCAGTAAAACTTTCCTTTAGAATAAATACCATTTCCATTAAGGCCAATTCTGGCAGGGACTGTCGTGGAAACCCTAGTCCATGCATTGGAATCTGAATCATAAATAGACATCAAAATGCTTTTATTCTCACCTTCTCATCGCCGCTTCGTAGCATAATTAGATCCGAGGATGAAAGTGCAATACCCAGTGGATGAATCGAAATTAATTCTCTTGAATGAGATTAACACAAGTATCATAGGAGGACGAGGGAGGAGTTCCCCAGTCCTAGTACCGGGATTATATATGGAAAGATCCAAGTGATCCCTCTTTTCTGGAAACTAAATACTCCCTTGCAAGCAACCAAAACGAAGTGATTATTTGGGACAGGAACCTTGTACATCTCTGGACCGCATCCTTCTATAACCCAAGTTTCATAGTCATCACAAAACTCATAATGGAGCTAAATGAAAAATCCATGGATAGAATGCAAAGACTGGTTTGCCTCGATTCTTTGAAGGGCGTCACGGGAAGAGAGTAGATAGTTCCAATGTTTGCATACTGCCTTCATTCTACGTAGAGATCTCATGGGAAGCTGCGCCAAAATATTAACCAATAACTCTTGTGGGAGACTTCGCCAAATCTCTACCTCCATGCTAAAATGTTGATTTGTCAGACCTAAAAAATAAAAAGGTTATTGTGTTTCCTAGCATGTTTTTTATGGAGATAATAAAAATAGTATATTCATGCCTTAAACAACCAGCTATATCTTGTTGAAAATCTGACGAGCATCCCTTCACCACTCGCCAACAATTCGACGAGCATCCCTTCACCACTCGTCACAAATACGATGACCAAGATTTCACATTTTGTCACAAATCTGACCATATTTCATCGCTTAACCGACAACAAGCCTCGTCAAAAAAATGATGATGCTTCAAGATGACAAAGAGAAATTGAACAAAACAGTGCTTTTCAGCATTGCAATCCAACAAAAAAGTACTTTACGTCGGATGCCGCTGGATTTTGTCATTGGATTTTGGGCTCAAATATTTTTGTGTGCCCCCATATCTTGTTGCATTGCATAACTAGTTGTGTCTATTTTATTAAATTGCATATTTACATGATGTCTCATTTTATTTTGTGCCCGGATCACACAAAAACCATATGCATCGATTTTACTTGACAATACGTAAAATGCTAAATCGATGGTGGGGCCTTGGCCTTGAGCTCCTCACCATTATTTAATAATGATATTTACATCATTTACGATTTTAATGCAACAGGGGTAAAAATCGGGATATTACAATCTCAAATCCATATTGAAGTTGTACCTACAAAATATCAGTACAAAATGAAAAACAATTCGTAATCATGCTAGAATCAAGCCTTCTATCTTGACATGTACACTTTCTTAGGGTCTGTCACGCCTACATAGACTTATCTAGACGAATCCAGAGTTATCAATGCACACTTTGCAAGACTTATGTGGAAACCCAGCTGCTTTTGGTGTACAATAGATATTGGACAGACTTGCTTCTTTTCTGAATAGGCTCTAATACCATGTTAAATTTTTGTGCCATTGATCTACAGGCAATGAGTGCAATTGAATTTTATTATTGTGTAGCTGAATGGAATGAAAAATACACACTGATCAAGACAAATTTCATAGAAAAATAATATGTATTGCTCAGTATAATTATAGTGTTATGTTCATTAATTCAAGCAGTATAAAAAAGTGTTACATAAAGGAGAACTTGAATCATGTGGATATGATTCAAATCTACCAACTCAATCTAACTCATTGGATAACTAGAAGTGTGTAAATCACTATCGAAGCTCATTAGTCTAACTCCAGATATCTAATTCAGTCTCTCAATAAGTTAAACCAGTTAAAATGATGAGGTAGGTGAGAATAGGTGCCTAACCCTATGCATCCATGCAATACTGGCACTAACTGAACTAAAGGACATCTAACTGAATGTAACTGGAGCATAACTTAGCTTAACTAATTACCAATTACCAACAACTGAAGGAGGTTGGTGGTGGCACTCCCAGTGGCATCAACAAAAAAATACACACTTAACAAGACAAATTTCACAAAAAATTGATTAGTATTTCTCAGTAAAATTACAGTATTATCTTCATTAATCCCAACAGTATACAACAGTGTTACACAAAGGATAATCGGAATCATGTGAATATTATTCCAATCTACCAACTCAATCCGACTAATTGGCCAACTAGAAGTGTCTAAATCACTATTAGAGCTCACTATTCTAACTCCAGATGTCTAATTCAGTCTCTCAATCAGTTAAACCAATTAAATTGAGCCTACCCCCATGCATCCATGCAATAATGGCTCTAACTGAACTAGAGGACATCTAGTTGAATGTAACTAGAGCATAACTTAGCTTAACTAGGTACCAACTACCAAGAATTGAAGAAGGTTGGTGGTGGCACTCCGAGTGGCTCCTAAATTGTAGGGATTGGTGCAAAGGCACATAAACTAATGCATGAACTTGCAGTCAGTTGCAGTTAACCTCTATATGTGTTCCCCACACTCTAGTGGTTGGTAATGGTGGAACCAATAGCCCAAGTGAACCCAATGGTACTAGTGGACCCAATATTAATTAATGATTCCTAAGTTAGGAAAATATAATCTAATAGACTAAGTATGGACAAGGGAGGATTATAAATCCTAACACCCCCCCTTAATCCTAACTTGTACAACTGTGGGCCCTGGAAACAAGGCCAAAAGTAACCCATTACAATCTAGAAGAATTAAAAAAAAAAAAAAAATCTTAATAAACCGAGGAAATAGAGGAAAACCACTTGAGAGACCTCCCCCCCCTCCTCAATATAAGCAAGACCAGGAAATACAAGCTATTCTTAGGAGAAAAATTTTCCTCTTTGGGAAATAACTTGCAAAATATCTGCTGCAATTTGTAGCACTATGCAGCAATATGGTTCTTCTTTTCAGCAGCATCCTAAAGCTGTGCATGTGAACCTCTCCAAACTAATGAATGTCTGGAGGAATTTTCCTCTTTGGAAGAAGAAGAAAGTGCTCAACTAAATCAGGAACATAGGCAGTTGCAAGATAAAAAATGGACCCATGTAGAGCAACTAATATCAACTAATGAGAGAGAAAATGTTCTCGAGAATTCAAAAAATGTGAGGAAATCCCAAGAAACTGATATATTGAAGCCTTTAACATCAAACCATGTGAGGTAAAATCAGCTCCAAGTGTTAGGAGCAAGTGCCATGGAGAATGCAGAATGTCTCCATCTTTACTAGTTCTGTGAGGAGATGAGAATGTGATCAAATAGAAAGGTAGAGAATCCTTGGGGATGTGGAGAGCGAATGCTTGAGCTCCATAATCTGATATATCTTCAAACACAACCAATGATTTACAAAATATAATATCAGCAAACTCATAAGAGAAAACTAACATCAAATACCCAGCAGTAATTTCAAAAAAGACTTGCATTACTTGATTTTTCACACCAAAATTGATGTCAACATATACAAGAATTACTAGAATCTCTTGAAAATTAAAACTTTAACCAAATAAGATCATATCAGATCCAAATAATTCCATATCATATCCAAGAGTGTGGAACAAATCCAAGTGCTCCATCGAGATGGTAGATGTACAATTTTCTCCTTCTTCAAAACTTTGAGTATTGGTGCATTCAATCATGTAGGAATTTCCTAGAAGCTCAAGATCAATGAGAGTGAATGGATAACTCTTAAAATATGATATTATATCCAAAATATCCAAGGTATTAATTTTCTGCACACTAGCAACATCATTAGAGATAGAGAAATCAAATTCATCTTCATTTTATGAAGCAATCACTCGTAAACTATGCAGATAATTTAAAATTGAAGAATCACTGGAGAAGTTTTGCATAGAATGGAAGGAGAGTTATTCCTCAATAACGGAGATTCGAATGTATTATTCTGGATCATCTATAAAAAAAATTTATATATCAGATATCTCATAAACTTCTGGAGCAACAAGAGAAGGAGTCATTCCAAGGAGACTTTTTTCACTTTGAATTAACTATGTGGAAGATTCTGCTTCTTCTTCATATTGAACAACTTTCTTTGTTGCAGAAGAGAGCTCATTGAGTACATTCCTGAACTCATCATGCTATATTGTAATAGAACCTCTCCCAGTAGCTGGGATTTGCATGTCACGTCCCATATAAGTGTTAGGTCTTCCTGATAGAGTGAGAGTAGTGAAGGATTCCATGGACGCAACCATGTGGTTGGATGCTCCAGAATCTATCAAGTAAGCCTTCTACAGAGTGAGGCCTTCTTTCAAAGCAATGAACCTCTCATATTCTTCAGTATTCTCTCCAGCATCAAACATGATCTCTACACCTTGTGGAAGGGAAATATTGTTTTGTTCAAGGAGTGTTGTCAACTAGTTGAGGGTGTTCTTCATGCACTGGGTTTCTGGATGAAAGCCTCTCTGACAGTATGGACATCTAGTCTTTTATTTTCTTGAACCCAAGGCTCCATTGAAATATTTATGATTCTCTTTTGGCTTTGAATCAGAGGCTTTAGGATCCTTACCCTTATGCTTCCCTTTGGCTTGCACATTGGTAGAGTCTAACATCAAGAGAGCTTGATTTTTGGAAGTTTTGAGCACTCCCATTTGAATACAATTATTCTTCTCTTGTATTAAGGACTCAACAAACATGTCTGGGGAAGGCATATTCCAATTGGGAATGGAATCTCTTATGGAATGGAAGGTAGAGATGAAGACAAGTACTCAGAACCAATTTTGCTGAGCATAGATTTGCTCATCCTTCCTCTCTATTCTGCATTGCTTAAACTGTAGTGCTAGAGACTTGAATTTTGTGAAAATTTGTTGTATAGTTTCGAAATTGTTGAGATGCAATGCAAGTAGCTCATTCTCCAATATGTTCCCTCGAATATTATCTTTCTTTCCAAATAAGAGTTCAATATTTTCCCAAGCTTCTTTCGGAGTCTCCAATCCCTTAAGATGAAAGAGGAGATCCCGAGAGATGTGAGTGGAAAGGAAGCCAAATGCTTCATCCAACCGATTCAATAACTTATTTTTCTCAGTAGGATGATGAGGGTCTATGTCTCTACCCATAGTCATCCTATACAAGCCAAGATTGTGCAAGGAAACTTGCATATCTTCCCTCCAATCAACATTGTTGAAGGGTGTAATGATCTAGGGTAAAAGAGATGAGGAATCCATCAATTTTCCTTCTAAATAGTAAAATTTTCAATCAAGATATGTAATAACTATAAGAAACAATGCAAAATAGAAAACGTTTCACAATTATGTCATTATCAAACCTTCCATCTTGACATGTACACTTTCTCAGGGTTTGTCATGCCTGCAAAGACTTCTCTAAATGAATCCAGAGTTAGCAATGCACACTTTGTAGGACTTATGTGGAAACCCAGCTGCTTCTGGTGTACAATGGAGATTGGACAGACTTGTTGTATGCCTGAATAGGATTTGATACCATGTTTAAATTATTGTGCCATTGATCTACAGGAAATGAGTGCAATTGAATTGTATTATTGTGCAATGGAATGGAATGAAAAATACACAGTGAACAAGACAAATTTCACATAAAACTGATAAGTATTGCTCAGTAAAATTACAATATTATCTTCATTAACCCTAGTAGTATAAAACAATGTTACATAAAGGAGAATCCGAATTATGTGGATATTATTCGAATCTACCAAGTCAATCTGACTGACTAGCTAACTAAAAGTGTGTAAATCACTATCAGATCTCACTAGTCTAACTCCAGATTTCTAATTCGGTCTCTCAATCAGTTAAACCACTTAAACTGATGAGGTAGGTGAGAAATAGCGCCTACCCACATGCAGCCATGCAAGACCGGAGCTAACTGAATTGGAGGACTTCTAACTGAATGTAACTAGAGCATAACTTAGCTTAACTAGGTACCAACTTCCAACAACTGAAGAAGTTTGGTGGCAGCACTTCGAGTGGCTCCTAAATTGTAGGGATTGGTCTCAAAGGCACATAAACTGATGCATGAACAAACATTCAGTTGCATTTAACCTCTATATGCGTTCCCCACACTCTAGTGGTTTCTACTGGTGGCACCAATAGCCCAAGTGGACCCAATGATACTAGTGGACCCAATATCAAGTATTGATTCCAAAGTTAGGCAAATATAATATAATAGACTAACTATGGACAAGGGAGGATGTAAGGTTTTATGTTACACCAAATCCTGCAGATGTTGATGAACATTTGAAACCCAACACAAGGCCCTATCGTCAAGAGATTCCCATAGGTGCGGTGGTTATACCATGTTGTTGTACCAATACTCCAACACCCCCCCTTCCAATGTAGCTAGGGGGAATTGAACCTGAGACCTATGCTCAAATACCATGTTAAATTATTGTGTCATTGATCTACATGAAATGAGTGCAATTGAATTGTATTATTATGATGTGGAATGGAATGAAAAATACACATTGATCAAGACAAATTTCAAAAAAAACTTATAAGTATTGCTCAATATAATTATAGTATTATCTTCATTAATTCCAGTAGTATACAATAGTTCTACATAAAGGATAATTCAAATCATGTGGATATGATTCGAATATACCAACTCAATCCGACTGACTGGCTAAATATAAGTATCTAAATCACTATCAGAGCTCACTAGTCTAATTCAGTCTCTCAATCATTTAAACCAGTTAAAATGATGAGGTAGGTGAGAATAGGTTCCTAAACGCATGCATCCATGCAATACTGGCACTAACTGAAATGAAGTAAATCTAACTGAATGTAACTAGATCATAACTTAGCTTAACTAGTTACCGACTACGAACAACTGAAGGAGGTTGGTGGTGGCACTCCCAGTGGCTTCTAAATTGTAGGGATTGGTCTCAGACACACATAAATTGATGCATGAACATGCATTCAGTTGCATTTAACCTCTAGATGTGTTCCCCACACTCCAGTGGTTGGTACTGGTGGCACTAATAACCCAAGTGGACCCAATATTAATTAATGACTCCTAAGTTAGGAAAATATGATCTAATAGACTAAGTATGGAAAAGGGAGGTTTATAAATCCTAAGAGCATTATGACCCCAAATATCATCTAGAGAGATAAGGTGAAGTTGAGATCTCCTACCAAAATATTATTTTCCAAATTTAACAAGTATGATGTTTATAAAGAGTTCCAAAAACAGTTCCTATTTTTATAAGGAGCATAGACATTCAAAATTGTCAAATCTTAGTCAAGAAACCCCAGTTTTCCTTCCAAAAGTATTCCCTGGTTGGTTTTGAAATGCTTCAACTTTGCTACCCTAGGGTTCCAAAAAGAAAGAATTCTTGCCAACAAGCCTAAAGCAATAACAACCGACATTTCCAAACCAGGTAGGATATTTGGAATGGTTTCAATAGCTGTAGAGGCAGAACACATGGTTTATTGCAAGAGAATAATGTCAACATTAGTATCTGAGAAATGTTTTGATAGAGCCTATTATGGAGAGAAACTTCCTATGGATTAGGGTGTACCACAACAGATAGATAAACTGCAGAAATGAATCCCTTCCCAATATGCAAGAGAAACCAAACATCTAACACTAAAGGATATCGAATCATACCTTATTCCGGATGGTTGAAGTAGATCCTCGTTGAGCTTTTTCCAATCCCACTTGCACTAGCAATTGCTCTCAACAATAGCAAACAAGACAAAAATGCTATATAATATGGTGTTCGATCTACTCTAGCATATATAATCAACAATGTATAAGCAATTAAACAAAACCATGGATTCAATATTCATTTAAATGCACATTATTGGATAGTAAAAGATATTTCTATTAATCAAATCATAGATTACACAAGTGGCAACCTATGTCGGCACATCTGCGAACCAGAGAAACTGAGTCCTCCACCTGGGCCTCCACCACCTCAATCCTCCATCTCTCGATAGCAAGCTCACAAGCAAAGGCAAGCTTGGGAAGAACACAAAGTGCTCCAAAGGGACAAAAGGATGCAGACTCAAGTATAAGCAAGCTACGGCAACAATGAACTATAGTTTTCTTACTCTTCAATTCCTCTCCTTTAATGTATCCAAGGGGTTCCTTATATATCACTCCAAAGGGGTAATGGAGGGTCAAATCCGAGCGATCTCGAGGAATATGGAAGGCTAAGATTCAAGTGGTTCGGACACATATCAAGGAAAAATCCAAATATATTTGGCCTTATGCACACATCCTAAAGTACGTGGGTTTGAGGTCAATATCTGCGTATACACATGAGTATATGATTAAAAGTTGCATATAGCAATAAATAAGTGTTTTTAGGGATGAACTTGGAAACATCAAAGTATAATATCATTCCATGGGGTCTAAAGAGTCTGCAGAGGGACATGGAAGGCCATAAACATGTGATCAACCATGTGTGGTAAAATCAGCTGTAACAAATCCCTAATCCTTTTAGATTTACCCAACCCCCTAACATTTAGAGAGAGGAAGGTCATTGGAATACATTTATATAGGTATTCAATGCTTTAATATCCCCTGTCGAACCAGGTGCAATAACATATTTTTTTAAGATAACTTTCTCCAATATGGTAGATAAGGGTTTATAGCTCAACAAACTAAGCTCTACAGAAAAGGATTTGGGATTTTTCTTGTTCCTAATCGTAACATTTTTGAAACGAATGGACTCTATCGAGTTAACCTTAGGGTTTGTTGAAGGTATTTTTGAGTAAATTTCTAAAGGATATTTGAAATCCCTAAGATCAGCTGGATTATATCCACTTTCTTTTAATAATTCAGTATCTGAATTAGACTGACTTTTCAAAAAACGGTGCATAATGTTACCTTTTTCTTCCAGGATGACATCCAAAGTAAGAACAATGGAGTTTGGTTCAAAAGACTGAGGTGTCATGGAAAAAACCTTATGTTCTAGAGATAACCTAGAGGAGACATTATCAAATGTGCCACCCAAATTTCTAACTGTTGAAGAGGTCTGAGAAATCTTCACTAAGTCATAAGAAACCGAACCCTCAATCCATAAAGGTTTTTTTACACAAGAAACAAGTGAATCTGAAATCAAAGAAACAATCATTTTTCCAAAAGAAAGCTTAGCGTTTAAATATTTTTCAACATAGAGGTAAAAATTAAGCTCTTCAATTGTGACATCTTCATAACTAGTAGAAGAGTTCAAGTTATTCTTACCCGAGCTAATTTGTAGACTTCTGGAAGGGAAACAACGATTATGTACCTCCTTGCTAGACATAAGTGTGAATGGAGAAGAAGTTTGTGAATCAGAGGGTTTTGGATAGTCACCATACATCAAATAAGGGAAACAAGATTTTACTTGTCCAACATTCCGACAGAAATAACAACGAAATATAACATGCAAGTAATCCACTTTCTTTGAAAAAACATTATCCCCCCAAGACACTTCAATTTGAGCTTGGATTCCTTCCGCAATGCCAGGATCAACCATAACAATGGCTAGTGTTTTGTTTATACCATGAAGGGAGTTTTTATCCACGCTAATAAATCTCCCCGCCGAATTAGCTAGGGAGTTTTTAGGTGTTGTTTCATTTAGCGCTCCTTAGCTTGGTTGAAGGAGATACATCAACATTTTAAAATCAATGAACCTTCATTGAAGATCCAAACCCAACCTAGGATTTTCAGCAACTTCCCCTCATCAGGGAAAATAAAGATATTCCACCCTTTAATCAAAATATTTATGTGAGGGGCATAACCTACTTCTAGAACCCAAAATATATTTACCCAAATTTGCAGATCCTCCTTGTTCATCTTAGTTGATTCAACTCTTCCCACCAAATCCCTTTTCGACAGCATTTCCACATGATCAAGAGTGACATCTGCACCTAATTCGAATCTAGCTAAACAAGTCTTGGATTTGATGGGTTTAGTCCGCCAACGATGTTTGGATTTCTCCCCATAAACAAATAATATTTTATTAGACTATGAATGGAGCATGAGGTCTTGGTCATGCTTCCTCCCCTACCCTGGAAAGAACTCTGTTGAAATCGACTGATGCTAAAAGTTTTTTTGTCTGTGGAACCGAAGGTAGAACCGTCGAGAAGGTAGAGGTAGGGTTTTTGGATGGTAAGTTAGCTAACGCTGGAACAGACCCCATCTAGAACCTCTGGTGGAACCCGTCACAAGGAGAGGACACGTACCTCTAACAGAGATCCCTTGACACCTATTCCTATCACATACTGGAAAACCCAAAAATCCAAAAGTTGAAAAAATCACAAAATAAGAACACTAATAGCATTACCAAGGTAAGAAGGAGGGAACCCAAAAAAACCTATAATGGAAGGTAAGAAGCGGCAAATATAACAAAAACATTCCCACTGTTATCTCTTGGTAGGTATTAGGCTGATAGGAAACTCGAATCATTTGAACTCCAAGTCTGCTATATTCACTCTTTTACCTCCAAGATTGAATTTTCAGATAAAAAAACCTCCAAACCCTAGTCATTGCTACCCTCCAATTTCAATTCCACCTCATTATTACCATACAAAAAGATAATCCCACAATAATTAAAAAGAATGATATAATCCCAAATTTTTAAAATAATTATAAATTTCTTAAATATGTGTTTAAGTTTAATGGTAGTAAATTGGAAAGGTTTTCTTGGTACACTTAAGTGATGGCACAATTCTAACCTTCAACATGGATAAGATGTAGAAACTTGATTACAATTATGATTAATAGTAGAAATTATTACAATTATGATTAATTGTGGAAATCTAGCATGATAAAAAATAAAATAAAAAGCTGATAATTTGTAAATGAAAAAAACTTATAATTAAGTTAGTTTATTTTATTCTTTTATATATATATATATAGATCCGAGGTACATCTGCTTTCAAAATTTTGTTTTTTATTATTAATATTTTTTTGACAAAATCGTCAAGTCTTTGTAATACTGTTAGATGAAAAAAAATGGGATTTTTATCATTAACGAATATGATAAAAAATAAAAAAAACATAACTATTCGATTTTGTTTTCTATTATTAATATTTTTTTGGCAAAGTGGTTAAGTCTTTGTAATCTGAAAAATTTTGGAATTTTTTATCATTAAAGAATATGATAAAAAATATTAAATCACATAACTATTTTTTGTTTGAAAAAAGACTTCTACTTTTTCTTATTTTCTTAATTAAAATAATAATTATAAATTAAAATAAAGCAAATAATAATTATAAAATATTAAGAAAAGATGAAACTATAAACACTTTGTAAGTTACAAAACTTCATATTTACAATATCAACCATTCTTTTAAACTTTTTATAATAAAACCATAAAAAATCCAAATCAACGAATACTCATTTGGTCTGTCTCGTAAATTTTGGTCTGTCTAGGAAATGCCAATTTATTAAAAAAAAAACTTAAATTCTCTGATTCTTGGGATTTTCAATTATCATACTTGGATTTCAATTCACCTCTTCCGAAGGTAAAGCTTTCACACTACAATGAGGGAATGTCGTGCATTGGCTTCCAATTTACATCGACCAAAGGTCAGAGACTCGGAGTGTTCACATGGGGAATGCTCTGCATTGGAATTTAAAGGTCTTTGGTCACTAGGAAATGCTTTGCGTAATTGACCAAATAATTTGTTCACATGTGGTGGCGATGAAAGGACGTGGCAGGGGCAAGTACAGTGTTGGAATTTTTTCCTGTTATGGGGACATTTGTTTAGTCAAATACTTCTAAATATTTTGGGAGAATGTTAGATCAAACCAGCAAACAATTTTTCAAAACTTATTTTTGACTTTCAGTGATTTCTACAACCAATCATTAATTTTTTTTGTTAGTTTTTGAGAGGTTGAACTTTGAAACTGCTTACCAAAACCAAATTTAAATAGTAGTTAATATGAATGTTGGTAGTTGTATATTGCATAATGTTGGTGGGTGTCAATTAATAATTTGTGCTATTTTTGGTAAATATTTTTGTTGGAATTTTGTTTATTATATAATAAAAACTAATTTATTCATTGCTTAAATTTTTTAATAAAATTTTATTAATAAAAAAATTCTACTCATGGTCCAAGGGTTAACTTTTTTAATGAAACATTATGTGCCTATAGAGATAAAAAAATCAAAAAGTGAAAAAAAATAGTTTGAAGAGTTGAGATGAAATGAAATTCCAACCCTGGTTGGGTGGGTTTTGGAAAGTGACATTCATTCATTTGAATGGTTTTATTTGTGGATGGGAACCGCCCAACCTGGTGACAGTACGTGAAGCAACTAGATTTGAATCATTCGACCCTTGGTATGGGTGGGGATGCCTATTTTTTCATGTAACTGTTCGTGGATCGACCTCGGGCAGCCGACCACCCCCAACGACCCCGTGGCTTACAGTGCCTATTTATTTACAGCGACCGCCCCAACCATTCCATCCATAACCTATTGACGGATGCAAACAGGCTTATAGATTTATAATCATATTAGCGGTAGATAGACATAAGCATTACATTTCTATAGCAATGTCAAAGGAGGATTGTGGAGAAAAGGACCAACTGAAGCTCTTGGGTGCGAGTTTCAATCCTTTTGTGATGCGCATACGTATAGCACTTTCTCTTAAAGGGATCGATTACAATTTTGTAGAAGAGAACATGCAAAATAAGAGCCAGTTGTTGCTACAATCAAAACCATGTTCACAAGAAGATTCTAGTGCTCATCAACAATGGGAAGCATGTTTGTGAGTCCATGATTATTGTGCATTACATAGACGTGGCATGGGACACTAAGGTTCCAAAGATCCTCAAGCATTGTCGAAGCAAGGGTTGTGAATCCACAAAGAGTAAACCCTGACGGTGGAAACACTAACGCAGGGAACCAACGAAGTAAACAGAGATTTATCTTTAGAGTAGTGGTTGCATTTGTGACATCATTTCCTGCGCCTAGTTCTACCTACACACAAAAACAACAAGATTTTAAACTTATGCTTAAAAAAATTTCCAACCAATAATAAGATTCTTAACTAAGATTTTGATAGTCTTACCTGGCATTTAAAAATGCAAGCTTGGGAAGAGGTGACCATGTCTCCTCCCTCCCTAGCACCTCAATCTACACACACAAAATGGTAAGCTTAAGACAGTTTCGATGGAAAGAAAATAACAACAACAAAAAACTATATTATGTAAACATTTTACCCTTACCTTGGCGTTGCAAAACGAGGGTCGAGGTTTGGCTCCTCTGGATTCCCCTTATCTCTCCACAATATGCAAGTATACAAAGAACATTTGTATCAATGAAAACCCTATATTTTGAACACTTCAAGGCATATAAAATACAGAGCTAAAGAACCCAAGCAATGTTCACTTGTTCGCATAGACTGCCTATTAGTAGCAGAGTTGGAAGACTCTTTGGAACCCGGTGTTGAAGGGCAGACTGATAAAAAAAACGTTGAGAATAGTTCACCTTAGAAAGAACCAGTCAAACAGTTAATGCGGTGAAACTAAACAGAGTTCATGCACCAGGAAAGCCATCAACACAGTAAATCAGAGTAAGAATCAAATAGAGCAGAGCTTGGCCTCCACTAGGCCTCCGACCAACAACCCAAACCAAATGAGAGCTAAGATCAAAGTAAAGGCCTTATCAAAACCCTATCAAACTCAAATAATCTCAGCATCCATGTGTAGGGAAAGGATTGCATCCCGTACTGCCTCGTGGTCTTGGCTGCATTTCCAACTCGCATCCAAGACAGTCTTAAATGTCAACCGGAGGACAATCTTTATTGCATGGCCAAAATAAATGTACAATGAAATCATTCAAAATCCAAAACTTGGATAGTATAATTTAAAACCATTCATATACCATCGACCGACAGGTTAACATATCATACAACCACCTTATAACATGTTCTTAAAGCCTTGCATCAACATACCATAAGTCATGTATCATTGCATTGCTAGAACTTCATATGGTTGGGTTGGGGCCCTATGCCATCATGGGTTATGGCTAGAACCATACCCACCCTTGATGTACCACATAATTTTACATGTCTTCCAATACCTTAGCGTTAGGTTAGGCTAAGGTATTCGGTAAGGATTTAATAATAATATAGGACTAGTATTAAAACTTAAGAACCATAATAAACCTTAGAAGCATATTTCATGCGTGATGTAGGATCTTGCTCTTTAAACTATGGCAAAGGTATTATCAAACTTGTGCACAAAAGACTATAAATAGATGCATTAAACCAGCACATGTAGGATTTGTAAAGCATTGCAAAAGATTAAAAAGCATGCAGTACTATGCCAAGTACAAGTAGGTAAACCCTTTTTTTATTCATGGTAAGAGAGAACCGTATGGAGAACCATACTTACAAACCCTAAGCCTCTCATGCTTAGGGCCAAGTATTACATACATGGTGTAACTATGTCAAGGCCAAGCCTTTAAAGTATGATTTTTTTAATTACAAAACAAGTAAACAAAGTACATCACTTGAAGGAGTGTGGTCGAAGGTTCCCAAAGGAGCTGGCCATCATAAACATCCACAAATCCTGTCGTATGTAGTAGGACAATAGATGTTACAACCAGTAGTAACTTAAACATAGAAATTCCGCTAAAGTAAATGAAAAATAACACTTGTAAAAAAAAATCTGTATGATTTTAGGTGTGTTACAAAAAAGGTTTGAGTTCATTGCACAAGATGCAAGAGGCCATTCTAGGGGTCTGGCTATTAGAAGGAATCCACGTGATTTAAATTGCATTAGTTCATGGGGCTCTTTTCTTTGCCTGGGATTACAGCTTCACTGGGATGAATAAAATCACATCTTCACCATTATCAACATTTATGGGCCCTATAAAGATAAGGTTTTTTTTGGGGACATGTTTTCCAATTCCTATCTCTGAAAGAAGACAATGTCATCATAGGTGAGGACTTAAAATTCATTCTGGGAAATCAAGAAATATGGGGCCCAAGAGCTAGGGTGGATCCTTTGGAAAACTATTTTTCTCATCTTCTTCATTATTATCAGTTTATGGATCTCGACCCCATCAAATTGAAACCTACTTGGGCCAACAAAAGAATGGGAGACAACATAATTGCAAAATGTCTAGATCACTTTTTAATTGCAGAAAGACTCCTGAATAAAAATATAATGATTAGGAAATGGGTGGACTCGGGAGGGGAGTATGACCATCTTCCAATTTTCTTGGAAATTCAGATTAGTCCAAGAAAGCCGACCATCACTTTTAAATTTTGTGCAGCATGATTAAAAAATGAGGAAGCACACCAACTCATTCAATCAATTTGGATTCCGTACTCATTGGAGGAAGGGACTCATGTTGCCTCTCACTTTTCCCAAAACCTTTCCAAAATAAGATTCTCATTAAAGACTGGGCCAAAACAAATAAGGAAAAGGAGGACTAGGTTTTAGAACAAGAGGAACTGGACATTGTAGAGATATAGAACTTTGCGGAGGAGGATATTTAAATTAAGAAGCTAAAGATTGGCTGAGCACATTGGAATCCAACAAGAGGAAATATGGAGGCTAAAAAGCAGAGACATTTGGCTAGAATGTGGTGATGACGATAGAATTTTTTTCAGTCCTTTGCGAAAGGAAGAAGGATGCATAACACTATTTGGCAGTTAAGAAATAACAACAATGAGATTGCTTCAATCTTTCGAAGATCTTGCAAACCTAAGCAAAAGAAATTTTGAATCACTCTTCAAAGCAAATAATTTGGAAACCATAGTGGAGGTAATTCAAATATCCCAACTTTTCCCAAGGCTAATAATTGATGAAGATAACATGTAGCTAATGGAAGAAATTTAAGAGGATGAATTAAAGGAAACTCTACACAACTTTTAGAAAGATAAAAGTCTAGAATCATATGGATGGACTATTGAATTCTTGCTTTCCCTTTATGACAATATTGGAAAGGATATTCTCCATCTGTTAGAAGAATCATGTCTCAAAGGACACATGAACCCTCCCATCAACTCCACTTTCATCACCCACGTCCCAAAATCATACCATCTAGACACCCTTGAAGACTATAGACCAATCTTCCTATGTAACATCACTTACAAATTTGTTACCAAATTCATTGCAAGGAGACTAAAGAAGGTTCTTTTAAATTTTATCTCCCATGAACAGTTTGTTTTTTTAGAAAATAGACAAATTCATGAAGCTATCAAGGTTTCTCAAGAAGGGCCACACAACATAAAATCCAAAAAACTAAAGGTAGCAGTAATAAAAATTGATCCCTCAAAATCCTTTGATAGAGTAAGTTGGATGTACTTAAGGATCCTCATGAATCATCTCGGTTTCAATTATAATTTTATAAAATGGGTCATTTGCTATATAACTTTGACATCATTTGCAATCCTAATAAATGGAACTGCATCCCATTTTTCACTTCTAAAAGAGGCCTCTGGAAATATTTCCCCCTCTCTCCATTTCTGTTTCTACTTGTGGCAGAAGGACTCAGTAGAGTGATTTTAGAAGCAAATAGGAGAGGCTCATTCTAAGGGATCAGAATTTCAAACAATCTCAGCATCACACATCTTCTCTTTATGGACAACATTCTTATTTTTTGTGATGGTTCAATCAAAGATGTTGAAGAACTCTTTATGACTCTTTTTTTCAAAGCTACATGTATGATTCTAAATAAGCAAAAATCCACCCTTACACCTATTAACATGGAAGCTTTGGATCTACAAAGATATGCTGCTCTTTTTTCTTTCAAATTAAGCTACCTTGATGATAGGATAAAGTACTTAGGATTTATACTAAAACCAAATAATTATATAAAAGAAGATTGGAATTGGATTCTAGAAAAGTTGGAGAAAAGAATTAATATTTGGAGTCATCACTGGATTTCTAGAGTTGGTAGATTGGTATTGGTAAAATAAGTTTTAGAAGCCATTCTAGTTTACTGGATGTCTCTGGCATGGATCCCAAAATATACTCTGGAAAAGGATCGTAATATATGCTTCAGGTTTCTTTTGTTTGAGAAAAATGAAAACTGTGTACTTCCATGGGTCAATTAGGAACAAATTGCCAGTCCAAAACTCCTTGTTAGTTGGGGCCTAAAAAATATACCGTTTTTGAGCAAAACCTTTGGCTCCAAAAGAGGGTTGGAGACTCATCACCACCCAAAGTCTCTGGACCAAAGTGATTTGTAAAAAATATATTGCTCCAAACTCTGTTGTCGAATGGATTAAGAACTTTCCAAATGTAAATCCATAACTTGGATCAATAATATGGAAAGATGCTCTAAAAGTAATTCCTGTCATAAGAGATGGATTAGCCTAGAAAATTGGTAATGGCTCCCAATTGTGCATTGGAACCAACCGCTAGCCTGGATGTCAAAATCATCATATTCTTCTCGAGCCGATCATTCATCACCTAAACCAACAAGGATTTTTTCACCTCAACCAGATTGCAAATCCACTAAATACCAATTTATGGCATCAAGGGTGGAGAGATGTAGAATCTATGGCAATTCCACAAAATATTGCGGCAGTATGGAATGAGATCCTCAACAGTATCAGAGCCACACGTATCCATTTAATTGACTCTTCTATTGAGATCATTTGGGCTCTTACAGCTCATGGTCACTACACCCCTAAGCTTGGTTATCAAAATATTAACTCCTTGGTACATCAAGGAGACATGATCTAGTGGTGGAAAAGCATCTGGCTGAAAAAATGTCCACATAAATCCAAACATGCTATGTGTCTGTTCTTGCAAACAAGATCTACCGACTTGGGATAAAATGAAGAAAAAGATCCATCGAGGGTCTAGGCTAGTGTAGTCTCTGTAAAATGTTGAATAAGCATCCCACATCTTTTTCGTAAATTGCCTATTTACTTCTCACACTTGGAATTCTTCCAAATATCTTCTTAAAGTCAATTTTTACTGGCAAGGACAAAATATTGAATATGCATGGAAGATTTGGACAACCTTAAACAATACTGCAAATATAAGGGCCCTTCCCCTTATACACATCTTAGGTATTTGGATTGCAAGAATTTTTTCCATCTTTCAGGAAACCTTCATCATCGAATCTTATTGCAAAACATGGTTTGGACATTCTTTCCTTCTTATCACAAGTTAAAGATACCCGCCTAGCGAGATTCATAAATGAGGAACAAATAACTTTCTCCTTTCCCTGGGCTTGCTTTGATTGGGATTCTCAAGATAATGTGGTGGAGGAGCAATTCTTATCTATCAAAACAACATCACTTTTAGTTTGAAATGGGTCTTGGAAGGGGAATAAACAATTATGCAGAACTTCTTGCATTAAATCTTCTACTTTTTTTTTCTCTTGAGAAGAATTGCAGAAACCTTTAGATATTTGGGGGATTCAATGCTTGTGATAAACTGGGTTAATAAAACTCAAATATGCAGAAATCTCAATCTTCACCCTTTATTTGATGAGGTATGCATACTTATGGAAACTTATGACTCCATAATATGTCGTCATGTTTATAGGGAACACAATATTCAAGCAGGCAGGCTCTCAAAAGAAGGACTGAAGATGGCCCAAGGTATGTGGAAGATCATGGAATCTTAAAATGGGGCACAATATGAACACTACCATCGACCCTTTATGGAAAATATGAATATATATAAATCTTTTTAATGTTTATTTTTTTACAAAGGACTCCAATGGTGAATATAGGACACATCTATGGTCCATGAAGTAGCACATGGAGAATTTTTTGATACAACAGATGAAATATCCGATCACTGTTCTTGGTAACATAAACTTACATTGGATATTTTGTGGCATATGGGAATATTTTCTAAGGCATACATAACAGTTTCTGGAGATATGTACTTTTTGCTTGGTAAAATAATGCTTTGACAACACATGCTATAAAAACCATTGATATATTGGAGTTGAAAGGATCATTCTTTTTGAAAATGTATGGCAACATACATTCTGCAGATGTAATTTCATTAATATAATAAAATTACACTTGTTTCCCATGGAAAAAAACAATATTTCCAACATTATGAGCTCAAAGAACAAAATGAATATTGTCATTATCTAGTACTGACCTCCACAGTGAAAGTATTTGGTGGACTAGCCCAATAATAAATAGCATTGGAGGAATTTGTAAAATTTGTGATCCAAAGAAAGTTGATAAGAACACTAAGGCATACATATTTTTATAAGTTATAACCTAATTACTCTTTACTACGTGGTAATTTACAAAAGCTATTTTGATCTTGATAATTTCGTTTCCTCTTCATTATTATCATATAAAAATATAGTCCCATAATAATTAAAAAAAATTGATATAATCCCGAATTTTTAAAATAATTATAAAAATCTCAAATATGTGTTTAATTTTAATGGTAATAAATGGTAAAGGTTTGCTCGGTATACTTAAATGGTTGGATATTTCTAACCTTCGATGTAGAAACTTGATTACAATTATGATTAACAGTGGAAATGGTTACAATTATAATTAATTGTGGAAATCTAGATTTATAAAAAATAAGAATATAAAATGAAATAAAAAGGAATGTTAACCATTTGTAAATGAAAAAACTTATAATTAAGTTAGTTTTTTTTGGTGAAAGGTACATATACTTTCAAAAATTTGTTTTTTATTATTAATATCTCTTTGGCAAAGTGGTCAAGTTTTTTGTAATTCTGTTGGATGAAAAGTTTTGGGATTTTTGATCATTAAGGAATATGATAAAAATATAAAGAAAACATCATTATTCAATTTTGTTTTTTTATTATTAATATATTTTTGGCAAAGTGGTTAAGTCTTTGTAATTATGTGGAATGAAAAATTCTAGGATTTCTTTTATCATTAATGACTATGATAAAAAAAATATCAAATCATATAACTATTTTTTGTTTGAAAAAAAAATTATATATTTTTTAATTATTTTGTAAGTTAAAATATTAATTATAAATTAAAATAGATTAAATAATAATTACGTCGAAGACATTCTTCTCTCAGGTCTGTTGTGAATTATTTGTTGCTGCATTTTGTTTTCCCAACCAACGTTTGCCACGTGCCTCTCTCCCTTGACATTTCTTCAGATAACGACGATTGTGTATATAAATTGGACGTCCATAATCTACGATCACGGAGGCCTTCGTTTTACCTGGGCTAAGACCACAGATCGTTGAAGACGTGTGGCGTCGTCTCTTGTTAATTCGCTCCACATACGGAAAGGAGACATGGTCTCAGTTTTGGCGCCCAATGTTCTTGCTCTGTATGAGACGCATTTCACCATTCCCATGGTCGGAGCGGTTCTCAACATCGCCTTGAGATAGATATGGCCTAGGTCGCTTCAGATCTTTCCAAATCTCATACCCGCTCATCCTTTTCACCGCGCGGTCCTGAGCGAGCAACAACTAATCATGCCAGACTGGCAAGTTGGTAATTTCCATTTCATATGGCGTCGGGCGACACAATCCTCCACACAAAAACTTTAGTAAAACCCCAAATGTTGTTTAATATTTTTTGTTTTCGGGTGTCTTTGTCCCCTCCACCCCCAACGATCCCAACCTCAAGAATTTCAAGAATTTCTATTGACCTCTACAAAAAAACAAAAATACCATTAAAAATGGGAGTTAGCTTTTTACCCGAACATTTGCATCGATTGGACGACCTGACTCGCGTGAGCTGTCACATCACACATTACTGATCGTCTGATTGGTGCAAATGGTCAAGTAAACCCCTTAGATGAGCTGTCACATCACACATTACTCCTTAAAAATGAGAATAAAAGACCCCTTAGATGTCATTTAGCTTTTGAATAAATGAAACAAGAATCAATCATGCCTCATCTAAATGACATAACAACGCTAATTTAAGAAATAAACTTATGTGACGGTGGTGTGTTGGATAGTCCATTGTTTAAGGACTAGATTATTTTGTTTCCCTAGATTCCATGGACAATTATCAATGAAATAATACTTTAATAAGACTTTTCCCTTCAAAGACCTAGACCTCATTGTATTATAATAAGTTAAGCCTTAATCTTGTTAGGTTCTCATAGTCAAAACAAGAATATAGTATATGTATTTTGTGACGGACAATTATAAGAGAAGTTATACTTGAGTAAGACAATGCCCTTCAGTATGAAGTGGGCTAGATGGCCTCCACATATCTAAGTGGGCCAGATTGTCTTCACGTATCTAATTGGAATGGAATCCCTTTGTGGGAGATGGGAGAGAGTTGGTTTACTTGTGGACGTTTCCAATGTATTTCTCTCGAGGAAATATACTTAGCCATAAAACTAATTATACTTAATTTATAATTTATTATATATATTATCTAATGATTTATTATTATATATATTATTAGAAGAGTTTACTTTAAATAATAAGTGTATAATTGTATTATGTAGTTTGTGGCTAAGTAAATGAAAAACAAAAGACATAAAATTTAATGATTCTTTGTTATGTAGTTATTTGTACTTATCAATTAAGATATTTTATTTTGGGGAAGTTCTTTTTTTTAGTAAGGTTTGTACTTTTGAATCAATAACCTTAAGAAAAGAATGCCTTAAGAGTCCATTCACCCTTTATTCTAGGCTCTATGAACTTATTTTTGAGATGTTTTAGATCTTAGATTTCTCTATTTAAGAATATTTAATTAAGGATTTTTTTCCATAATAAAATAAAATGCAAAAAACTGCACAATCTGTCAAATATTAGAATACGTAATGTCTTACAAACTATTAATTAATGTTTTTTTGACTCTTATATTAAGAATTTGAGAGTTTTAGCAATTTTTTGGACTACATTTAACATTAGGTGATAATTTTAAAATTAATAAAAGAAAATTAAAACTATTGAAATGAAATAAGTTTTATTAATATATTTATATAAAACGTTACATGGATAGAACTCTCATTTTTAATTTGATTTGTTATTTAATGTCTTTTAGTACTTTCAAATGGTAATATTATTTTCCTACCAAGTATTACTAAACTTTGAAACATGTTAATAATTATTTTAACCCTTTATTATAAATAATTAATACATTAATATATTTCTAAAAAATAATCTTATTACAAATTAATATTATGACTTATCTCATTTTCTTAAAAGAGTATTTCAAGCATATAAAAATATTCATCTTTATCTATGTTGAAACTAATTATTTAATCTTTTACAATATCACAATTTTTCACATTTATCTTAAAAAAATAATTAAATAAAAACATAATTTTATGTCTTTTAAATTTGTAAATTTTTTTTTACCACTATAACCCTAGGTGCCCCACACCCCCATGGGACACAGGTAAACTCGGGTGAGATTGATCTAGTGACCTTCAATTTATAACAAGTGACTTCATAACAACATAACCGCCAATGAGCCACACCAGTGCGCACTCATATAAGTTAATTTATACTGCCCATCTATTTTAATGTTAATTGCTTAGTATTTATGAAACAATTAATAAATGATTGAATAAATTTCTAATTTTCAAATTTCAATTGAACAAATGTTTTTTTAAAACTGAATTAATGTGCATATAAAATAATATTAATTAAACATATAAAATTTAAAAAAAAATGTACCTTTTAATTAAATAGTGTAAATATATATATGAATTAATATTGAAACTAACTAGTCTAAACTCTATATGTATATGAATTATATGTATATGAATTAATTTATGTAATTGATTAATATCTTTTTAAAGATTATTTATACAATTACCAATGTATTATAAAATTAAATTATATTAGGAACTAGGTCACAACACTTCAAAGAAATAATTGATTTATTGGTTAACCTTTCTTAAGATACTTAGTATTTATGTAACAAAATCAATCACTTTATTTTTTTAAACTTTAAGTTAGAGAATATTTAATTCAAATTTATTAATTTCACTTAATTTAAGAGGTAGATACCAAACAACTTTGCTACTAATTACACCAATTTACTTAAACACACATGAATAATATATCTTAATATATTTATATTTATATGTGATTCACAAAACAAAAGATTGAAATTCTTTTTTACTTAAGCATAGAAAAGTATAGGAAATAGAATTGATATTTTATAATTCATAAAAGGATGGAAAGAAGTTATGTATTTTTTTGAATTGATATTTTATAATTCATAAAAGGATTGGAAGAAATTGTGCATTTCTTTAAATTGATATATTATAAATTTTATATTTTATAAAAGATGAAAGTAACCTATTTATTTCTTTAATCACATGAAAAATTACATGTCTTTGGTTTTCTTTTTTACTTAAGCATAGAAAAATATAGGAAATAGAATTGATATTTTATAATTCATAAAAGGATGGAAAGAAGTTATGTATTTTTTTGAATTGATATTTTATAATTCATAAAAGGATTGGAAGAAATTATGCATTTCTTTAAATTGATATATTACAAATTTTATATTTTATAAGAGATGAAAATAACCTATTTATTTCTTTAATCACATGAAAAATTACATATCTTCGGTTTTCTATATTGAGGAATTAGTGAAGATAAGAGTAACCATTTGATATAGGGATTGATATTTTATAAAAACTTTAAAAAAATAATTGTTTAAATTTAATTATAAAAAAAAAAGAATTTTGAGAATCTTAGTATATTAAATTTGTGTGAATTTTTATTTAAGAATTAGAATAAGATGATGCATGTGGAAAATTTTATTATGGTTGGTAATTAATAATATTGAAAATTAAATCTAAATATAATGATGGTTGGTGTTATTGATGAAAAATGTTAATAAATTTTTGTGGCAAAATCTTTTTATCAAATAGTTATATATGTGACAAGGTATTTTCAAAGTATTTAATAGTCTTTTTATTTGTAGTATGACCATTTAAAAGAAGAATTTTATTTAGAGATTTCTTTAATAAGAAAACCTAATAAAAGTGCAAGTCTTGTGTGGTGGACCTCTCGTAAATAGATGTTTTCAATAGTAATTGAAGTCTACTTGGTTGAAAATTGGAGTTTAGTATATTGTAGTGGAAGGTTTACCTTTGTGTTTTGTTTGCTTCAAATTTGTGGTGACACAAGATTGCATCTCAGTTAAAAATTAGGGTTAATTAATATTTTAAGCTAAATACTTGTGTGTAGTGGTTCAATAAAAGAGACTATGGCATGCTAAGATTGTTGTGCAACCTTATCCAATAAATCATACCTATGTAACCCACTCACGAATTTGAACCTCCATGTTAATACAAACTTAATCACCTCACTTGTGGATAGACCACATTCTTGTTATTCAAATCAAATCAAATCTTATTTTAAGAGGCCTTTTAAAGATATATATATTTTCAAAACTTTCAAAAATTCCTTTACAAAAAATATTTTCTAATCATAAATCTAATTTTAAGCTTTGCTTCTATTATATTTTTGCTACAAAATAATTTATATTTAGTATTTTCTTACTAACTAAATTACAACTATATATTAATACAAACTATATATATTCTATATTTTGTATTTTAAAATTAACCAAATTATCAACTTTTGTCAACACAAATAATATCAGTTTTTATTTGTATTAACAAAATAAAAACAATTTGAAGATTTCACTTTCAATTTGGAGGGCATTTGTCTTTGAAATGGAATTTTTGTAAATGATAGAGTAGAAGGTGTGTATGTATGTATGTATGTATGTATATCAATTTTCATTCAAATAAATTTTGAGATGAAATAAGTTGTAAAGTACAATAAGCACATGATGAAGGAAGACTAATTTTAAGAAGTCCAAAGAAGAAGAAAAAAGTTATCTAAGAATAGATTATCACACTGTAAAAGTTTGGGAAGTGAACCCTCTCTTAAATTTATGACAACTATATGCATCACCCATCATTTTTTGAGTGATAGTGAGATATCATTTGTTTAATGATCTTGTTTGTACATACCAAAAAAATCCATGCATATTGGATATTGACAAATTATTAAGGGTGACTAACTTATTGTGAACAGTCCTTGGGAAGTTACATTTCTTAGAGTACAACACCATTAAAAAAAAATAGTCTCTAGGCATTATAAAGACACTTATTATAAAGGAAGAGAGAATGTTGGATGACGAAATGATAAAAAGGAAGATACAACATGCCTAAGGAGGAAAAATCCTGGAAGCAAACGCTATTTAGGATTTTTGTGGTATAGGTAATTTTCCCTTGAGGATTCTATGTTATGTTTAGAAAATAAGCTACCAAATTGTGTATGACATTACACAAAAAATGCTATTTCTAATGATCAAGTATATTTTCAATCATAAGATATAATTATATCTCTACCAAAATTTCACAATATGAATATTTAAGAAATAAAAATGTGCTTTACTTTTATTATATGATTATGTTAACTTGAAATGGGGTAAGAATTATGTTAAATCAACATAATAGAAAAAAGAAAATGTCAACATTGCATAAGTTGAATCTATATTTTTTCATTAAATTTATCATTCAAATTTATGATCAAATTTTTTTTTACTTCTTTTTTTCCTTCTACGTTATTTTGCACCTTTTTGGGGCAATTGCTAGTTATAAAATATTAAGAAAATATTAAACTATAAACACTTTGTAATTTCAAAAACTTCATATTTACAATTTCAACCATTCTTTTAAACCTTTTTATAATAAAACCATAAAATATCCAAATCAATGAATACGCACGCATTTGGTATGTCTGGGAAATGCCAATCAGGATTTTCAATTAACATACTTTCCTTTCAATTCACTTCTTCTGAAGGTAAAGTGTTCACACTGTAGCGAGAGAATGTCGTGCATTGGCTTCCAATTTACACCGACCAAAGGTTGGAGACTCGGAGTGTTCACACTGCGATGGGGGAATGTCGTGCATTGGCCTTTAAAAGTCTCTGGTTCATATATGGTGGAGATGAAAGCACATGGCACGTGCAAGTACAGAGTTAGTGCAGTGTTGGAATTTGAGGACGTTTTGTGTGTTAGGGTCATTTTTTGGTTAAATAATTTTAAATATTTTGAAAGAATGTTAGACCAAATCCCCAAACAATTTTCCAAAATGTATTTTTGACTTTTAGCTATTTCTACAAGTAGTCATTAAGTAACCAAAACCAAATTTAAATAGCAGGTAATATGGATGTTGGTAGGTGTATATTGCATAATGTTGATGGGTGTCAATTATTAGTTTGTGTTATTTTTGGTAAATAATTTTGTTAGATTTTTGTTAAGTATATAATAAAAACTAATTTCTTCATTGCTTAAATTTTTTAATAAAATTTTATTAATGAAAAAATTATACTCATGGTCCAAGAGTAACTCTAAATAAAAAGTTAAAAAGTTAAAAAAAAAGTTTGAAGAGTTGAGATAAGAAATGAAATTCCAACCTTAGTTGGGTGGGTTTTGGAAAGCAACATTCATTTATTTGAACGGTTTTATATGTGGATGGGCGTCACTAACCTGGTGACAGTATGCGGAGAAGCTAGATCCAAATTTGGTATGGGCGGGGATGCCTATTTTTTCATGTAACTGTCCCTGGATCGACCTCGGGAAGCTGACCACCCCCAAAGACTCCGTCGTTGACAGATGCCTATTTATTTACAACGACCGCCCCAAGCATTTCGTCCATAACCTGTTGAAGGATGCAAACGAGCTTATAACTTCGTAATCATATTAGAGGTAGATAGAAATAAGCATTACATTTTTAGAGCAATGGCAATGGAGGCTTGTGGAGAAAAGGAACAACTCAAGCTCCTAGGTGTGAGTTTCAGTTATTTTGTGTTGCGCGTATGTATAACACTTGCTCTTAAAGGGATCGATGACAAGTTCATAGAAGAGAACATGCAAAATAAGAGCTAGTTGTTGCTGCAATCAAACCCTTTTCACAAGAATATTCTAGCGCTCATCCACAATGGGAAACCTATTTGCGAGTCCATGATTATTGTGTAGTACATAGACGAGGCATGGGGCACTAAGGTGCCAAATCGTATGCCCAAAGATCCATATGACAGAGCCATTTCAGGCTTCTAGGATGCCTTTGTAGATGATAAGGTAATAACTTGCTTATATAATCACCTGCCATTCCTTTCCTTATATTTGCCACTTGTCTTTTTTGAAGTTTTAGCTTCCATTTTGTTTTGGGTATTCGGTAACTATCACACTCATGCTATCTATGGCCTCAAATCATGCCATCCCTTCAGGGAGTTTTCACTGGACAAGGAGAGTAGCTATATAAAGCGGTGGAAGACTCAACAACAAACTTTCTTTTATTGGAGGAAGGTCTAGGAAGAATCCCTTATTTTGGAGGAGATGAGATCGGCTTAGTTGACATCGCACTGGGTGGTATGTTAGCATTTGTGAAATCCCTTCAAAAGGCTATTAATTCAGTTTTAATAGATCAAGAGAAGATGCCTCTATTAAGCTCATGGATCAATCGATTCTGTGAGGTCGATGGAGTGAAAGAAGTTATATCGGATCTGGCCAAGCTGGTGGAATTTATAACCACCATGAGAGTCAGATTCAACTGTGCCCACCAAATCCCTTTTCAACATCATTTCCACACGATTAAGACTGACATCTGCACCTAATTTGAATCTAGCTAAACAAGTCTTGGCTTTGACGGATTTAGTCCGTTAACAATGTCTGACTTTCTCCCCATAAACAAATAATATTTTCTCATACTATGAATGGAGCAGGAGGTATTGGGAATGCTTCCTCCTCGACCCTGGAAAGAAATCTGTTGAAATCGACTAATGCTGAAAGTTTTTTGTCTGTGGAACCAAAGGTAGAGCCGTCGAGAAGGTAGAGGTATGGTTTTTGGATGGTAAGTTAGCTAACGTTGGAATCAACCCCATCTAGAACCTTTGGTGGAACCTATCACGAGGAGGGGGCATGTACCTCTAACAGAGATCCCTTGACACCTACTCCTCTCACATCCTTGAAAATCCAAAAATCCAAAAGTTGAAAATATCACAAAATAGCAACACTAATAGCATTACTAAGGTAAGAAAGGAGGGGACCCAAAAAAACCTAAAATGGAAGGTAAGAAGAGGTGAATATAACAAAAACATTCTCACTTTTTTCTCTTAGTAGGTACTAGGTTGATAGGAAACTCACATCACTTGAACTCCAAGTCTGCTATATTCACTCTTTTACCTCTAAGATAGAGTTTTTCAGATAGAAAAATCTCTAAACCCTAGCCATTGCTACCTCCCATTTCATTTCCACACCATTATTACCCTATAAAAAGATAATCCCACAATAATTTTAAAAAATAATATAATCCCAAATTTTTAAAATAAATATAAATTTCTTAAATATGTGTTTAATTTTAATGGTAGTAAATTGTGAAGGTTTGCTTGGTACAATTAAATGATGCCACAATTCTAACCTTCAACATGGATTAAGAGGTAGAAACTTGATTACAATTATGATTAACTGTTGAAATCTAGCATTATAAAAAATAAGAGATCTCATCGTGAATTTGATCGTTTGATAGGGAACTAGATATTGGGAGGAGGGTTTCGAGGTGGATGATTTGATGTTTCTTGAGTACAGAATGTACTATTTGATTGCTGAAGATTGAGCCAGATGAAGTTTTGGCATACCAGATTTGAGGTGAGTACAGGTCTTTATCCTTGTCGTCAAGTTGTGGTGATGCTTGGCAGTTGGCTGGTGTGGCACCTGGTCAAGAGATTTTGGAGCCAGATTTATCTTTTATTACTAGATTGGCTTTTCCCCTGATCTGTACCCTCATAATTATTGGGGATTTTATCGACGTTGTTTGATAGCCCACTCATTGATTGTTCCTATTCCTTGGAATCGACACGTTGGCCTGCAATTATGTCCCTCCGTTCGATGAAATGTCTTGCACGTACCCCGTCGGGGGTGACGAAGCACTTAAATGGTGGTAAAGTCGAAGTTGCGAGGGTTTCGACGATTCAATCTCCCGTTTTGTTTTCCCTAGAGGTCATGGGTGCTCCTCTGTAGAGTGAGGCCGAGGTTGGTTCTAACCTTGATTTTTCTTGTTTGGATAGTGAAGTGGAGGCTAGTAGGAGGTCTTGTTCTGAATTCTGTCCTTCGGCATTAGCAAGTTTATCTGCTACGGATGATTTGGAAGGAGGTCAGGTTTTTCCTATGCACTATGTGATTAGTAAGGATCTTTCACAGGTTCGTGTTACACCTTCGCCGAGGGATTTGAATTTTTTTACTGATGGTAAAGATGAATTTTCGGGGGTTTCTGAGTTTCATACTTGCCTGCCGGGGATCATGGGTGATCCAAAGAGGACAACGGAACCTGTGTTTTCTTGTTCGGATGGGGGTGTTGTGTTCAGCATGAGGTCTAGTTTTGATTCAGGTTCTTCGCATTGGGGCACATTTCTAATACTAATTTTGGAGGAAATGGTTGCCCTTTGCTTAGTGGAGTTGCTGAGGGTATTTCACTGGATCGTGTTAAGTCTGCTTTGGTCTCGGGCTTCGGTATTGAGGATTCTGGGTATGTATTTGGTTCACATTCATTGCCTTTAGTTTTACCTACTAATTTGAGTTCTGGCCAGAGGGCTTTTGCGTCGAGGGCTCTTCCTGGTGATGATAGGGTATTTGAACATATTACCAGTCTTGGGGGTGATGTATTGGTTGATTTGGTGAAATATGTTAAGTTGGATATTTCTGGGGATATTGTTAAGTCTGTGGGTTTTAGAAGGGATCCGGTAGAAGATTTGGGTTGTCTAGTTTCCAATGAATTGGTTAAGCCTTCTGATACATTGGGGAATTCTGTTCGGGTTTTGGACACTCTGTCAGTTGCCGATGAGGATTCATTGGGGAATTCTGCATGGGTATCGGATACTCTGTCAGCTGCCGATGTGCCAGAGTTGAAAGAGGCTGGTGGTTTTAAGAAGAGATCCCACAAGACAATTAAGCAGTTGTTAAAGCCGATTCTGATGACTGTGGGTGAGGACGTGGACTTAAACAATATTGTCCTCACTAATGCTATGACTCTGGTTGGAAGGTTTGGAGGCCGTAAGTTCAATTCTGACAGCTTGAATGGATGGGCTGCGAAGGTATGGAAAGAGGTTGTTAGTGTGCCTCTTGCGATTTTTATCCTTCCGAGAGGATGGATTGCCTTCAAATTCGTCAATGTGGAAGACGCTAACCTGATTCTGGCTGGTGTCTGGCGGTGGGACAATGCTGGGATTTTGATCAAAAGGTGGTCTCCTCTATTTGATCCCCGTGTTGAAAGGTATGATCATATCCCAATTTGGGTTAAACTCCCTAATTTACCTTTTGAATACTGGTCTGGTGATTTCTTTAAATTGGTGGGTAATACTCTTGGTACCCATTTAGAAATTGATTTTTCTTATCTTCAAACTGGGGTTTGTTGTATGGGTCGGGTTTTAGTTCTGTTAGACTTTCAAAATGGGCTGCCTGCTGACTTGGTAGTAAAAAAAGGAAACATTGAATTCAAACATCCTTTGGACTATATGGGGATTCCCTTTAGGTGTTACAGGTGCCATGTTTATGGTCATTTGGCAAATGACTATTCACTTCCCTTCAATCAGAATCCTGTTTCTGTTCAAAAAATTTGGAGGGTCAAAAAAAGTGGGACTAATCTGGAAGCAAAGGAGGGTAAGATGCTTGAAGAGAGACCAGAGGATTTAAAATTATATCCTCCTTTGGTAGATGATAAGGATATAGGGTCACATTCCTCCTTATCTAATCTTAAACCTCTATGCATTAACAATTTGGTTGAGGACCTTGGGGGTTTAAAGATTGATAAGGTTTCTGCTTTGGTTTCTTCTTTTGAACTTGATCAAAAGGAAGCTTTAAGAGACCTTGGTTTTGTTTCTCTGCCTAAGGCATTATCCGGTGTGCACAAGGGGTATTTTCTTCGTTCTGTTTCAAAATCTATTATTGATGGATTAGGGCTAGGTTGTGATCCTTTTGAGGTTAAACAGTCATCAAAGGGTCAGTTTGGGGTTTTGGTTAATTCTAACCATTCTGTGAAGGATGGTTCTGAGGCACTTAGAGCTTTGTATGCCACTTTGAAGTTCCCCTTATGATCCTTATGACCTTAAATTGCACGGGTTTGGCTAGTCTTCCTAAAAAACTAGCTGTGAAAAGGCTGATTGAAAAACAGTCTTTAGAGGTTATTTATTTGCAAGAAACTATGTGTGAAGGTGATATTTTGATTAAGGATATGGAAATACTGTTAAAAGGTTGGCAGTTTGTATCTATTGATGCTAAGGGCAGATCTGGTGGATTACTTTTGGGGTAGAGGATTCGTAATTTTATATTGATGAATGCATGGGCCGTGACTTCGGGTCTTTGTGTTGTTCTGCACTCCATTGAATTGCAGTTGGATATAACCTTTTTAAATATTTATGGGCCTTATTTTGATAGGGAATTTTTCTGGAATCATCTTTCGGGTATGGACTGCTTCAAAAGCACTTATCTGGTTTTCGGGGGAGATCTAAGTTTCTCCTTGGGATTGTCTGAAATTTGGGGGATTAATGCTCGTGTGGATGCTTTAACTAGGTTCTTTACCAATATTTTGGATGTGTTAGGTCTTGTTGACATTGCCCCTATGGATTCCATCCCAACCTGGTCTAATAGAAAAGTTGGAACTAAGTGTATTTGTAAAAGACTGGACATACTTCTTTTATCTGTTGATTTCCTAGATAGGTATTTTATTTTTAAGCAATGGATAGGGTGTGGGGGAGACTCAGATCATCAACTTGTGTTTTTACAATTATCTTCTAATACTTCTAAGAAACACTGTCCTTTCAAGTTTAATGCTGGTTGGTTAGAGCATGCTGAGTTGGTTGAGATTTTAAAAGATTCTTGGGTGGTTTATGATGCTTTGTCTGAGGTATCCCCTGCATCCCAGTTTGTAATGAATCTTAAAATAACCAAAGATTTATCCATTGATTGGTCCTTGAAAAAAAAAACTTAGGATATTAAGGATCTTGTGGACATTGAAAATGATATGAAGAGGTACTTTGATAGGGCTATCATTGGTTTTTCTTCTGAGGAGGATAAATTGTCCTTGGTTGAGCTTGAATCTTGTAAGAGAACTATTTTATGCTTTCAAGAAAAGGAGGCTAGACAAAAAAGTAGGGCTTTATGGCTACTTTGTGGTGATGATAATACCCCTTTTTTCCATAAATTTGCTGCTCATAGGAAAAATCTTAATACTATTTGGAAAATTCATGATGATTCTGGAAATCTAGTTGAAGGCGCTGAGGCTGGGATACAACATTTTGAAGAGTTGTTCAAGGAAGAAGCGGATCTACATCTACCAGAAATTGTGCATAGTGCAGGTTTTTTTCCCTCTTCTGTTTCGGGGGAGGATAACAGTGAACTTATGAAGCCTGTTAATATGCATGATCTTAAGTATATCCTTTCCATTAGCAAAAATGACAAGAGCCTGGGACCTGATGGAATTCCTGTTGAGGTTTATAGATGTATTTTTGATGTTTTAGGAGAGGATCTTTTGAGAGTTATCGAGCTTTCCCGGATCAATGGTAAGATTCTCGTGGTCTTCAACTCAACTTTTCTTGCGCTCATCCCTAAGATTGATCACCCATTATCGTTTGAGGATTTTCGACCGATCTCATTATGTAATTTTGTTTACAAAATAATTGGTAAGTTTATTTCCATCTGGATCAGAAATGTTTTGGGTAGGAGTATATCTGATGAATAGTTTGGGTTTTTACCAGGTAGGCAGATTCATGATGCTGTGGGGGTCATTCAGGAAGGTATGCACACTATGCATTGTAAATCCTTAAAGGATGTTATGATAAAGATTGATTTATCTAAAGCTTACGATCGTGTAAGTTGGACCTATCTTCAGGTAATTCTCTCCAAATTAGGTTTTGCTGGGAATTTTATATCTTGGGTCATGAGTAGTCTATCCTTTGTATCCTTCTCTTTGTTGATTAATGGAGTAGCAACCACCTTCTTTAAAGCTAGTAGGGGACTTAGACAAGGATTCCCATTGGCACCTTTATTGTTCCTTGTGGTGGTGGAAGGTTTAAGCAGGGCCATACTCTTTGCCATAGCAAATGAGACTTATCATGGTTTATCCTTTGGAAATGATATTGTTTTATCTCATGTTCTTTTTGTGGATGATATAGTTATGGTCAATGATGGTTCTGAACAATCTCTTTCAACTTTATATGAGATTTTATTGTTATTCTATAAGGCATCCGGGATGAAGATTAACAATGACAAATCTAATTTATATTATTCATGTTTGGAAGAATCCGAGTTTTTTTATTTTTATTTTTATTTTTATTTTTACTAAAACGGTTATAGGCCTTTGATATTTATCTTCTGGCTAAAGAGCTGCCAGTAGCATTACATACAAGAATTTTGATCTAAAATGTGCATATTAACTAGATTTACGAGCATAGATATAGTGGCTGAGCCATTTACAAAAGTTCTGGAGATTTCTAAACATACATAGGAATTCAAATAAGCGTAAACTAGGAGAGAGCAGCTAATGTTGCAGAGATAAATCTCAGCAGAGTTCAACGTTCTGATTTTGGAGTTTTGCCATGCTCCTTGATCATGGCATCTACTTTTTTTTCCAGCTCTGTCATCCTGCTCCCAATTCCACCTGAAACGTTTGCTAGGTCTTTCATGCTGGTCAAGTTGTCTTCGAATATCTCTTCCGTCAGCTCCTTGAGTTCTTGGTTTATACATTCCCATCGGGTGGTTCCCATTTTTTGCATTATGAGCTGTTTGGACTCCATCTTTTGAACTGTTGTCTTCAGTTCGTCCAAGCTGGTTTGAATTTGAAGAATTCGTGCCTCTATGGGGGAAGACGAGCTTGCTGCCATTTCAGAACAAATGCACTCTTTCAGCTCTCCTGCACGTGCTCTAAAGGTATCCTGGCGACTTCAACAAATGAGAGTGTAGATTGCGATTAGCACTGGGAGGGATCAGCCTGATATAGGCCCAATTCTTGTTCTTCTTCCAAATCTTAATTTGAATCTCTTGGATTTCCTTAGATCTGCAATGCTCTGCTCGAATATCTCTGGAGGATGGCCATTGGAGATGAATTCCCAAGCTCACGGTACCTGTACTTAGAGAACGTGGTCCATGTGACTTGCTCAGATCGTTATTTCTCTTGCACATGGGCGTAGTTTGTCTAGCAGTCTATAGGCCGCCAAGGGAATCTTGGCTAACTGACAATAATCTGGTTGTATTCTTGTTCTGGACAGATCTGGAAATCAACACACCACTGCCACTAAGGGATGGGCTCATGGTTTTCAATTCCATTTAGCTTCAGAAATCCTTTGCTCAAGGAGACTCCATTATTAGCTTCATGATCTGCGAGATGATTGAGATTTCGGAGTACATGGAAGCATTTAACTTCTTCAAATGCTTTCATCTGATTTATGATTTTCCAGTGGTAGTGGACCAATTCCATGCTGTTAGGGGACTTCTTCATAATGAGATCCTGTATAATAATTCAGGAATTGCCAATTATAGCCAGCTTATTAATGGAAAGCCTTCTTGCTTGCTTCAGTCCTTGCCAGATGGCGAGAATTTCAGCAGTGTTATTGGTTCTTTGACCCAGCCCCCAAGAGAAATTTATGACAATTTTCCCGGTATAGTCTAGCAGGAATCCTCCACTTCCTGCCGGCCCAGGATTCCCTTTCGAGGCCCCGTCCACGTGCAGGATATGTTCATTCAGGGATGCTCTCCATTTTATAAACTCTTGCTCCTCTAGCCTGATTTCCCACGACGAGTAGTGTTTAGAGGTGATCTTGGTCCTTGAGAGAAGGGAAGGATCAATCTCTTGAAACCAGCTATACTCCTCTCTGTCCGGGATGGTTTCATTGGAGATATTTGAATTTGAGACTGCTAGCTCTCCTATCAGCACCTTTACTTTGATTGCCACTTGGGAAAGGGTGGCTTTCGTGTCCCTAAAAGTTATATTGTTGCGTTCCAGCCACACTTTCCAGTAGAGGATTTTTGGGAACCACATCCAGCAATGCTTTAAAAGCTTCAGTCTGACGAAGGGAAAAGGGGCACAGTTGAACTAGGAGGAAAACAAGGAAGCGATAGAGGAGGGAAGATCCAGGTTAAGATGAGCAAGACGAGTATTCCAGACTTCTAAAACAAAGGAGCACTGAAGGAACAGATGGGTCAAGTTTTCTTCATGTCTGTCACATAGAGGGCATCTTGAAGGCCCCTCCCATCCTCTTTTTAGGAGAATGTCCCAGGTAAGAATGCTTCCATGCAGAAGGGACCAGCAGAATAGGTCTATTTTGGGGAGGGAGGGGTGGAGCCAGAGGTTTCTCCAAGCAGTGGGATCCGGGGCAGCCTACAGGATGGCTTTTAGGGCTGCGTAGCCAGCTGTAGCAGAATAGAGGCTTGAGGAGGAGCCCCATCCTCTTTTGTCCTTCCACTTAGACGAAATGGGAGAGAGGCCTTGAAGAGCTTCTAAAAGGGAGCAAGCTTCAGCTTCAAGGACATACGGGACATCCCCCAGGTCCCACTCGATCCAAGAGTCATCCAGGCCCCATCGAGATAAGTCCCAAAGGGTAAATCTTTGGTTTGAATGGAGCCAGTTTTTAATGTTCTCCAATCTCCCCAAGGCATTTAGAGGGGACTGCCCTAGAATGGAGTCTTCCCAGAACTTGATTCTTGTTCCATTCCCCGGAATCCAAGTGAGGTTGGAGGTGATCATTTCGAGGGATTTGAGGCAGAGGGAGAGAATAAGAGAGCCTTTCCGAGTCCTGGGAGGGCGTTCCAGGCACCGTTCTTTATGGCCTCTAAAATATTTTGTTCGAAGTGCTTTGGAGCTCCAGGATGATTTGCCCCTTATCATTTTCCAGAGGATCTTACCACCCATGGCCAGATTCTGAGTAGACATATCTCTAATTTGTATCCCTCCTTCCCATTTAGGAGCTTTGACCTTGTCCCAGCTGACAAGATGCATTTTCCTTCCGTTATTCCTTCCCCCCTCCCAAAGAAATTTTTTCAAGAGATTATCAATTTCCTTCACAATTCCTCTAGGGGCTAATAGAATCGAGGCCTGATAAACCGGAAGGGAGGTCAGCACAGAGTTTATTAAAATTATTTTTCTTGCTTTGTTTAGCCAAGAGGCCCCCCAAGCCAAAATTTTTGCTTTCAGCTTATCCACAAGAGGCATCCATATGTTCTTTTTGGGAGCTGCTTTCACCAACGGGATTCCAAGGTATTTTATTGAGTCCCACGTTGATGTTCCTTCCATTTCCAGCGCTCTTGATATATCAGTCATTTCTATGGGGGGGCAGTTCCAGCCATATATTTTTCTTTTCCTCAAACTTATTTCACTTCCTGAGACTTCCTTGTAGGCGTCCAGCTCTTTTTTGAAGGATCTTGCCGTAGAGAGATTAGCCTAACCCAGGAGAAGGGTATCGTCTGCAAATTGGGCATGATTAATTCTCTTTACTCTGGCAGTGATTGTAAGCCCTGTTAGAGATCTCTGCTGGAGATTCTTGTCCAAATGGAAGCTAAGGAACGAGGCTTGTATGACATAGAGCAATGTGGACAGAGGACAGCCCTGCCTCAGCCCCCTAGAGGCTTGGAAGAAATTTTCTGGTCTCCCATTTACCAATGGGGCTATCCAAGGTCCTGATATGCAAGCACTAATCCAGCTGATTAACTGGGGATGAAAGCCCAATTTGACCATAACAACAAAGAGAAAATTAAGTCTAACTTTATCAAAGGCGTTAGCAAGATCCAGTTTGACTAACATACCTTTTTCCTTCCTTTGGAAGCTTGAGTGAATTGCCTCTTGAACCAGAATGATGTTGTCCTGAATTTGTCTGTTCTGGATGAAGCCCCCCCTGGTTCTCCGGGATGATCCCGGGGAGGACTTTTTTGAGTCTATTTGCAATGACTTTTGTGATAATTTTGTACCCCGTGTTGCAAAGCGAGATAGGGTGAAATCTGGAGAAGCTTTGATCCCCTTTCTCTTTGGGAATTAATTCCAAGAAGGAGGAGTTAGTGCTCCCTCCTATTTTTCTGCAATTTTGAGATTTCCGAAGCATTTTTTCCAGGTCCTTTTCAATGATATTCCAGCAGGCTGTGTAGAAGCTGGCCGAGAACCCGTCAGGCCCTGGCGCTTTGTCGGGGTTCATTCCAAGGAGAGCTTGGTATATTTCCTCAGTTGATGTTGGGGCGATCATCATTCTGTTCTCATCCTCTTTGATCAGCGTGGGGATCACATTCATAGGGTAGCGATCCAGGATTGGGGGGTCTTCTAAATCTTCTGTGAAGAGATCTTTATAGAAGGAGTGGGCTGCATTCTTGATTTCTTCCAAATTATTGAGTGTTTGATCCTGAAAATGAATTTCTCTTATGGTATTGTAGTTCTTTCTAGCTTCTGCATGATTGTGGAAGAAAGAGGTATTTTTATCTCCATCCTTGAGCCAAAGACAGCGAGCCTTTATACGCCAATATTGCTCTTCTCTTCTCAGCGCTTTATACAGGGCTTTTTGTAGGTCGATTTCAGTGTTGAGCAGCTTTGGGGTGATCGTGGCATCCTCCATCAGTAGCTGGTGGTTGCCTAAATTGCGTTGGGATTTTTTCCTTTCAGTGATTGGGGATGGCTGAATTTTGGCCCAGCTCTTAAGGGCTTCTTTAAGCCGTCTCAGCTTTTCTTCCCAAATGAAGGACGGAGAACCAGAGACAGGCTTTTTCCATGTTTCCGAGACCACATTATTGAAGCCTTCCATGGATACCCATAGGGGACTGAAATGGAAGGGGATAGGACCCATATTTTCTCCCAGAGTCAGGGAAAGGGATATCGGCTTATGATATGAAGTGCAAGCCTAGAGGATTTCAGAATTTGTGAAGAGACCTAAAGTCAGGAAGGATGAATGAACAAGGAAGCGATCCAGGCAGGAAGCAATATGACCTGGTCCCACTCTTTTATTTGTCCAAGTGAATTTACCTTTGCTGGGCTTGATGTCCTCCAGACCCCAGTCCATAATGATGTCTTCAACCCACTCTCGAGCTGGGTCTCTAACCGGGAAACCTCCTTTTTTTTCCGAGAGGGAGAGGGTTACATTCATATCACCCGCAAGAACAAGATTTTCATGTAGATTGGAGGATAGGAAGGAGTTCAACGATTCCCAACACTCTTTTTTTTTTTTCCGTAAGAAGAACCGGGGCGTAGATGTTGAAGAGGTTGATCTGATACCCCGTGTCTCTATGCTGAAATTTTGTGAAAAGCCGATGGATGTTGCTGAAATCTTCTAGCAGATCAAGCGTGCTAGAGTTCCAGAAGGTGGCTAGACCTCATGAGGCTCCCCTAGCGCTGACTGCTCTACCGTATCCTTTTTTCCAAAGTTTTTTTGCTAGCCTGGATGGTCTCAGGCTCCTTCATCTTCATCTCCTGGATCAGAAGTATCTCTGGGGAATTCATTTTGACGATATCTTTGATTGCTTCTTCTTTCGGTTTACTTCCCAGACCTCTGTAATTCCAAGAGACAAACTGCATTAGGATCAAGAGGGGGGTGGGGTGGCTCCTTTTGGAGCCCTGCTTTTCTTTGAAGATATGGTTTCCATCATGTCCGGGATGGTTTTCTGGACCCCTGCTGTGACATCCCTGTATGATTTCTCCTCCCTTTTTTTCTGATCTGGCTTCCTTCCTCTTGGATTCTTTTCAGGGGTTCCAATTGAGCTGCTGGTCTCTGTAGCCCCCTCATCTGAGTCAGCTCCGGGATCTGAGCCTATGTTGATGTGCTCGTCATCCGATTTCAGAGATTCTTTTGCTGGAGAGTTGCTCTTATCCTTCGTCGGGGATTCTGAGAGAGACGTGGGTTGGGAAGCTATCTCTATGGTTTCTTTCACCGGTTCCTTTGAAGTTGTTGCGCCTTATTTCAGAGGGTCTTTCAAAGGCCTTGGATTTACAGGAGGTTGGTCTTTCCCTTGAACGCTTCTAGGATCTTTTGGTTTTGGGGCCGCTTTGCTTTTCTTGACCTTTTGCCAACCCTCAGCTTCATCCTTCTCTGGGGTTTGGATCTTTAGACAGTTCCTCTGAAAGTGCCCATGTTCTTGATAAGCTCTGCATTTAAAAGGGAGGTGTTTGTAGTCCACTTTCTGATAATGTGTCTAGGTGCCCACCATTAGTTTCACTGCTTCCGGAAGTCCTGCCTCTAGATCCACTTCTACGCATATCCTTGCACAATTGTAAATGGACTTATTATCTGCCTTGTCCACGAACTTCCCAATTCCATTGCCTATCATTTGCAGCAATTCATAGTTCCAGCAGTGGAATGGCAGGTTGGGGAGCCTGACCCATACCGGCACCTCCTTGGGCAGATCTACCATGGGATCGAAATCCAGCATCCAGCGGTTCATATACAGTCCCTGGGTTCCCATGAAGTATGGGCCATTTCTGAATATGAGGTCCTTGTCCTCCTTATTTATGAATTCGAATAAGAAGTAGCTGCTACTCAGGGGATAGTAGGTGACTCCTTGCTTGAGATGTGGCTTCCAGTTCCTTTGAATCTAATCATCAGTGGTTTTTGCCAAGGGCCAGAGCCCCATGAACTGACCGACCAGGCCTCTCTTTGACAGAACAAGGGCAATTTTTACCGAGGTCGTCTCTGGCAAAGCAATTTCAGGGATATCCTCCAGTTTTTTGATGAATTTCGGCACCGTGAAAGGGGCTTTCCTCTTTCCTCCGCTGGCGACCAACCTCCTGAAGGCATCCAGCTCTGCTGAAGGGGGGAGAGGGGGATCCCCACCCCTTGGGGTGGCCATTGCAGCTACCTGAAAACCCTAACTCATCAAGCCCGCACGCGCCCAGCCTGGCGATCTCCTTTGCTCGCAAAAAAAAAGAATCTGAGGTTGTTACTTTACAAAATATTTTCACTTTTCCTGTTGACATAATTGTTAAGGGTTTCATCTCAAACCATGCAGATATCTTTTAAAAGATTGGGATCGGTTGATTATTAAGGTTGAGAACAGGATTAACAATTGGAGCTTTCGTTGGTTATCTAAGGGAGGTAAGTTGATACTGATTAAAGCTGTATTAGAGGCCATCCCTGCCTATTGGATGCATTTTTGGATACCTTTGGGGGTTATTGAAAAAATTAGAAAGCTATGTTTCAAATTTCTCTGGTCTTGTAAACTGAATGCTCTTGGCTTACCTTGGACATCTTGGAAGATCTTGGCTAATCCTAAGTCTATGGGTGGTTGGGGGCTTAAAGTTCCTGTTGTATTTGCTAAGGCTCTTGAAGCAAAAAATGTTTGGAACATCATTCATGGTACGGGTTTATGGGTAAAGATTGCTTTTCATAAATATATTCAACCATTGAATATTCGGGAATGGATTAGATCTCCTGTCAAGAAAAAAAAGAACATCTCAATATGCTAAAAAGTTGTCCTTTGGGCATTTGATATTATTGGGAATTTATTGGTATGGAAGATAGGTAACGGTACTGATGTTTGCATCGGTTTAGATCCTTGGATAGGATGTAAATGGAGACATGTTTTACCTTATTCTATGTTGGAGAAATTGCATTTGGCTGGTTTTTTCTGTTTATCTGATATTGGAATTCATGGTTTGTGTGTTCTGATGCCTCAACAATGGTATTCTGCTGAGTATATTGGTTTTCCTGATCCTTTAGAGATTGATGTCTGGAATGGTTATTTAGCCATTCTCAAATCCAGTCATGTTACGATTTCTAATGATGATGATGCCCTTGTCTGGAATTTATCTAAATCTGGCAGGTATTCACCTAAAGAAGGCTATGCTCAACTTATGCATAGAGAAATGGATCATCTCTGGTGGTGGAAAGTTTTATGGAAGCTGATATGTCCTCTTAAAGCTAAACTATTTACCTGGTTTCTCTTGTCTGGTAAAGCATTGACTTGGGATGTTCTTCTATTTCGTGAAGGACCTGGTCGATGCTATTTGTGCAAATTGGAATGTGAAACCAATTATCATATTGGTGTGGAGTGTCCTTTCACTCAGGCTATTTGGTTAATGATTGAGGATAATTTGAAACTCAACAATCTCTGGAATGGAGATTCTGTGAATGCATGTTTCAAAAATTGGTGTTTGAATATGGAAGTGGCAAATTTTAAACCATTAGCTATCATTATTTTATGGTTCATCTGGAAGGCCAGAAATTTGTCTTACTTCGAAGATTTATCCTTATCTCCAGCACATGTATCTAGTTTCAGTTTGGGAATGATGAAGAATATCCCTCAGAAGCAGTTTGTGGTTTCGATCAGTAACATTTTGGTGGAAGTTATTGATAAAACTTATGCTTGGGGGTATTTTGATGGTTTTGCAGCCAGAGATCTAGTTTATTGTGGAGCTGGAGGTATGCTTTTTTTTATCAGATGTCCATTATTTTTCCTTCAAAGCTGGACTAGGTTTGGGTACTAATAATTTTGTAGAATTATTTCCCCCAAGCTACTTCTCATTTTGGCTCAAAGGCTTTCGCTGGATAAAATTCAGATCTTCGGTGATTCTCAGTTAGTCATTAATTGGGCAGCTGGTAAGTTTCGATTATTAAATATCGAACTTGCCATGATTCTTCGGGATGTTAACAGCATCGCTGATTGTTTTGATACTGTTTCGTTTAGACATATCTATCGGGAATGAAATTCAGCTGCAGATGCTTTCGCCAAAGCTGGAGGAAGGATTTTGGAAGGTTCCTGGTCTATTTTGGAACATCGTCCAGATACTGAGGTGGAAACCTTTCAAGTTTTTTAAATCATAACATATTTCTGGGGGACTTGGGTTTGAAACTTATCAAGTTTTGTATTCAGATCATATTTCAGTGGGACTTGGTTTTGAACAGTATTTGTTTTTTTGGATGGAACTAGCTATATAAGAAATACTTTGTTGTTTTTGAAGTTTCAGAAGTTCTTATATGACTTATGCATATGTCATTTGGTATTAATGCTCATGGAGCATTATTTGAAGAGATATATTTCTAAAAGCTTTCTAGAAGTGCAGAGAATGCACTCAGTTTTGATATCAGTTTTTGAGCTGTTAATCTATTGATGGAGTGGTCTTAGAACAGGTTTTAAATCTGGTATATTTTGTTGAGGTTGTATGTCTCTGGATAATTTTCTGATTTGGCTGTATCCCCCTGGTGACATGGTTTTTGTCGATGGCTTATTCTAGTTTTTATGAGCTCTTTATGGAGTATTCATGTTTGTAATTATCAGCTTGATGGTTGAGATATTTGGTGTTAATGGTCTTTTTGGCCATTTGTTGAATGTAAATAAAGCTATTCTTTGGAAAAAAAAAAGAAAAAAAAATGTTGATAATTTGTAAGTAAAGAAAACTTATAAAACTATTCTTTGGAAAAAAAAATAAGAAAATAAAATGTTGATAATTTGTAAGTAAAGAAAACTTATAATTAAGTTAGTTTTATTTTTTTCTTATTTTTTTTTGAATCCGATGTACATTTGCTTTCAACATTTTGTTTTTTAATATCTTTTTGGCAAAGTGGTCAAGTCTCTGTAATTTTATTGGATGAAAATTTTTGGGATATTTGGTTATTAACGAATATGGTAAAAAATATTAAAAAAACATAAATATTCAAATTTGTTTTTATTATTAATATCTTTTTGCAAAGTAGTTAAGTTTTTGTTGATGAAAATTTTTGGAATTTTCTATTATTAAAAAATATTAAATCAAATAATTTTTTTTTATAATTTTTTTAGTTAAAATAATAATTATAAAATAAAATAAATAAAATAATAATTATAAAATATTAAAAAAATTAAAAAATAAACACTTAGTAATTTCCAAAACTTCAGATTTACAATTTCAACCATTCTTTTAGACTTTTTATAATAAAACCATAAAATATCTCAATCAATGAATACAAATGCCAATTTCAACGATTCTTTTAAACATTTTATCATAAAACCATAAAATATCCCCATCAATGAATACAGAAAAAAACTTAAATGGTCTGATTCTCGTGCTCGTGATTTTCAATTAATGGACTGGCTTTCAATTCACCTCTTCCCGAGGAAAAGTGTTCACGTTCACACTGCGGCGACAGGAATGCCGTGCATTGGCTTTCAATTTACATTGACCAAAGGTCGGAGACTTGGAGTGTTCACACTGCAGTGGGGAGTGCCGTACATTGGCCTTTAAAGGTCTTTGGTCACGACTCACTAGGAAATGCTTTGCGTAATTGACCAGATAGTTTGTTCATATGTGGTGGCGATGAAAGCACGTGGCATGCGTAAGTACAGTGTTCGGTGTAGTGTTGGAATTTAAGGAAGTTTTACTAGGTATTTTTTAGTTAAATATTTTGAGAAAAGGTTAAACTAATGGTAAACAATTTTCTAGGTGTTGCATAGATATTTTTTTGTTAGTTTTCCTAGAAGCTGAACTTTGTCAGTGGTTCGACCTCGGGGTCCCCGGCCACCCCCAACCACCCCGCCGTTGACGGATGCCTATTTATTTACAGCTACGGCCCCAACGATTTCGTCCATACCCTACCGACTGGCTTCTGGCTTCATACTCATATTAGAGCAGTGGCAATGGAGCCTTGTGGAGAAAAGGAACAACTCAAGCTCCTAGGTGCGAGTTTCAGTCCTTTTGTGCTGCGTGTACGTATAGCACTTGCTCTTAAAGGGATCGATTACGAGTTCATCGAGGAGAACATGCAAAATAAGAGCCAGTTGCTGCTGCAATCAAACCCTGTTCACAAGAAGATTCCAGTGCTCATCCACAATGGTAAGCCTGTTTGCGAGTCCATGATTATTGTGCAGTACATAGACGAGGCATGGGACACTAAGGCGCCAAGTCTGATGCCCACAGATCCATATGACCGAGCCATTTCGCGCTTCTGGGCTGCCTTTGTAGACGATAAGGTAATAACTTGCTTATATAATCACCTGTCATTCCTTTGCTTATCTTAGCCACTAGTCTTTTTTGAAGTTTTAGCTGCCCTTTTGTTTTGGGTCTTCCGTAACTAACTGCACGCTCACGCTATCTGTGGCCTCAGGTCGTGCCATCCCTTCGGGAAGTTTTCACTGGCCAGGGAGAGCAGTTACAGAAAGCAGTGGAAGAATCAGCGGCAAACTTTCTTTTATTGGAGGAAACCCTTGGAACAAGCCGTTATTTCGGAGGAGATGAGATCGGCTTCGTTGACATCGCACTGGGTGGTATGTTGGCATTTGTGAAAGCCCTCCAGAAGGCTACTAATTCAGTTTTAATAGATCAAGAGAAGATGCCTCTATTAAGCCGATGGATGAATGGATTCTGTGAGGCCGATGGAGTGAAAGAAGTTATGCCGGATCTGGCCAAGCTGGTTGAATTTATAACCACCATGAGAGTCAGATTTACATCACCACCTGCTGCTGCTGCCGCCAAATAGGCAAAGCCATTCGAGTACGCCAATTCAGTTTGGTTTAATTTGTATGGATTTTGTTATGCTATTGTTTAATAATAAGTTTATTGGGCAATCATTCTACCTTGCGATCCACCAACAATGTTCACTTTGTGTTTGCATCACTCACTCATTATCTACACGTTATTCCTTTTTGTAGATTTTTAGAGCCATGTTATCTTTTTGTAGATTTTTATCCGTCACTCATTATCCACACGTTATTCCTGTGGACAAAAATGAAGCCCATATTATCTTTTATATGATTTTTATTTGTGTTTTTGTGAAGAAAAAATGAGAAAATTTACCCTTGATTCTGAAATATACTCTATTTTTTTTCAAGCATTTTTTGGTTGCAAAGATATAGATGAGATCTTAGTAAGTTCAAATTCTTCAATGAATCTATTGAATGTGCATGATTGTAGATACACCTCAGTTGAGAATTTCTTCTCCCTTCACCACTGTAAATGGTAAAGCATTAGTTATGAATTAGCATTGCGGTCAATGTATAAGGTAAAACATTAGTTATGAATAAACATTGCCGTCATTGGATTCTTTTATGGTAAAGCATTAGTTACGAATTAACATTGCCGTCAATGTATATGGCAAAGCATTAGTTATAAATTAATATTGAGGTTATTGGATTATTTTTGGCTGCACAGCTTTATACTATTATATATGCACTGATCGCTAAACTTCAGTTTAGGTTATCTAGGAGGCCGGACAGGCTTTATTTGTATGTTGGGATTGTTTTTTTAATGATTTCATTAATGATTAAATATATATTTAAATGCATGCCTTTTGACTATTTATATATTAAATTAGACTTACATTTTTAATATAAAAATATAATTTTTCTTATTTGTAAAAGAAATTTAACATATTTTCAAAAAGTGTTGTTACGATATAAACTTTGGTTCTAATATGATGAAGAAACAAAAAGACTTGTTTATGGTCTCGATATTGATTAATTTGGATATAGATCTAGATCTATTATGTTAGCTAAATTTATGCTTTTTCTATTATGATTTATATATTATATATACATATATACTTGTAAAAAAGTAGGGGATACAAGGTTGATGGTTAATTTATATAATTTATTAGTAATTTAGATTCAGTGATGGTGGTGTAAATTTTAATATGATGAAAAATAAAAAAGACTTGTTAGTCTCGATATTAATTAATTTGGATATAGATATAGATTTATTATATTAGTTAAATTTATGCTTTTCATTTCATTATATATATAAAAGGTTGAGGGTTAATTTATTAGTATATTTTATTCATTAATAGTGGTGTAGAAATATTTATATTTTAAGTTAAATGAAAATATACTTATTAAAAAAATGTTTAGATTTATAAGATATATTTATTTTTCTTAATATTAAGTTAAGAAACATGTGATGTAAATGATCTAGAGTTTAACTTATTCTCTTTTAAACAAATTGTATTTTTTATTTAATATTTTTTTTAATTTATAAATATGTTATTAATTTTTATTATTTACTTATTTATTTTCAAATTTAAATGTATATATTTTTTAAATATAATTTATATTCCTTTTTATATACTGTTTCTTTTCTCTCTTTATCTATGAAAGAGATAAATTGGATAAGCTAGTTTGACTTGAATATTGATAAACAATATATCTTTTTCTTTGACTCATAATGAATATCAAGAAGAAGATTTTTTTCTTGTAAAAAAATGAAAAAGATAGAATTTTCACATTTCTATCTATTTTATCATATATTTTATGATATATAGTATTTTATTTCTTTATATATGGAAGAGATGATTCACATGTCTTTTATATATAGAGAAAAAGAAAAAATCTAAGTTATTATAAAATTTTAATCATTTGATTATATATGTGTATGAGATTTTTATTTTATAATTGAAGAACATTAGTATTATAATTGTTTGTATGAGTGTATTTGGTGTTTTTGGAATTACATAACTCTATGTACCCTCGGCATAATGACACATTTTATAGTTTTATTGAGATCTTTATCACACCAATTTTGTCTTTTGAGTAAATCAACATTAACCACACTTTATACACCGATTAGTAAATCAACATTCACCACATTTTATACACATCACACTTTATACCCATTGCATGGGCCAATGACATACCTCAACTAAGAATTTTGTGTTGACTATTCAAAAGGATGTAGAATTGCTCATTTAATAGGTGTATGACCATAACATGAGTCACATTATTGTTACTTTATGAATTGAATGAACGCATTTGCATTCATTTGACACCTACACGGTGTACTTTTGTGATGCATTAATGCCTTGGGTTAGTTTTAGGAGCTAAACATGGCTGCTAAGGATCTCATTTTAATTAATGTTTGTGATTCCTTATACAAGTGTGTTTTTTTTTACAAAACACCATTATATAAAGGGAATTGCTACTAGATTGCTATCACATTAGACATAGTGATAGACACGGTATAGTGGATAAAATAAAATAACTTACTTCTAAGAAGGAATGAAGTCCAAAGCTCTAAGTCATACATCTCATGTTTTATTTTATTTTCATAAGATAATGCATATTAGTTAATTATTGTGAGGCCCCATTTCAGAAAGGGACATCGAAGGGGTGTCCTTTCCAGGTAGAGAAAGAATCCTCCTCTTCCTTTCTATCCGACGGAGAGGTAGGGCAGAGCAGTTTTATAGTTTCATGTTTTCAAACAATTGAACAAAGAAAATAGATGGATCATATGTGAAATCTCTTTTTTGGTTGTTCATGGCTCCATGTCCAGAGCATTGTTGTTCATGGCCAAGTAAATATGCTAAGATCTCATAAGCATGGCCAAGACATAGATATGCGAGCTGGTCTAGTATTTCATCCTTTTTATAAAAAAGTGTTTAAATAAATTTCAATAATGAAGACTTTCATAATTTTTATAAAAAAAGTGTTTAAATAAATTCCAATTTATTATTTATGTGATTTATTGCTTAGTATTTTTATAAATGTTTAAATAATTTCCAATCCATCATTTATGTGATTTATTATTACTTAGTATACATATTTAAGAGGTGGATTTAATTTCTTTATTTTATTGTTCACTCTCATTTCTATAGTAAATTGAGGTAGGTTTTTTGGCACTCATATACATTAAATGCTCATATATATATTGACAATTGCAATTGGTATTTGATTCTCAAATACAATCCTTGGTTGTTCTTTGAGTTTCTTTAATTTTTTTTACTTTGTAGGATGTGATAAATTTTCATTTTGACCATAACATGTGGTTAAAGGGTTTAGGCGAATCAAGTTAATGAATAATGATGGTCTCTTATGACATGTTAGTGGATATGCATACATGGAAAAAAAACAATCTATTGACTTGGACGGATGATTCAAGGTATTTTTACAATAAATTTGAATATATTTGGTATTAAAAGGAGAATCTATTGAATATATTTTGAATATAAGAAGGTGAAATGTAGGAAATTGAATAAGCCTCCAAAATATACAATTATTATCTATGGATATTTGGTATGAAAACATGAAATTCAAGTTTTTTTAAAAGTAATATGTTGTTTTTTCTTGCAAAATATGTTGCATGTTTCTCATTACTGCAAATGTTGAGTACTTGAATGATGAAATTTCTTTATAATTTTTTGAACAATTGCAAAGAATTAATTGTTTATTTGTTTGTGTGTGTGTGAGAGAGGTTATAGCCCTGAAAATATGAATTCATGTATTATAGTCCTGAAATATGAGGTCATGTATTAATGTATTAGTGTAGGGAATGACATAATTAAACATTTTTCTCATAATATATCATAATAATTTTGAAATGGGATAGAATTATGGTGGGAAAGAAAGTTTTGAAAAATTGTGGTAGAATTTACTGTGTGACAAATGCCAAATTTGGCACTGGCCCCTTGTCAGATATATCACTTTTGATGATGTGGAGAATCCCACTATCTCTACCTAGCGGACCCAAACCCTTTGGAAGCAAAGATCCCCTTAAACTCTAGATGACTGTCACAGACCTAGAAATTTCACAAAATATTTTTTTTTCTTTATTTCTTTTATCTTTGTAACTTGTTGTGACATGTACAATTTGGTCGTGGAAACATTTGTCGTTTACGATTAAAAATGTGTAAAAATAACTAATGTTTGATTCTTATATTAAATGGACATGTTATACTTTTAAATAGTGTTTATAAGGGTGACGATGTCGACCCTAACACTGCACCATAAGGTGATATTCTTCTTTTCGAGTTAATGGTAAGCATATAGGTTTTGTTGGGGGTTATGAGCCCAATATCAACATAGTCCTACACCCTCCACTACAAGGTCGAAAAGGTAGCACATCAAGTTAATGAAACAAAGGAATTTAGCACAAGGCATAGTTTATAATGGTTTTTTTTTGGGTGATGATGTGGTTGGGGACTATGGTGATTAAACAACATAGCCAAGACCCATAAATTTTAGTTAAGCCACTGGTTGTCTAAATCAGTGGTAAGTTATATATATACAACATATAGGTCCTTCAATTTCCCATAGAAGGTTGTAATGTAACAGGCTTCGGGTACCTTGCCCTCCAAAATCAGTTAAAATTGGTATCTATGGACATGTTCTGAACACCTTCCGAACATGTTCTGAACACCTTCCGAACATGTTCCGAACACCTTCAGAACCTCTTCTGATGCCTCTCAGTGAGCCATTAACTCTTTTCTATGGTGAGCCATTTTCCGTTAGCTATACTGGGCAACGCTAAAATTACAGGACAAAAGAAAAAGAAAAAAAAGAAGGAACATCAAGACCAGATGACAAGACTTATAAAGCCCGAACTAAAGGACTTAAAGATGATGATCCCTAACTAAAGGACTTAAAGTAAGGACATTAAAAGAGATGAAGACTTAAGTAAGGACTTAAACAAGATGAAGGAACTTCAATAAGTAAGGACAATACAAATTAATCATAAAATTAAAGAAAGATGATGATCCCTAACTTTATGACTTAAAGATGATGAAGTGCATTGACAAGATTACAAGATGAATGCATTGACAAGATGCATTAAAAAGTGCATTCAAGATCTTGATGATCTTGAAGTTAAGTTCATGAACTTTCAGAAGTTCATGAAGCTTCTGAAAGGTCAATATCTATTTTATCTATTATCTATTTTAGATACTCTTTAAATGCAATTTGTGGAAAATGCACGTTTAAAGAATAATTATTCAAATCAGCTCCAATACTTGGTCTTCTTGAGGCTAAGGAGAGGTGCACACTAGTTGAGTAGTTGGGGCCTTAGTTTGCCTAGGTACCTTAACCTATATTGACCAATGTGACTTTCCAACTGCTTGCCATCCCAAAAGTGAATATTATGATGCTCATAAATTTATTTATTTCATAAATTCAGGTCCTACGGTATTGTCCTTCCGAGGGAAAGGAGGCAGTTATGTCTTTTTAGTTACCATCCCACCTGGAGTAATAATCATGTGATGCTACCTTACCCTTGGATAGGAGTACAAGGTTTAAGTGTGTAATTTAATTCTCTGTCTGTGGACCATTTATGCTTCCCTAGCTGCGAGTTGACAACGCAGCTAGGTGTTTTAATGTTGAGCTGTAAAGTGGGACGATATCCAGGTTTAAGCATCACTATCGAGGGTTTTGGCAAGGTTTTAATTTGATTTTACCAATCTAAAGGTTCATTTTGAATTCTTGTTTTGGTATGCAACTGGTATTTGGAAGGAGCTGACCCTTCATGGTTGCAATGTGCATTTTACTTGATCATTACACAATTAGTTTAATAGATATTTTTTGTGCTTGATTCTGAGGTACACTTGAGGTTTTTATCAGTGCTTAAATGTCGCCATTGTGGTTTCAATCTTGTTGGTTCACTGCGATGAATAAGAATGCCAACATTCATCGAGCCTTCCATTCCTTTAACCAGGTACACAACAAATTGTCAGTTTGGTTTCACATGGTTTCAAGAGGATTGCTTCAGATTATCACAAGTAATTTATTTGACATGGGATTTTCTTCTTCATCGCAAGCTGAGGATTTATAAGGGAATCCAAGAGGAGGAGACCCTTGGCCCTCCCTACAATCAAAATTGGGTAAGATTTTTTACATGGAAGGTTTTAAAGATTGTGCAGGTTTGTGTCCCTAAAACCCTAGCTTCTTTAATTGGATGATGAAGGAAGGTGAAATTTAGCAGACCTAAAGTCCTTTTCTCCAGGTTGAAACCCTGATCAAAATCTTTTTCCGCAAACAGTATTCCACAATTCTTCTCCTGCAATCAACTTTCTGCAAGAAAGAGTTTCTGCAACTCAATTTTCACAATTGATTTCTCCACAGGATTGGTTCCGTAACTTAATTTTCGCACAACCATCTTTATGGAAAGCCCTTTCCGCAAGCTCCTTTCTGCAATTGCGGATTTTAGAATGTGGGTATGCACTTTCCAATTTCAAAAATGGACTTCTATAATTATGTGGTTGCAATGGTCATTTCCGCACTCGGATTGTGGCTACACCTTCCCACTTTTCCAAGATGGTCTTCCGCAAATTTCTTCCTGCAACTTCCTTTTCCACAATTGTTTCGAGCCATTGATTTCTTATGGGTTCTTCCCTGACCGTCGATCTGAGATCATATGTAGATCTCACCTTAACTTTGCGGATCTTCATTTTTCTCTTGCGAAATTCATCCATAATCGTCGATCAACTGAAATTCGTAGATTTCAATTCAGACTGTGACAGTCGAATTGATTCATGAGAGATCAATCTTCTATGCGTTTATACACATATCCATCTTCAGAACCATTAAAGGGTGTGTGCAAGAAGTTGAGGGTCTCTTTTGGCACGTTAGATGCAATACAAAACTGAAAAAACAGGCATCCATCAACTTGCATGGATATTTTGAGACACTTACACAATGAATCTTGCGATCAGTAAAAAACATGAAATGTAGTAAATTGAATGACCTTTCCAAATATATATATGTTTTCTATTGAAAATGTTGTTAACTATCTAAAGTTAGATAAATTTTAACGGGCACTTTTTATTTTTTGGACAAATTATAAGGTATATGTTTTTGTGGGTGCAGCGTCTGAGTGTCTAAATGATGGAATAAACTTACGAAAACCGGTATACATATAGAGAACATATAGGACTAGTGCACGACTATTTTTCCAATAATAAAAATAATATTTTTAATTTTTTTTTAATTATCTAAGAGATCAAACCTCGAAAACGGTACGTCAATTGTGGGTGCAGAATTTGAATGTTTTAATGCAATTATTTGGAAATGGGTTTTTTATAGCATGTAGAGGTTGGTGTTCTTTAGTGCACCATACAATTTTTTTTAAATGGTTGAGAAACGAAAGAGATATGGACAAAACACTACCAGTGTGTTTTTTGAGTTGAGGAGTGATGACAGAAGATAAATAAGAAAAAAATAGAAAAAAATTATGTATTCTTGTTAAAATTTACATATTTAGAATCTGCAAAAAAAACCATATCTGTTTCTAAAATCTCATAAAAAATGGATGTGTGCAGCATAATCAGACGAACCGCTAAACACGAGCATATTGAAAATATGTATATAATGTTGAATTTGCCATGGTTTATCATACTCCAAGGCACATGCATGTTGAATCTGAAGCAAAGTACAAAGCAGACACATAGGCATAGGAATTCCATGAAAGCATGGGTGGAGGCTCAGCCTTATCATTTGGAGGGAATATATTTTTGAATTTAAACTAAATGTGAGCGCGATTTAATGAGACAAAACGCGTGCGCATTATGTATAAACAAAACACGAGCACGTTTTGTGCACATAAATCGCGTGCGCGTTATGTAAAACCCAAAATATCGTTCATCATCATTTTCATCTTCTTCATCATCTTCAACTTCATCATCATTAACATGATCATCATCTTCAACTCCATGATCATCAACATCATGAACATCATCATCACCATCAACATCATGAACATCATCATCACCATCGTTGTCATCAACATCATCATCATCATCACCTTCCTCATCATCTTCATCATCATCATCATCTTCATTACCTTCATATTCATCTTCATCATCATCATCATCATCACCTTCCTCCTCCTCCTCCTCATCATCACCATCGCCATCATCATTATCCTCATCATCATTATCATCATCCTCATCCTCGTCGTCATCATCAGCTTCATCATCATCATCATCATCACCTTCCTCATCATCTTCATCATCATCATCATCTTCATTATCTTCATATTCATCTTCATCATCATCATCATCATCACCTTCCTCCTCCTCCTCCTCATCATCACCATCGCCATCATCATTATCCTCATCATCATTATCATCATCCTCATCCTCGTCGTCATCATCAGCTTCATCATCATCGTCATCATCAACATGATCATCATCATCACCATCAACATCATGAACATCATCATCACCATCATCTACATCATCATCATGAACATCGTCATCATCACCATCGTTGTCATCATCATCATCATCCTCCTCGTCATCAACATCACCATCACCATCATTATCATCATCAACATCGCCATGATCATCATTATCATCTTCATCATGTCCATCTTCATCATCATCATCTTCACCATCATCACCTTCATCATCACCATCGTCATCATCATCATCATCACCATTGCCATCATTGCCATTATCATCATCATCAACAACAACATTATCACCATCGTCGTCATTGTCATCATCATCACCATCATCATCACCTTCATCATCCTTATCATAATCATCACCATCAACATCATGAACATCATCATCATCATCCTCATCATCATCATCACCTTCATCATCATCATTATCATCATCATCATCAACATGATCATCATCATCACCATCATCATCGCCATCATTTTCAACTTCATCATCATCATTGTCATCAACATGATCATCATCATCACCATCAACATCATGAACATCATCATCACCATCGTCGTCATCAACATCATCATCATCAACACCTTCCTCATCATCTTCATCATCATCACCATTGTCATCATCATCATCATCATCATCAACATGATCATTATCGTCATTATGTTCATATTCATCTTCATCATCATCATCATCATCACCATGATCATTGATCATCGATCATCATCATCAACATCGCCATGTTCGTCATCATCATCATCATCCTTATCATAATCATCACCATCATCATCATCCTTATCATAATCATCACCATCAACATCATCATCATCATCATCATCACCATCATCTTCATCATCATCACCATCAACATCATGAACATCATCATCATTCATCATCATCATCATCATCAACACCTCCATCATCA
>LPNX010892899.1:0-5000 GCA_001517045.1 Pseudotsuga menziesii | reverse complement strand
ATCATCATCACCATCACCATCATCATCATCATCATCATCCTCATCATGAACATCATGAACATCATCCTCATCCTCATCATCAACATCACCATCATCATCATGAACATCATCATCATCATCCTCATCATCATCATCACCTTCATCATCATCATCATCATCATCACCGTAAACATCATGAACATCATCATCCTCATCCTCATCCTCATCCTCATCCTCATCATCCTCATCATTCATCCTCATCATCATCATCACCTTCATCATCGTCATCATCATCATCATCATTCATCATCACCATCAACATCGTGAACATCATCATCGTCATCCTCATCATCATGCTCATCCTCATCCTCATCCTCATCATCATCATCACCTTCATCATCATCATCATCCTCACCTTCATCATCATCATCACCATCAACATCATCAACATCATCCTCATCATCATCCTCACCATCAACATCATGAACATCATCATCATCACCATCAACATCATGGACATCATCATCATCATCCTCACCATCACCATCAACATCATCACCATCAACATCATGAACACCATCAACATCATCACCATCAACATCATGAACACCATCAACATCATCCTCATCATTCTCATCATGAACATCATGAACATCATCATCGTCATCCTCACCATCAACATCATGAACATCATCATCATTCATCATCATCATCCTCATCATCATCATCGCCATCAACATCACGAACATCATCATCATCATGCTCATCATCATCGTCATCACCTTCATCATCAACATCATCAAGATCATCCTCATCATCATCACCATCATCCTCACCTTCATCATCATCATCACCATCAACATCATCAACATCATCCTCATCATCATCCTCACCATCAACATCATGAACATCATCATCATCACCATCAACATCATGGACATCATCATCATCATCCTCACCATCACCATCAACATCATCACCATCAACATCATGAACACCATCAACATCATCATTATCATCCTCATCATCAACATCATGAACATCATCATCATCATCCTCACCATCAACATCATGAACATCATCATCATTCATCATCATCATCCTCATCATCATCATCGCCATCAACATCACGAACATCATCATCATCATGCTCATCATCATCGTCATCACCTTCATCATCAACATCACCAACATCATCCTCCTCCTCATCATCATCATCCTCACCATCATCATCATCATCACCATCACCATCATCAACATCATCCTCATCATCATCACCATCATCCTCACCTTCATCATCATCATCACCATCAACATCATCAACATCGTCCTCATCATCATCCTCACCATCAACATCATGAACATCATCATCATCACCATCAATATCATGGACATCATCATCATCATCCTCACCATCAACATCATCACCATCAACATCATGAACACCATCAACATCATCATCATCATCCTCATCATGAACATCATGAACATCATGAACATCATCATCGTCATCCTCACCATCAACATCATGAACATCATCATCATTCATCATCATCATCCTCATCATCATCATCGCCATCAACATCACGAACATCATCATCATCATGCTCATCATCATCGTCATCACCTTCATCATCATCATTATCCTCACCTTCATCATCAACATCATCAACATCATCCTCATCATCATCATCATCATCCTCACCTTCATCATCATCATCACCATCAACATCATCAACATCATCCTCATCATCATCCTCACCATCAGCATCATCACCATCAACGTCATTAACATCATCATCCTCACAAGTTCACATTAGAGCAAAAACCCTTAGCCATATCTATTTGTAAAAACTTTCAATACCCAAAACCAACAAAATTTTCTACAAAGTCTTATTTCACACTTTCCAAATCCGAACCAAACCCAAGGAAACCTCATCCAACAACAAAGAGTAGAACTAAGATACAAGTGGAGGGCTAATTTTCAGCAACTAATTAGAGGTGTGAAGAGCACTACTTTCACACTTTCCAAATGGAAACCAAACCCAGGGAAATCTCATCCAATGACGAAGAGTAAGACTATGATAAAAGTGGAGGGCTAATTTCCATCAACTAATTAGAGGTGTGAAGAGCACTTAATAGAGTGCAAGGAAAGCAATTAACCACCTTTGGTGCACTCTCAACTTGCATGCCACTCATTCAAGCCTAAAGTGCAACATCAAACCTTCCACTTGGCGTAGCATTAAAACTTGCTAGTTGTGGAGCCCTCTAAACTTATCTTTCAAACTTCCGCATAGTTATAAATCCACATTTAAGTCCATAGTTTATACCAACATAGTATGGTTTGATATAAATCTTAAACAAATCTATCATAGAATTAAAACTTTAACAAAGTTAAATCCATATTAGAGCATAACGTGGGTTTAAAGTTTAAACAAAGTTCAAAGAGTTAATCATTTTATGCAATTCTTAGCCATAAATAAAACTTTATACCTATAAACATAACTCTAGTACTAAGTTTATGCATTTATACACATTTTAGAACTAAAGCTAAACCCTTGGGTCCTAACCTTAACCTTAAACTTATAGAATAAATGTTAAACCTTTAAGTCTTAAGCCTTGACTTATAAAATAAACACAAACCTTGACTTCATTTTCACTAGATTATCGTGTATAAGGTATATGGCCTCCATAATATTGTTTCATTTATAATTAATCTCGTTTAGCCATGCACCCACCTCATTTATTGTGATTGACAATATCGTGTGCACGTTTTGGCTATATAGATCACGTACACGTTTTTACTAGGCAAATTGCGTGCGCGTTATTTGACTATTAAAACAGTGAATTGTCATTGTCTGAGAGCAACTTCACTGCGTGTTTATCTAAATTTGGAATTACCACGCAATATCTTTCAAGAGCACGAGCATTTCTTTGAAAATACTCACAATCTACACCATCTCCATCCATCTCCATCATTCTTTTTGTTATGCAGGTGCAACATTGAGAAGGAAGATTGAAAAGGAAGATTGAGAAGGAAGATTGAAGTATATTGCAGGATTGAAGATTGAAGGAAGATTGAAGTATATTGAAGGATTGAAGATTGAAGGAAGATTGAAGTATATTGCAGGATTAAAGATTGAAGGAAGATTAAATTTTCTCATTCATTGTTGTTTTGATGGGAAATATGAACAATTGAGAAGGAAGATTGAAGTATATTGAAGGATTACTAGTTATATTAAAGCAAGTTAAAAGTTTGGAAGCTTGTAATTGAGGAGCAACAAAAACAAAGTATATTGACATTGATCATTGTGGTGATGGGGAATGTACGTAACTGAGGAAGAAAATCAGCAAGGAAGAAGAGACCTCAAGAAGTCATCGAAGAAGAGAAAGAAAAGAAAAGAATAGACATGATGAATCAGAGGCTTTCTTTGGAAAATAATCCAAATCCAATTATATAGGATACGACGGTTCATCCTATTAATCCAACATAAGAAGAAATTCCGCATTCACTAGAGGGACCATCTCAAGATGAAGCTCATGAAGAGGCAGTGTACATGGAGCCTACTATTGAAGAAGAAAATATTAATTGGACCATCGATGAGGATGTTGGACTTCCACCATCCAACTACCAGGAAGAGAGTGAAGGACAACAAGTTGCTACTGAAACCCTAGAGCGTATTGTTGATGCACTAGATAATAGAAATCCAACCCCCTTACCTCCATTAGAAAGCACACGTCGAAGAACTCCGAAGCGTATACAAGTTGATGAAGGACTCCTCAATTCCATTGAAGGTACGCTATCTAAACGTAGTATTGCTTATCAAACTCGATAGATACTAAATAAATATTTTGATTCTAAATGTGATGGAGATAAATGTAGAAGATTTTTATCATTGTTAAAATATAGGGGCATGAATATTGTTAGGAAATCATTAGGGATAAAGATGATAAAGGATTCTGGACCAAGTTCTCATATAGTTAAAAGCTTAGTAGATGCCTTTGGTAAAATTGGTAAGAACACACGGTCAAAGGACCGCAATGCGGCTTGTCATGTGTTGTCACAAGCAATTGTGAATAAGAACACCAGGGTCCTTGGTTTTCTCAAGCCTACATCTAAACTAGTTAATTTGAATGTAAAAACCCTCCGTAGGTATTCTATTAGAAGAGAACATCTCGACACAACCGGCCAGACAGATTTTTGGGCCTTTATTGGTCGATTGCCATGTCGTGACATGAAGCTAGTTGATGCAGTAAAGGGACTAGTGCAAAGTTTTTGGCATGATCACACAAGGCCTTCTTCAAACCGGAAGAATGTACTAAAACTGAGAAGGGGTTCAAAGGACTGTGAACCACATATTAAGCATTTTCTTGATATAACACAGACAGAACTATACGAGAAATTTAGGAATGAACATAGACAATTGAATTTGGGGCAAAGATCTTTTGAGAAATGTAAGCCTTGGTATGTTAGAATAAATACTCTTCGTAACACTTGTTGTTGTAGATACCATGTAGAATATGAATATTACTATGAAACATTTTTGTACATTCGTCGTGTGTTGCATACTAACCATGTGCAGGATTGCTCCTTGACAATACCACCAACCTCATCCAGAGAATTCATTCATAGTATCATGTGCAATAGGCCTGAGGGGCAAACTTACTATGCAAAATCCTGTTTGGATGGAACTTGCTCCAACTGTGCTAGAATGGCATTATTGAGCCAATGTATGCACGAGACTGGAGACAATGAATTTGGGAATATGGTTACAGACATGAAAAGTTTCAAATATATCAGCTATGAAATAGTCCCAGGGAAAGAAAGCAAAAAAATACAATTGGTGACATCTCAGGTACATGCATGTATCTATAAAATTATGTTCAGAACAGTTGCATTTCATTCCTTACACAAAAACCTGATATTGAGAACATTTTGTGTCAACAGGTACAAGTTAGTGTCTTCGTCAAGGAATTTATTGAAAAGACACGTCAATATGTTTAGCATGTCCACTTGGCAC
>LPNX010892898.1:92312-130825 GCA_001517045.1 Pseudotsuga menziesii | reverse complement strand
AACTTGCACATGGTGGGACTCATGGACTAGGAAAATAAGACAAAATAAATGAAATAATGTCTAAGTGGGTAAATACTATGGGTTGATTATTCTAACAGAAATCGGCATTGTTCTTCCTCACGTAGGGAGCTAAGGAAAGGGGGTTTTGGTCTCACGAATTTCCTGTGCAGAAGCCATTCAAATTCAAGGGCTAAGTGTATGTGTGTTACCCTCACGGCTTGTGGTCGGGATATCTATTCTCCCTTGTCCAGGATTGAGAATCAGACTTCTCTTCCGTTTAGGACTGTGTAATGTTATCACCACTTCATTGTTGAGTCGGGGCTGTGGTTTTTCCCCCGATTTGGCAGTTGTTGTGGTTTCCCTCCATTGTTCATAGCTTTTTGTAGTTTTTCCCCACGTTGCTTGTTGCTATGAATGCAATCATCTTTTGGTTTCCGCTGAGTTGTTTTGGCCACGCTAGGGCCAAGAACGACTCTGAAACGTCTTGTTTGACCTGAGCTGTGTTCACCTTTTCGTTTGGGTTGTTACCATGTCGTCTTTGTTTCCTTCACAGAGCTGTGAACTGTTGTTTTACTGCGGTATGCAGTGGTTGGTCTTCGAACTGTTGAGAATAGGATTAGAGGCTAGATATGCTTGAGAAACTGGTGTTTGGAGCCACTTAGACAGAGTGATATTGTTGGCTTTCTTCTCCACAACCCTTAAAGAATATTGGAAAGGGAATTTAGGGCCTGAGGGACTGTGAAATAGAGAAAGGACTGATTCCTGGTGTTGGGTGTGTGGATGTCTTAGAGGTCAGGGTTAGCTCTGGTGTAGGTGTCCTTAGCTCTCTGTTGAGGCCACCAAATTAGCATTTAGCCTTCCCTAACTCCTTGACGGCCTGATAAACCCTACTGTGTCAGCTTGGCTGATTTGTGTACCTTGGCTATGGGTAAGAGTGCTTTGACCCTTATTCCTTTAGGAATCATGCCCAACTCGGGGGTGGTAGTGTTGTTGAGAGATTGATGAGCACGCTCACCTATGGTTGGGAGGAAAGTTGCAGCGACGTAGCTGGTTGCGGGATGAATCATGTTTAAGATAGGTATTCTCGACTATTTAGTCTCTACATTTATATTACTGATTAATGAATATAATGAACATGTGGCATGCTTGATTTAATGTATGTTTGCTTCCGCTATGTATATGAAGGATTATGCATCTTAGTATGTTTTATGTTTTAAGCTTTTTGTTTCAGCATTATAGGCTTGTTCATGTTCATGGGGCTATTTGCCCATATGTTTGGTGATAGTAGCGTCCTCTTCGCTAGTCAGAGGGTCGGGGACGTTACAGTATCGTATCAGAGCTAAAGGTTGCAGCATGGGCCTTAATGGACCATGAAGATGCAATAACAAAGCTTATGTTGCAGCATCTGGGCCTTAGAGAGCCATGATAAACAGTTAATAGAGGCAGGTGGCCTACTGCCCAGTAGAAACCAGGAAAAATGGGTGAAGACAAGAAAATTTCACAAAAATTTCTAAGTGTCAGAATGTCGGCTCATCAGAAAACTTAGTGACAAGTTCTTCCGATCCAGCAGAGCACTTAGTAGGAAGGCCACTCAACGAATAGTTGATCCAACGGCCGATGCAGCGGGAGACAGAGGAGGAAAATTCGGACAATTTTCTAAGTGTTTTGGCTGTCGGCACATCGAAACACTTAGACAGATGGATCGTTGATTCTTAGCTGGTTGAGCGCCGCCATTGCGGACGGCTAGACCACTATCCTTCTGACGGATAGAGCCTCCAACCACTGATGGCATAGAATTTTTGAAAAATTTCTAAGTGTTGACTTCGTCGGCCATCAGAGCATGTTAGTTGTGCGGATCACCGATGAAAATCAGAAGGAATTAGATGATATTGTGCCACCGTTGCGGATAGCTAGAGGACTATCCTTCCGACGGATAGAGCCTACGACCGCCGACGCCGCAGAGGAAGACATTCTGATAGCCGATGCAGTACAGAAAGTTAAAAAAAATTCTCTAAGGCCTGAAATCATCGGCCATCGGAAGACGATAGTGGTTCGTGTGCCTGCCATTACGGAAGCCTAGAGCACTAGTCTTCCGACAGTAAAAGTTTCAACTGTCGATGCCGATCAGGTTATGCTTCAGTTCACCGATCAGAAAAAGATCGAAGATGATGAGCCACCGTTGTGGCTGCTGAGTGAACTATTCTGCCGATACTTTAGTCTTCCACTCACCGATCTCGAGGTGTTAGTGAATTATGGTTCTGATAACTATGGTGGCGGCAAGTAGTTGCTTTGATCGATGAAGGATAGGGGAGATGGAACCAACAGGATCGGTGAAAGGTAGAGGAAGTTTTCACATCAGCGGAGAATAAGAGACAATTGAGCCGATGAAGCGGCAGAAAAGAAGACTAAAGAGAAAAAGTTCAAAATTTTTTCTAAGTCGTAGAATCATCAGCCATCGACGATGGTTAGTTGATCACATCGTCGATGATTAGGTGATTCAGTTTCCAATGAGCTACGTCGGATAAAGTTAGTTGATTGAACGCCTGTCGTTGCGGCTAATTAGTAGACTATTTCGTCGATGGACATTGTTCCGACCACTGATAGACCCATGGCTGCAGAAGGCATAGAGAGATCGTGAGCAGCCATTGCGGCCATATCAAGAACTAATCACCCGATGTTCTCCAAGCGCTGATGCCGCAAAATCCTAGTTGCTCCGACCATCGACAAAGACGTGAGCTGCGGAAGATATAGCTCGATTATGGGCCACCGTTGCAGAAGCTAAAGGGACTAATCATCCGATGTGTAGGGCACCCGGCTGTCGATGCAACAAGTTAGTCTATGCTATCGCTGATGAAGTTCGAAGCAATGGACGATACTGCGAACGAAAATAGACCAAGGAATTGTCGATGAAACTCGGAACAGTATGTTGATGAAGTTGTCATTGATGCCAACATGTGACTTGGCTCTTTCAGTTATCATTGATGCCCATGAAGGCCATGGAGCCACTAATGCCCTTTGTAGTGGACAAGCTTAATGAAGTGGTACAAATGACCCATTCTATGGTCATTTGTCAAAGTTGGTGTGGCTCATGTGTGTGGAGTCCTTGGTATGCTGTAAATGATGCAGGCCATGGAGCCCCTGTCTTTGATTATGATGGCTAAGCCATGGTCTTGCATAGAGGTATACTCAAGCCCAATGTTTACTATGGACATGGCTAGTGAATAGCCTTTACTCAAACAATTATTCAATGTGTAAAATGATGTGGAAACACTTTACTGTAAGGTCGGCTCCATTTAATACAAGAAAAGATTAAAAAATCAAATTGTTATTTGGTAAGTCGGCCCATAATTAAAAATAAAAAAATACTTTGCAAAGTCGGCTCCAAAAATAATATTAAAAAAAGCAGGTCGACCCAGTGAAATATGGTGAGAAATTTAGTATAAATAACCCCTCAAATCTTCACTTTTTGCATGTAAATTTCGGTGGAGCTCTGAGATTTTTTGTCTGAGGCAGTCGCAGCTAGACTGAGGAAATTTTTGGGAGCATCGGTCTGAAATGTTTTCTTTTTGGTCTTGATCCAAGGGTATTCAACGAAGATGAAGTAAAATAAATTCGTGGACTGAGGCAAATGTCATTGTGGAAATTCGCGAGCAGCAGAACATTTTTTTTAGTCATGGATAATCCAAGAAATTTTCATCTCTGATACCTGTTTTTTTTTTGCCCTAACCCTGCTAGGGTCTTCACCAGGCAGGTCGAGCCCTATCTAGGGCATTCTACAATAGGAAACTCCTTAGCATCAGCCTTCAGGGCCTCTCCCAGGCAGGCCACAGCCCTACTAGGGCTTGTACAATGCACCCGAACCTCCAGACAGTCACCCACAACACTTTTCTCAGCCATGGAGGGTTTTTACAGTCAACTGCAGCTTCAGCACAGTCAACTGAAGCCTCGGTTCAGTCAACAAAAACATCATTTTCTTGGATTTGATCAGTGGCAGTAGCTCACTGGTTCAGTGACAATCATTTTCTATGGTTGATTTCTTCTTGGTTTTTTTTAACCAGCATATTACCAGCACTCGAATTCTATCATCTGGATGCATGAAGGCTGCCAGCAAGGAGCAGAAGAAGTCTTTAAGAACTCGCTGAATGTTTTGATCTGAGGAAAGAAATAAGGAGTGGGAGTAGTCACATTTTCGCTGATCTAAGGAAGCTTCTTCGGTGGGGTCACAGGAGACATTCTCACAGAACTTAAACAATTTCTTTTGGTTTAAAACCTATAACAACCTGGCAGTTTGAAACTTCTCTGCAGTCTGAATCCTTGAACCTATTCCACAGTCCAAGGTTCATCCAAAGGTTGACACAGTTTGAAGTTATTTCATACTAAAAAATAACAGTCCCAAGGTGGTTTGATTAGGGCTTCCTTACATCAGAATATAATAATAGCAGTATATCTCAGCGAGAGCAGCAGTAAAAAATTTGGAGGTTAAACAAGCAGTCAACATCAGCCCTGGCTATGTGAACACTTTGAAATGGTACAACTCCAGGAATGTATGGGAAATCCAGATCAGGCTGAATTCAAAAGATTGATGGAGGCATGAATTTGGCTGGTAAAGAATTTTGTGATGATCCAAGACCAATTAGAAGATGTTGAAGCCCCAAAGACACTACAAATTGGTTAATAAACTCTAGCAGATTTTATGGACAGATGTGGATCTCATTTCATGAGCTTGAGAGCCATGGATGGTGGTGACCTATATTGCAACAATTCTACTCAGTTTTTGGTAAGTTTTATTGTCTCTGATTTTCGAGCTTTAGGACATCACTGAACCAGCAGTTTGAAGAATTGGCTGGACGCTTTGTTGAACATATGGAGGACTAAAATTCAGATAGACAGAGGCTGAGGCAGCTTGTGAATGTTACAGGCATTTCATGGATTTTAAAGGCAGCAGCAACATGATTTTATGGGATGGTGAATGATTGAAAAGACTAGGCATGATATATGTTTTGAACAGTGTTTTGATGACTTAGAAGACCCTTTGAATAAGCAGCTTTGACATGGGCGTGAATAGAATCTATGGTGACATGATATAAGCCTGAACACCTGTGTATTAGAAGATCTTGGCATGTGAACATAACTTAGAATTTGGAGCAAATATGAAGGCTTGATTGTAGTGACATAATGACAAAGCAGCAACCCAAGTGACACACTCAGCCAATGAATGGGGTACATTCAGACAAGATAAGTGCATAGATGTATAGTGTTGTGATTACAGTATTGTGTATGTACAAGTAAAGTGAGTGTGTATGTTTAGTGAATGAACTCTGTATGTACAGAGATATAAGTGAACAAGTGTATGTAATGTGCTTATATACCGTGAGTATATGTATATACAGTAAAGGGTATGTTAGTGTACAAGTAAATGATGTGAAAATAGTCATGAGATGATACATGCTATGATACATACACATACCTTTGATGATGACAATATGACAGTACTTCTGTGAACAACGACAAGTGACATATGTATGAATGTAAAATGAGCGAGTAGTGTGGTATGAGTATACGTACAGTGATAAACAATGATGCACAAGTATATGAACAGTAGTATGTGTAAGTGATATACAGTGGATGTATAATGAGTGATCAACGAAGTGTGTAAGAGTATACAAGTGTGGTATATGAAGTGGGATGTATGCAGTAGTATGTGATATGCAGTGACTTCAGTGATATTGATGAAATATAAGTGTACAGTAAGTGGTAAGTGTGTGAACAGAGCAGGCACAAAGATGTACACTAAGTGAAGTGTGTGTATGTGTTGAAGTGCACAAGTGTGTGTACTAGTAGATTTCATAGTACAGTGGAATTGTGATCTATACTCTATGAGAAATCTATGATGTTGATGTATTCTCATGCACTATGATGCACATGCAATGATGATGCTAGCATTAATGGTTTTTGATGACTGATATATACTTGAAGTCTGGGACCAGTTGAGGATGTTAACCTTCAGCAGATTGAATATAAGACATTTGACAGAGACAAGTGAATGGATTCACTAGGATGTGACATTAGAATGATATGCTGATAAGCATAAGTTAATGTCAGACAGCAATGAGCTGTGTTGACCAACAGAAGAAGTACTGATCAGAGGATAATTTGCAGCAGTAGATGGCCAGTAGTAGTGATGATGAGCAGATAACCAGCAGTGTTGGATACATGAGAAGATGAACAAGATGATTGATGTTCAGTAGATCGCAGAATGATGAGCATTGTTACAGCAGAATTGATCTGATGAGCAGCGTTGATGATGTGACAGAGATTTCTTGTGTGACACAAGTATATTGTATTGTAAATTCAAGCTTGACTTGTTTTTGAGGTTAGGATACCTCAAACCCTTCTTAGCAGGGTCTAAGAAAATCAGGCAGGGTCCTGGATGCAGAGTAGGTGCTCTATGTATCAGTTGGTGCATATTTTACCTAACGGTTGTAGCCGGACCACAACTAATACAAAAATATTACAAAATTACATTGTGTTGTGTTCTTTTGTGTTATGGTTCTTGATGATTTAAATGCTATAATATGTGAATGATGAAGTTTATGAAATGATTATGAGATTGGTTGAATGATGAATTGGTAGTTAATTGTGACAAGCTAAGAAAAGTTTAAAATTGTCTTCACACTGATTCACCCCCCCTCTCAGTGTCTAACACAGTAGACAAGCAACTCAACGATACAGCGGAAGAAATTATGTTAAATTTTCATATGCTAAGCTAGATCATTAGTATTTCATTTCAAATTCATAACAAAAGCATATAAACAGGATCACTGAAATATAGACAAGCACAACCATACAAAAGCAACACAAAGATTTATCCTAGGAAAAACCCAGCAAAAGCTTCCTCAATATAGATGCCCCAAAAAGAACGTAAAAGGTAAAACCAACAAGGAGATCAAAGCCTGATCCTCCTCCTTCTCCATCTACTCTTCTCTTCTCCACTAATGCGCTACATAAGTGAGAGAGTGTGTGTGTCACAAATCAAGAGCACCACACCTCTATTTATATTCATTCGTTCACTTGAATCAACTCATTCGACATGTAGGCTCGAGTTAAATCATGTAGGCTCGAGTTACACATGTAGGCTCAAGTAACCACACTAGGGTGCTAATGACCCACCTTTACAATTAGAGGGGACTACCTCATGACTCTTATTAGTTCTTTCTATTAGAAGCATCAGGGTACAAAGTAATACAAGTGGTTCTCCCGGTAGGACCATCGAGGACCACAAAAGATACATATAGAATATTCTTCGAAGTTACAATATTTCAACACTCCCCCTTAACGAGAAGGGTATTCTACAACAACATCAACAACAATAATAGTAGGAGAGAGATAGGGGACATCATCAACATCATCAGGGTAATACATCTATAAATCATTGGAAGCTTTTCAACATCATGTAGTCTTCATCTTCAATCTTCAGTCTTTGGTAACAGCAACACTCTGACTGTTTTGATCTGCAACTACTTCTTCAGCATCTTGATGTTTTTCGAACAACATCATCACCATCTTTATATTATTATGGTACGATCAAAAACATCAGCAATATCATCATCAGCATTTTGACCTTTCGATCATCAACATCTTCAATACTTTTTCCTTTCGATCAGCAACAACTTTAGCGACATCTTTAGTATTTTGACCTTTCGATCTGCAACATCTTCAACACTTTGACCTTTCATTCAGCAACAACTTCAGTATATTGATATTTTGATCAGCAACATCTTCAGCACTTTGACCTTTTGTTCAGCAACATCTTCAGCAACAACTTCAGTATATTGATCTTTTGATCAGCAACATCTTCAACACTTTGACCTTTCGATTAGCAACATCTTTCAATCAGCAACATCTTCAGTACTTTGACCTTTTTCGATCAGCAACATCTTCATCCTCATAATACTCTGATCTTTCGATCAGATATCATCATGAAAACAACATCATCATCAAAACATCATTATGATCAAAACATCAACATCATCAAAACATCAAAATATCATCATCATCACACTCTGATCTTTTGATAAGTACATCATCATCATCATAAAAACATCAACATGATCCTTCCTTTCGAAATTACGGGATTTAGGTCTTTACGGAGTTACCAATGATCCTTCCTTTCGGAATTACGGGATTTAGGTCTTTACGGAGTTACTAACGATCCTTCCTTTCGGAATTACGGGATTTAGGTCTTTACAGAGTTACTAACGATCCTTCCTTTCGGAATTACGGGATCAACACATTTGTGGAACTCAGACAATCCTTCCTATTGGAATTACGGGATCAACACATCTATGGAACTCAAACAATCCTTCCTATTGGAATTACAGGATCAATTCAATGATCCTTCCTTTCAGAATTACGGGATTTATATCTTTACGGAGTTACTAACGATCCTTCCTTTCGGAATTACGAGATCAACACAGATGTGGAACTCAGACAATCCTTCCTATTGGAATTACGGGATCAACACATTTGTGGAACTCAGACAATCCTTCCTATTGTAATTACGAGATCAATTCAATGATCCTTCCTTTCGGAATTACGGGATTTAGGTCTTTACGAAGTTATTAACGATCCTTCCTCTCGGAATTACGGGATCAACATAGATGTGGAACTCAGACAATCCTTCCTCTAGGAATTACGGGATCAACACACATTCTCGAGTACCGAAGTCACCGGATCCGTTCTGAACCGAAGTCCAAGGATGATACAATCCTACCACCTTCTCGATGACCAAATTTCACCGGATCTGTTCTGAACCAAAGTCCAAGGATGATACAATCCTACCACCTTCTCGATGACCGAAGTTCACCGGATGCATTCTGAACCGAAGTCCAAGGATGATACAATCCTACCACCTTCTCAATGACCGAAGTTCACTGGATCCGTTCTGAACCGAAGTCCAAGGATGATACAATCCTACCACATTCTCGATGACCGAAGTCACCAGATCACTTTTGGACATATGTCTCAGGATTATACAATCCCTCTTCATTCTCGAAGACCGAGGTCTTCGGGTCACTTTTGGGAAAGTTCCCAAGGATGATACAATCCCACTTCATTCTCGAGGACCGAGGTCTCCGAATCACTTTAGAGCAAGTGCCCAGGGATGATACAATCCCACTGCAACATCACTACACCCCCTTTCGGGGAAGGTCTTTCCGAACCACACCAAGCTTGTCTCGAAAGTGTTGAAACTTTACTCGAAACAGAGGCTTTGTCAGTGCATCATCATCTAAACCATCTTCATCTTCATATTCAGTATGTGAATCCTGAACTATCACCATCTGTATCTCCAGTATGTGAGTACTGAAAGCATCATCAGGTCACCATCATCTGCATCTACAGTATGTAAATACTAAAACATCATCTATATCTTCAGTATGGGATACTGAAATCATCATCATCTATATCTTCAGTATGGGAATACTGAAACATCATCATCTCTATATTCAGTATAGAAATACTGAATCACCATCATCTGTATCTACAGTATGTAAATACTGAAACATCATCATCTCTATATTCAGTATAGAAATACTGAATCACCATCATCTGTATCTACAGTATGTAAATACTGAAACATCATCATCTACATCTTTATCTTGAATATAGAAATACCAGATTTCTATGTGTTATGACAGAACACAGGGTTCTTTGTTATCACAACTCTCGTTATCGCATAGAATCAATGTAGTATCCATCTTCAGTTCAAATAGACCTGATATCAGCTTCCAAATCCATATGGATTCACAACTTAGCAGAGCAATCTACTATGTATTCTGCTTCAACCATGCTACGAGAAACACTGGACTGTTTCCTGCTAAACCATGAACTCATAGCAGACCCCAAACAAAAGCATCTACCTAATGTGCTTTTCCTGTCTGAGATACTTCCAGCCCAATCTGCATCTATGTAGCCATACAATCTATACTCATGGCTACCATCATAATATAAACCAAAGTCTATAGTCCCTTTCAGATATCTCATCACATGTTTTGCAGCTACTAGGTGAACCCATCTTGGTTGAACAAGATATTGACTTAAGGTGTTCACAGCAAAACAAATGTCTGGTCTGGTATTTTGTAAGTACATCAATGACCCAATGATCTATCTGTAATGAGTCATATCCACTAACTTTGATGATTCATCAGCTAACGGCTTCAGGTTGGAGTCCATGGGTGTGGCCATGACTTTACATTCCAACATATTGAATCTCTTCAATATCTCTACCGCATACTTTCCCTGGTTGAGAAAGATTCCTTCTGAACTTTGCCATACTTCCAGACCTAGGAAATAATGCATTAACCCAAGGTATTTCATCTCAAATTTTTCTACTAGTTTCTTCTTGCTTTCCATGACCTGTTTCTCATTTCCTGTCAAGAATAATTCATCCACATATAATAACAGGATGACAAGTTCATCTTCTACAACCTTGAGACAAAGGTTAGGATCAGCTTTACTCTTGGTAAATCCCATGCTTGACAATAAACTATCTATTCTTCCATACCAATCTCTGGGAGCTTACTTCAGGCCATAGAGGGCCTTTCTTCAACTTGCATACGCGATTCCATCTGGCTTCAACTTCAAATCCTCGTGACTATTCGATGTAAAACTCTTCCTCAATCATACCATTAAGGAAGGTTTTTTTCACATCCATCTGGTGTAAGTCCCACTTCATCATGGATGCAAGTGCCATGATAGTTCTAATCGAAGTATACCGTGCTACTGGGGCAAATGTCTCTTCATAGTCAATTCCCTCTTTCTGAGAGAAACCTCTGGCAACAAATCTTGCTTTATACTTCTCAATACTTCCATCAGCTGCATGCTTTATTTTGTATATCCATTTGGAGGATACTATACTCTTTCCTTCTGGTTTGGGAACTGTATCCCAAACATCATTCTAGTATTCTTTCATCATAACATCTTTCATGAGTTCATCTTGTCAGGTCGTCAGCATATCCTAGTCTTCTGCATTCAACCTTGAAGGTTGGAACCCACTTTACTCTTGGTAAAGTCTCGATCCATCACGAAGCTATCCATCATGTCGTACCATGTCGAACTCAGATATATTCTGTAGTCACTCCCCCTGAAGTGGAGTATCATCTTCCCTCTTCATTTTGTCCAGGTGGTTCTATGCTTGATATATACTTGTCAATAGAGTATGTCATGTCATAGTCTATTCTTTCTGAGGCAAATCACGAACCTTGCTTTGTACACTTGTTCTTGTAGATCCATATGGAAGATACTATGTACTTCCCTTTATGTCTTGAAATCATATCGTATACATCATTCCTCATGATCAATTGTTATTATTTGATCATAGCTTCTTTCGTAGCATTCTTTTCTTCATCTTGAGTTATCTCTCATACCCATGGTGGTCTTCACCCTTCGAGGTGGATCTACCGCTCTCTGAAGCTCTTTCTTTTGTCATGGTGTCTCTGACCCTGGGAGCTTCAGATTCATGTTTATTGAATTGTCATCACTTGTTCTTCGAAACAAGTCTTGTCCTTCTTTTCAGGATATTTCTTACAATTCAAATGCACCAGTTGCATGGTTAGAACTATTTCATAAAACATATGCATAACGACAAATTCTTATGCATAATGCAACTATTTAGCCAATACAACATTCATCCATATCTCACGGAAACTTTCTAGATGCCTTCCATCTCTATCATGACATCATTGAGATTGTGCACTAATCCAATATGTCAGCAAAGAGGTTTCATTCTAGATAAGTAGCAATGGAGAGATGTATAGCACCATGAGCTACTTACCCATCACATGCATATTAGTAGTATACAATCGTTAATGCAAACAATCTATCATGCATAACACATTAACTGAATATAATCAAATGCATAACAAAACAATATCATTGAATACTTATCTTGTGTTTGTTTCGTGGGTAGACTCCTTCTTGATCATTCTGCTTCATCATCTTCTTCATTCATGAAATCATCATTTCTTATCCAAATGATAAGATGGATAAGAGGTTCTTTAGGAGTTGAGTTCTTCACATTCCTCGTTTCTTGAGGGATCTTCTTTGAATGGTGAGAGCTTGATCTTCAATTGCTCCCATCTTCTTCTTCTTAGAGTCAGCTAAAATTAATCACTTCCTTCTGGCACGCATTCCTCGCATGAATGAATCCCATGATCCTGGGAGGCCATTCAAGGTGGCTATCACCACTTCTACATTCCTCACTTCTTCTTTTACCGCTCCAAGATGTTCTGCATTCTAGATCTTAACATTCTTCAACTGTTTTCTCAAAGCCATCTTCTGATTTATGTTCTTATCTTCAAATAGCTTGATCAAGGAATCAAACATCTTCAGTGTCTTTAGGGAAGACACTTGTGATACAGGTTGATCCGTGATTGAATCAACAATGATTTTCTTGGCCTTGATCAAGTTCTTCTTGTGTAAGGCTTTGAGCCTCATCTCCTTCTGGAACTGGAACCTCTCTACTCATGTAGGTGTCCAATTCATTTTCTTCAGAGAGATCAAATACTTCCATGCTTGGAATTTGTTAACTTTACCAATCTTATCATCAAGATGATGTGATAGATCACTTTGAAATGAGAACCTCAAATGCAAATAGCAAAAGATTAGATCTTACCAATTTGAAGTGTCTGTCCTGCTTCCGAAGCTGGCTGATTTAGGGTTTGTCAGAGAAACCCTAATTTTAAAAACTTGGAATCTTTAAGATTTGATTGGATAGAAAGATAGATCTCTTCAAATGGAGCTGTCCAATGTACTCCTTTTCTGAAAATAGTGGAGGGAAGCTCCCGGAACAGGAAGCCCTAGTTTTCCCATTTCTTCTGTAGAAATGCATGTCACTATTTCTGTGATATCTCCGAAATTACTGCTCCTCTATGTCTAAAATTTCACACTGAGGTAACCTCACATGTCCTTGATCCAAAACCATAGGTTTCATCAGAATTGGTTTCACCAATTGCGATTTGTGATCCTTTTCCCAAAGTGACCTGTTATAGGACTGTTCTGAACAAGAAAGTTGTACAGCCTGCCACATGTCACTGTTTCATCTTCTGGGTCTGAAATTTGGACCACAAAAATTAAAGTTCGTGCCCTTTCTGGAACATATTTAGGAATTGTATTTGGACCTCTGTAGCCCAAGATATAGCAATTTTACCCAGGTGTCTTGTTTAGGGATGAATTCTGGAAGAGGCTGGAACCCTAACTTGGATGGATCATATCTCCCAGAATATAGCGAATATGAGGCTGAATTTTGGATACAGTGTACATTATGATTTTATATTTGGCCTCTAAAGTTTTCAGCTCCTGAGCCTTCTCCAATCCCAGGATATAGTGAATGTACCAAAATTTAGCAGTTTTAGTATTTAGGGTTTTTCTAGCTTGGGGTCAAACTAGAGTTTGACTTTCCCGGAGTTTCACCCAACCAAATTTCTTGATCCAGGTCTCTAAACTTCAATTTTGATGAGGAGAAAAATCCTATGCCAGTCTCACTCAAAAATTCCTCTTCTATAGAAATCCTTAATTTTCCGCACCAAAACTGAAAATGCTCGGAGTCGAATTCCGCTTCGACAGAAAGATGCGCCCTTCAATGGAGATTCAGTCTAGCCTTCTTTTGCTAATCGATTGTGGATAGAGAACCAAAAATTAAGAAGACCTATCTTCTGTAGCTGCACAATGTCTTCTTTCAAGGTGGCTCTGATACCATGTTAAATTTTCATATGCTAAGCTAGATCATTAGTATTTCATTTCAAATTCATAACAAAAGCATATAAACAAAATCATTGAAAGATAGACAAGCACAACCATACAAAAGGAACACAAAGATTTATCCCGGGAAAACCCTAAAGGGAAAAACCCAGAAAATCTTCCTCAATATAGATGCCCCAAAAAGAAGGTAAAAGGTAAAACCAACAAGGAGATCAAAGCCTGATCCTCCTCCTTCTCCAGCTACTCTTCTCTTCTCCACTAATGCGCTACATAAGTGAGAGTGTGTGTGTGTCACAAATAAGGAGCACCACACCTCTATTTATATTCATCCATTCACTTGAATTAACTCATTCGACATGTAGGCTCGAGTTACACATGTAGGCTCAAGTAAGCACACTGGGGTGCTAATGACCCACCTTTACAAATAGAGGGGACTACCTCATGACTCTTATTAGTTCTTCCGATTAGAAGTATTGGGGTACAAAGTAATACAAGTGGTTCTCCCGGTAGGATCATCGGGGACCACAAAAGATACATATATAATATTCTTCGAAGTTACAATATTTCAACAAATTAGAGGTTTCAACCGCCGAAATGCTGGAGAAAAATAAAGGAACAGACCACCGAAGAGCTAGGCGTTTTGACCGCCGAAGCGTCAGAAACTTAGTTGGGAAGGGACCCGATAGGGAGAAAGAAAATTGGGTTTTCCAGTGGAATTTTTAGCAATTCCAGCTAGTGCTCTAGTGGGCTTCGCAGGGAATTTCTCATTGGGGTTCTTAGCAGTTTCAGGACTGAAAAGGAAGAAAACCCTAGGTGGCTGGAGTTCGCATTTCAGACCCAACATTCAGTGGTGTGTTTTGCCATCATTTTTGAAATGATGTGGTTTTCACACCCAGGGTCAGAATGAAGCATATGGATAAGCAGGAGCAACAAAGTGCTAAGTGATTGCTTGAAAGAGAAAGGTGCTACTGTCAAATGAACAAATCTGGGAAATTGCATGCCTAGAGGTAGCAAGACCATGCAGTCAAATCAGTTGTTGTGTGGAAGAGGAGTTCCATGCAAGGATGAGGGACGTAAAAAGGGAAGAAGTTTCCTTAAAACCCTATCTTGCTGATTATAACTACATTTTATAAGTTTTATACATGAAATGTATGAGGATGTGCCTTGCATGCATAGGATATTACATGCTGGTAAAAATAGTGAGGATTATACGTTTATAATGAACCACTAATGATGATTATTGCATTGATGTTGGCATTAGTGGAAAAACCAACGACAACATGGACATGGCTGGAATATGTTGCTGATGCTAACAAATGTGACTAGAAACCTTATGGAGAAAGGGATAAGGCAACAAGTCCAGAATCAAAAGTTGGTGAGCAAATTCTGCAATCTTCTGTAAGGGACCAACCAAACGAGTAATTACAAGGGTGTAAGTAGGACCCATAAAGGTAAGAACTTAATTATGACAATTGCATGGAGTGGTAAAAGCAAGAGGTCTCATATCATGTGGGTATTGAATTTTATACTGCATTCATATAGAAATGTGTTATCCCTGTATTATGTTGTTATGAGCTTGGTAGCCCGAAGAAAGTAAGCACTGATGATCTTGATTATAGTAATGCATCCTATATGAAGTAGTCATGGTTAGGCCATGCATGGTATGTTTGAATGCATAGTATTCCTGAATCAATGCAAGGTAGCATTAAGTGGATATGCATTAAAAGATTTCATAAATCTTGTAATTATGCATTGAATGGATGCATATGAAGGGTGCAAGTAAATGATTACCTAAGTATGGGTGCAAATGTTGTGATGCATTGCATGAATGCATTAAGATAGCGCATGTGATATTATGAATAACTAATGGCTAACATGATGAATTGATGACAATTCTGGAACCATTTCAAGAGCTGTTATGAATGCAGGATAGTAAGTGCATGAAGAAGGTAGCCATGATCGACTGGCTACATGAAATGCTCTATGGAAGGGCGAGGTGGTACAAATGATACGCTTGTGAAGTAAGGAGTATCTAAATGTTTCATTTAAATTACATGAATGATGTGACTGTACCCTGTAATCTAAAGTATGATAATGATTGCGTAAAGTAAATGAGTTTTGGTAATATTGATGCGATTAACAGCTGGAAGTATTGGAATTTTATAAATTCTGAAAATGCTTTAGTGATTGTTGCAGCAATGAAAAGGTTATATGCATCAATACTTACCAAGTGTTTGGCTGATTGAAGTTCAGGTTTCAAGTAGATTGTTTGGAGCATGGCAATGAGAGTAAGACCATGACAAATGCCGGAAATCTACCATGTGGAAGAGCCAAACCTCATGAGAAGAGTCTCATGGCCATGAAACTAGTTTGTATGCATAATGAGTTGTCAAATATGAATTTGTGAATTTCGGGTTTGAGAAATTGCTGACAACTACTAATCACTATTGGATTGCATAGAATTGTGTCAGGAGGGCGCAATGAAAGTGGGTGTTCATGTTATGAAGCATAGAATTATAATGGGCATAGTGGTGTTGCTTACAAGAGACCCACAAATGAGGATCACCTCATTGCCAAGAAAATCAATTTCCGTAGTAAACAGAGTTGCAAATTCTCATTGAATTTAATTAATAATGTTATTGCTTGGTTATGGAACAATCAAATTTGGATTGTATTATCAGATAATGATTGGCTGTTTGGCTATTGATGAATGTGCCAGGGGTACACACTGCAGGAAGATCATGTGTGCTAGCCTGCAGGAGCCAAACTTCATGGGAAGGTTTTCCCTTATCTTGGAATGGGTTTTGGGTGAAACTCCATTGGACATTTTGGAAATGTCTCATCTGCACTACATGTTTGGTAAGCAACATGAGTGAGATGGTATAGATGATGTTAGTAAGACATGTGGATACAACATGAAAAGAGGAGTTGGGATGGCAAACCGAGGGACTGTCAACTCAGAGAAGGGAGCCCCCATTCCTCCTTAATGAAGGAAAACTGCTTCGGCAAATGGATAAGTGTTCTGTGACCCTAGCTAAGAATACGCATGTCAAATTGTTAAATTCAATATGCAGAGCATGTTTTGATTTTGTTTCTGTTATGGTAGATTGCTTGAGTATGCATAGGGCCTACATGACACACACCGGAAAAGGGTGCACACTTTCCCAATGTCGGATCATGGAAGGGTTTTTCAATATTGATTACACCCTATGGAGTGTACGCACTCCTGGTGTCTCAATACTTGATAGTGAATGATGTGAAATATGGTTACAATTTTGGAATAATAACGCTAACGAATATGCTTACATTGCTTGTGTTGTCAGGCTAAACAGATGTATCCTAGTATTGTACACTAAATGGTCAAAGGCTTGAGCTCATCCTACCTTCTACTAAAGAGCATAGAGAAGGAGACATTCCTGAGGGACTGTCAACTCAGAGAAGGGAGTGATCTCTCTAAAGGGCACAGAAAAAGGAGACATTTCCAAGGGACTGTCAACTCAGAGAAATGAATGGTCTCTTGTGTGATATGGGGTAGTGGCATTAGAGCTCACTACTGGAAATGAAACCTAGAAATGGTCGATATAAGTGCATGTGTTATTGTTGATGGCCTGATAAACCCAATGGTGTTGGCTTTGCTGATGATTGGTTGTTGATATAAGTGCAGGCGATTTGTTGACGGTATGATAAACCCAACTAAAGGTTGGCTTGACCATGCCTGATATATAGCTAAAAGGATGTTGTGAAGCAGCCTGCGCGCTGACCTAACATCCAAGTCCATAGGCAATCCCAAGGCTTGCAAAGCGAAGCAGGATCCTGTGGACCAACTAGAAAACACACAATATAGATAGTATTGGATTATTTTGCGATTCTTTCTTATGAATATGCATGTGTATATGATTTTGTTATGATGTTTTAAACTCTTGTTTAAGAGATAAAAAATGATGAGAATAAACTAAACATGTGAATTTATTCAATGTCTGAATATAGGTATCGCTGGAAGAGGGGACTATGAGAGCATCCTAGGTGTGCATGTGGACATGTGACTGTCCTGAAGAGCTCAGAATGAGCAGTAATGAAAAAGGTGCTAGTGAGACTGTGAAGTTCCTAGGAGCCGAGACAAACCATGTGGGGAGGCTCCATGGTTGAGAGGTTTGAAATAGACCGGAGACACTAAGTGTCATGACCAAGAGGGATTGGTCCAGCATTCATGGTGAAGTGAAAGAGGCTGAGAGCATGAAAAGCCACAGCAGTGGTGTGTGTTCCAGGATGGAACAGGGAAAAACTCTTGTTGTTCTCTCTTGGCTTTTTATTATATATATATATATGTTTATGCAGTGTGAAAACAAAAAGGTTGTTGAATGTATGTATGACTGAAAATAGAATGTGTGTATTTGCTTAAAGTAAATTGTGGATGTTGGAATGGTTAATTCCTTGCCCAAGAATGGACATGAATGAGCTCATGTGCCTATTAGGAAGGCATGAAAAATATGAAAGTCTCCTTGATAAGACTTGGACTTTCATGCCAATTGGGCAATTAATTGACTGATATTAATGCCTATATTATGCTTGGTCTAACAGAATTTCAATGATGCATTTCACAGGTGAGAAGGGTGAAATCTAGTGGTGCACATTGATCATGGTAGCAGACCAAAAGTTGTTGGACTTGGCTGGAATTCTCCTTCAAACGATTGCCAGGACCCAAGAGAATCTTGGAGAGATGCTCAAGATACAGAAAAGGCAAAATGAGATGAACCACCAGATTTTGCAAGACTCTATTGGTTTGCAAAGGGAGGTAAAAAGCCTTCTGGGAGCAATCCGTAACGGAAAGGAAGGCAGATCAATGATGGGACATTTGTCCAAGCGATTCGTTAAGAAACGATCCAAGCATGAAGACTCAAAGGAAATTGAGCAGGTAAAGATGAAGCAGCCAGCGAAATGTTGGAAATGCAGAGGACATCATTTACGCCAGGACTGCCCAATGAGGGAACATAAAGAGGGCAGCAGCCACAAAGTTCCTCGACTTGGGGATGAGCCGAAAGCTGAGAACTAGCAGGAGAATTTCATGGGAGCCAAGGGGCTTGGTCCTGAGAGTTCAAGTATATAATTGAACATTGGACAGATCTGCAAAATTTTGAAATCTTGGATGTGCAAATTGTATATGTATTCCTATGTATTGGAACACCAAGGACGGTGTTATTCCAAGGGGGAGTGGATTGTAATGCCCCGGTTTTGACCCCTTTTGCATTAAAAGGTACATGATGTATATATTGTAATAAATCATGGTGTGGAGCTAAAGGCAAAATCCCCACCACCGATTTGGTTGTGTATGTCTCGACAAGAGGGATCGTTGCCAATGGTATATCATGTTATCCGACACATTAGAATTTTGACATCATGTAAGTATGCACATTAATTAAAATAAACCTACAACCAACTATGACGATGCGACGTTAAATGAAAAGGGCATGATTTACTAAGGTTAAGGGGGGGTTGTCTAACCTGTGGGGGCCATTGGGAGTTTGTCATGTGTCGGCCACCCATTTAAACCTCTGTTTTTTGTTTAGTTGGGAGCAGTTTATGGCTGGGGAGTGGCGGGTGGAAGGATCGCCATTCTTTGCCCCACGTACACTCCACCAGCGAGCTCACTCTTCCTCATGCGGGGACAGGGGAACAGTCACCACTCTCCCACTCTTCCACCCACGTTTTTGGGGGTTTTGCTCAGTCTCACGTGGGGAGATTGGTTACTCTCCTCCCACTATGAGTCGTTCTGGTTATCCTCATGCAGAGGGAGATTTATGTTTTCTCTCATGCCGTTGAGTTCTCCGTCATGGTTTTCTTTTGTCTTGACCATCTCACGTGGGCAGGAGTATCCTCTCTTCGCCTTCTCACACATAGGAAATCAGCATTGTTCTTCCTCACACAGGGAGCTGGGGAAAGGGGGTTTTGGTCTCATGAATTTCGTGTGCAGAAGCCATTCAAGTTCAAGGGCTGAGTGTATGTGTGTTACCCTCATGGCTTTTGGTCGGCATATTTGTTCTCCCTTGTCCAGGATTGAGAATCGGACTTCTCTTTCATTTAGGACAGTGTAATGTTTCCGCCACTTCATTGTTGAGCCAGGGCTATGGTTTTCCCCCTGATTTGGCAGTTGTTGTGGTTTCCCTCCATTGTCCGTAGCTTATTGTAGTTTTTCCCCACGTTGTTTGTTGCTGTGAATGCAATCATCTTTTGGTTGCCACTGAGTTGTTTTGGCCACGCTAGGGCCAAGAACGACTCTGAAACATCTAGTTTGACCTGAGTTGTGTTCACCTTTTCGTTTGGGTTGTTACCATGTCTTTGTTTCCTTCACAGAGCTGTGAATTGTTATTTTACTGTGATATGCAGTGGTTGGTCTTCGGACTGTTGAGAATAGGATTAGAGGCTGGGTATGCTTGAGAAACTGGTGTTTGGAGCCACTCAGACAGAGTGAGATTGCTGGCTTTCTTCTCAGACAGCCCTTGAAGAATATTGGAAAGGGAAGTCAGGGCCTGAGGGACTGTGAAACAGAGAAAGGACTAATTCCTGGTGTTGGGTGTGTGGATGTCTTAGAGGTCAGGGTTAGCTATGGTGGAGGCGTCCTTAGCTCTCCGTTGAGGCCACCATCTTAGCATTTAGCCTTCCCTCACTCCTTGACGGCCTGATAAACCCTACTGTGTGGGCTTGGCTGATTTGTGTACCTTGGCTATGGGTAAGCCTGCTTTGACCCTTATTCCTTGAGGAATCATGCCCAGCTCGGGGGTGGCAATGTTGCTGAGAGATTGATGAGAACGCTCGCATATGGTTGGGTGGAACATTGCAGTGACATAGCTGGTTGTGGGACGAATCCTATTTAAGATAAGTATTCTTGAATATTTCGTCTCTACATTTATATTACTGATTAATGAATATAATGAACATGTGGCATGCTTGATTGAATGTATGTTTGCTTCCACTATGTATATGAAGGATTATGCATCTTAGTATGTTTATGTTTTAAGCTTTTTGTTTCAGCATTATAGGCATGTTCATGTTCATGGGGCTATTTGCCTGTATGTTTGGTGATAGTAGCGTCCTCTTTGCTGGTCAGAGGGTCGAGGACGTTACATTTCTACTATATTTTTTATGTGAACTTTGCAAAAATATTAAAAAGTTGAAATCTATGATGAAGATGATGATGATGAAGATGGCGATGATGATGATGAAGATGGTGATGTTGATGATGATGATGGTGATGATGATGACGATGACGATGATGATGATGATTTATAAACATAATTTAGAGATTCACATTATAAGTAGTTGACAAACAAAAATGTGAAGGTTTTTCAAATCATCTTTCACATGAGAAAACTATGAAGTCATAATTTATCGTTTTTACTAGTCTTTAAAGTTTATATTTCATTATGCTATTAGCGTAATCATTAAAAATTTAAATTTAATTAATCGTTTTTACCACTCTTTGAAGTTTACAATTCATTATACTATTAACATATTCATTTTATATAAGGCGTAACTATTTTGAAATATTAGTTTAGAATGAAATCCTTTTACAATTGTGTGTCCATAATTCTTTTTTCTTTTATATTTTTTATGTGAACTTTGCAAAAATATTAAAAAGTTGAAATCCATGATGAAGATGATGATGATGAAGATGATGATGATGATGATGATGGTGATGATGGTGATGTTGATGATGATGATGGTGATGATGATGATGACGATGATGATGAAGGTGATGATGATGAAGATCTCGACGATGACATTGACGGTGATGATGATGATGATGATGATGATGTCGATGATGATGATGAAGATGTCGACAATCGTGATAATGATGATGATGGTGGTGATGATGATGATGATGATGATGATGATGATGACGACGACGACGATGATGATGATGATGATGATGATGAATATGATGATGACGATGATTATGACGACGACAATGATGATGATGATGAAGATGATGATGACAATGATCATGATCATGATCATGATGGTCATGATGATGACGATGATGATGAAGAAGATGATGATGATGAAGATGGTGATGTTGATGATGATTATGATGGTGATGATGGTGACAATGAAGATGATGATGATGAAGATGATGATGATGATGATGATGATGATGATGATATTGATGATGATGGTGATGAGGTGATGATGACGAAGATGAAGATGACGATGATGATGATGACGACGACGATGAAGATGATGATGATGATGATGATCTTGATGATGATGGTGATGATGATGATGATGACGAAGATGATGATGATGAATATGGTGATGTTGATGATGATGATCTTGATGGTGATGATGATGACGATGAAGATGATGATGATGAAGATGACGACGATGACGATGACGATGATGATGAAGAAGAAGATGGTGATGTTGATGATGATGATGATGATGAAGATGGTGACGAATTTCCATTATATAGGCGTTGAAAATACGACGAAAATCCATTATATAGTCGTCGAAAATCTGACGACATATCGTCGCTTAACCGACAATAAACCACGTCGAAAAACCTATGATCTAGAAAGTTGAAAACTCGACGACTATGCAAGATGACAAAAAAAATAGGAAGGTATTGTACTTTTCATCATTGCAATCCGACAAAAACATACTTTACGTCAAATGTCATCATATTTTGGGCTCAAATCCTATTGTGTATATTGGTGAACTTTGGGTTCTCTGGCAAGCCAATGTTTACTTTCTCCATTTTTAGCGGCTTAAGGAACTGGTTGTTGGAAATACCACTACCTTCGAATTCACGTGTACCCTTTGATTCTCGTATGTTTATATTAGTTGGGTCATCATTTCATTCTCCAGCTAGGCTGCAACAAGCCATCCATTGTTGGATGGTCGCGTTGCACTAGTGGGAACTTGCTACTTCGACAGGGATTTCTGCAATTATGTTCTCCCTGATCGTCTGAAGTGCATCATCAACTGTAGGTTTCTCATTAGAAAATTCAAATATGTGCGTGAACTGCTTAGCTAGTCCTTCCCGATCCTGAGTTCCTTGTCACAACCATGGATGTATACCAGCTTCTGGGTGTCATTTCCAATGTATGAATGAAATGATGGCCCATCCCCGTCGTAGGTATTCTACAAATGTTGTGCGACACTGATTAATGTGCTCAACAGGGTTTGACAACCTTGTGTATTTCTAGATCACGATATTGACTTATTCGTCGAATCTCACTTCCAGCAATCTTCTGCACTATGTCCATTCTGATATGGATTTCTTATGTGTACCCCACCATCTAGCAAGCATAGCCTTCAATACATAGTCCAACGTAGACAAGTGTTGCGGCTCTGATACCAGTCCTTCGAATTCACTGAGGAAGGTCGCAAGGTTAGGTAACCCCTCATAGGTAGGTAACTCCCTCAACTGATTCTCCACCCATCACACCGACAGGGTAACTATGGCGCATCGCCTCATAGAGACTTCATGCAATCTATTTGTCTAGTTCTCTAAGGTCTCTCTTGAGTCGGATGTGCAGGAACTAGTACTTTTACAACTCAGGTTTCCTTCCGCTTTCGGGTTGATGTAATAGTATTCTAAGGCAGTGACATTGTAGATATGGTCGAGATAATCACCCTGTCCCTCTTTGTAGAAAGGTTCGAGGTATCTTTGTCCCTCTGGATCGATGGGAGACACTACCCTCATCTCATCATATTCAAAGGATAAGATTCTTTTCTTGAAATTGATAATGGTCTGATTATCTAAGGCCCAATCTATCCCCAAGAGTGCAGGGTATGGGTTTGTGTTGTCGACAATGTTAATGACTTCAAAGTCTACAAATGTGCGCAACCCCTCAATGTTGACAAGAAATTGACTCAACCTACCAAATAGCAGGACCTTTTCCTAATTTGCAAGTCGCAATTGGACAGGAGACCAGTCCAAGTGCGGCTTTCCCATGCTCTCCCAAGTTTTTCGCATCAAAATATTGACGTCCGACCCCAGATCTAGAATGATGTAATCCATGTCATAATCCTCTATCTGCGCAGTATTTCTTAACTCACGCCCGGTTTTGAATTTCTTCTTGACATGGTTAACCTTCTTTCCATGTTGCGACTCTTCTGGATTTTCTTCTATCAGTGCATGTAGTTCTGCGACATCATCTCTATCTTGAATTAGCGCTAAGCAACTTGATAGAAAGGACTTAAGCTTACTAACCTTTTTGGATTATGCTTCTGAAATAGCTGTTGAAAGAGATCAGGCATCTCCCAGACTTTAGTTGATGTCGACAGTTGTTCTTGGTCCACAAAATCTGGGTGCATGTCCAAAAAGACTTGCTTCTGTTTTCGAACGTCGAATGGTACTTTCTTCTGCACAGTGAGTCTCACCTGTGGCTGCGGTTGTGGTTGTTCTTGTGATATGTCTTGTTTAGCTCCGGCTGCAACACCTCCTCATGTTACGAAAACAACGCTCAATTCTCTCGACTCAGCAGCAATCATCTGAACATTAAGGTTAGGATTTGGATTCAGATTCAGTGCAGCGTTAGGACCTGCGATGGTCTGGGCTTGCCACTTCACAATCAATTGAGGGCATTTTAACAAACAAGATGAGCTTTGGGGACACATTCTGGAGAATGAGTTGGTATCTTTACATCCCAACAGTTTCGAGACTATTAAGCAATTCTTTACTAAATTCAAGTCTCTTGCACTTCAATGCAGATAGTGCGAACTAGAATGGAAGAATGAGCAAAATGTCCTCTCCATACTCAGCAAATTAGGCCTGAGTATTCTGTATTTGTTTCTATATTTCATTCCAAGCGGGATGGCTTCCCCGATTAGAAAATTCCTTCATTAGATTCTTTTTCCAAGTCCTTAATCAAGGAGCAAGACAAGCTGATTTGAATGGGAGTCATCAAGACCTCCAATGATCAATCTCTCCTAGTTACTGACTCTTCCAAAGTGCAAGACAAGGGGAAATCAAATAAGAAAGATCCAAATGCAGCTAATTCGAAGCCTAAACAGAATCAGCAAAATTCCGAAAGGGCCTCTGGCTCTAAGAAAAAGAAGTTTGAAAAGAAGTTATGTCCCTATTGTAAAAAGCGGTACCATATTGAAGATCATTGTATGAGTAAGCAACTTGATGAAATGTCAGCTCTTCTCAAGCAGCATAACATTGCTACCCCAAGACCAAAGAAGCCTGATGAAGAACCACAGTCTGATAATGGACATAAAAGGTGTCATGCTTTGAAAGCGGGACTACCTCGGTCTGCAGCCTATTTGATTGATTCTGGAGCCTCCAAATCACATGGTTTCCTCTAAGGATCTCTTCTCCTCTCTCAACATCAAAGAAGGGCCCACCATTCACATGGGAGATTATTCCAAAATTCCAACAACAGGAAGAGGCACCATCAAAGCGAAGCATGGTGTGTTCATAGATGTCCTATATGTACCCTCCCTTGCAGTTAATATGTTGTCTGTATATCAAATGACTCACACCGGCTCACCTAAGCAAGTGTTGTTTAGACCTGACTCAGTAGAGATCACAAAAATATCAACTCAGGATATTGTAGTGAAAGGGATTGTTGGTCATGCCTCCAAGGCATATAAGTTCTCTCACTTCATGCCATTCTCAGTTCCAGCATCACCACAGCTTCCATTCGAAGCTGATTAAGGTATAAATATTCCTTCACTTCCTATTGCAGATTCAGAAGAGGAGGCATCCCAGCATGATCCAGACATTGAGATTAAAACTCAAAGGGATCTAGAGCCAAATCCAACATCTACCTCATTTTAGCAGCTTAAATGGGATCAGCAGCTCATAGAAGCAGCTGGAGATGATGTTGGGGATCCATATAATAAGAGAAAAACGAGGTCCCAGTATCAGAAGGAGAGTGTTTCACTGTCTCACACAGATCCTCTTCTTCCTGAGAGGTGTTTTATGATGCTTGGGTCAGAACCTAAATCATTCAAGGAGGATTTCCATGATCCTAGATGGCAGGAAGCCATGGATGAGGAGTTTCATTAGCTACATGACAACAAGACCTGGAGAACTTGTCTCCTTACCCCCAGGAAGAAAGTTGGTTCAGTGCAAATGGATCTACAAAACCAAGATAGATGTTGATGGAACCACAACCAAGTACAAGGCTCGGTTGATGGAAAAAGGATACTCTCGAGTTCAAGGCTTAGACTACAATGAGATATTCGCTCCAGTAGCTAGAATGGACTCCATAAGGCTGGTCTTGGCTATATGGGAAGTTCATCACATGGATGTGAAGAGTGCCTTCCTCCATGGTGATTTGGAGGAAGAGATATATATGAAACAACCTGAGGAATTTATTGATGATCCTTCCTTAGTCTGCAGACTGAGGAAATCATTGTATGGACTCAAACAAGCCCCAAGGGCATGGTACTCCAATATGTATTCCTTCCTCATCTCTCGAAAGTTTGAAAGGTGAAAATCTGATTGCAATGTCTACATGAAGAATAAATATGGGTTCTTGCTTCTAGTGTTATTGTATGTGGATGACTTTCTCATTACTAGCAGCTCTGTTGTTGGATTGAGCAACATCAAGTCTGCTCTTAACAAAGCATTCGCTATGACTGACTTAGGACTGTTAAGACAGTTCATTGGTCTCGAAGTAAGTCAAAATACTTCAGGAATCATGATCTCACAGTCCAAGTATTCATCAGAACTGCTTAAGAGATTCCACATGGAGCATTGCAAGCCATCCCCTTGTCCCTTTCTATTAGGCATCAGGCTTGAAGAAGGTGGCTCCACACCTTTGGTAGACAACACTCTCTACAGAAAGCTCATTGGGATCCTTCTATATCTCACACATTCGAGACCAAACATATCTTATGTTGTGAGTGTTGTTGCCAAATACATGCAGGAGCCACATGAGTTGCACTAGAAGGAATCAAAGAGGATCTTGCACTATGTGCAGGGTACTATAGATTATGGGATCCACTATGCAACTAGAGCACAACTGGATCTCACAGGATATACAGACTCAGAATGGGCATGAGATGGAAATGATAGGAAATCCACCTCGAGTTTTGTATTCATGATTGGATCTGGGAAAATTTGTTGGTCTAACGAGAAGCAAGCAGCACGTGCACTCTCTTCAGCAAAAGCAAAGTATCGAGGAGTTGTGAATGCATCTATTTAGGTAGTATGGATACATGGAATCTTGACATAGTTCGGGATTCAGACTTCAGCTATAGTGGATATTTATTGTGACAACTAGAGTACAATCCAAATTTCTAGTGATCATGTTCAGAAGTAGAGGAAAAACAACATAGAGGTTCACATGCACTACATCCAGGAACTGGTGCATGACATAACCATCACACTGCACTACTATCTGATAGAGGATTAGATTGCAGATATTTTTACCAACTCTTTTACTGAAAAGATATTTTCCTTTCTTAGGTATCTTTTGGGCATTAAGGCTTGATTCTCAGTTCCTATTTTGAGGAGGATTTTCCCAAGAGGTTTTCTCTATCTCAGTTGTATTGCATCATTCCTATCTTTTTAGATTGTATTCGGGTGACCTATGGTCCTGTTACCAAGGCCCACAATTTTCCAAGTTAGGATTCATGGGGGGTGTTAGAATTATTAATCCTCCCTTGACCATACTTTCTATTTACATTAATTTATCCTAACTTAGGAACCTTAATTAATTATTTGGGTCCACTAGTACAAATGGGTCCACTTGGCCTAATGGGGCCACATGTACCAGTCACTAGAGTGTGGGGAACATTGATAGAGGTTAACTACCACTTACTGCATGTGCATGCATCAGTTTGGGTGCCTCCTAGACCAATCCCTACATTTTAGGAGACACTGGGAGTCCCGACACCAACCTACATCAATTAGTTGGAGTTAGTACTAGTTAGTCTTAGTTAGCCCCCTGTTACTTTCAGTTAGTTGACAATTAATTAGCTAGTGCTATCTATGCATGGATACATATAGAATAGGCTACTTTTCCCACCTACCACACTCGGTTGCATTGAGTTAATTAGTTATTACTGATTGATTGAGTTGGTTGGACATCTGGGAGTTGATCTGTTTGACTTCGATATTGATTGAGACACCATGAGTTAGATGGCGAGTTAGATACAGCCACAGCCAGTGGATAGATTCCAATCCATCCCTAATTGATTCGAATTATTTTTCTATGTAAACTATTGTAACATTGGATTTAATTATTGTGAATGATATTATAAATTCCTAAGCAATACTCATTTATTTCCTGTGTGGTTTGTTTTGTTCAGCTTGTATCTTCATTCAGCATTTATTGCAATCATAATTCTGAACTATATGCTTGAAGATCTAAATGTCATTCAAATTCTAAAAGAGGGTGTGGTTGTTGTTGTGGGTATTGATTCTGCTAATATTGTGGTTGATATTGGTTCTGTGGTGCATACTAATTATGAGGCAGACACTGATTCTGGGGCACATACTGCGACTGATACTGGTTTGGTGGGAAAAGAATGGGATGGTAGTATGGTTGCACCTGTTTAGCCTAAAATTTCCCATCGTTCTTCAGCAAGTAGGTGTCTACCATCTTTTCAAGAGTTGATATGCTCTACAATCCTTCTCTTCATGCCCCACTGACTTACAAAATTTACAGAAAAGGCTTGCTGGGGTACTTATAATATTCTGCAAGTATAGACAATCCTCGTCGCAATGTCCTCTAGTCTGGCATATGCAGCACTAGGGTAGTCTGTGGGTACTCAATGGGTTCGGTGCACCCGATGAGATGTAGTTCATGTAGGTCAAACAATTATCCTTGGTGTGTTCATTTGTTCTCCATTTCATACACCATAGATATTCTTGGGCTTCCTTGCCCTTCTTGATAACCTGAAGTTGTATCATCATATTAACCAGCTGCGACTAAATCTGCATCATTCTTATGGCACCATCTCCGATTGACGAGACTTCCAGCTTCATTGCTAATTCTAGTGCTTATGTCTGTGATTCAATCTTTTGTTGCATCAATGGGCCTCGGATGTGTAGTAGTAGCGTGACAATAAGCCACTCTTTATGGTGTACATCCGACATTTGGAAACTTACTTTGGACATCAAAGTTTTAAACCATTGGTAAAAATCCCATACGGATTCTTTCAACGATTGTTTTATCTCCTTGATCTCGGTGATACACTGCGACTCAAATTTAGGTTTTCTAAATTCACAGATCATCGCGAGTCGGATCTCTTCAAGGGTCTTCTGTAGGGTTCCTGGTGGTACTACGCAGAACTTCATAAACCATTCTAGCGCATAACCCCTTATAGTTTTGATCATCTATGCCTTCTTTAGTTCCACGTTATGAACTAGGTGAACCATCCAAACGGCCTCACAGAGGAACCAATGCTACTCTGGATTCTCTATTCCATTCCCATTAAATGTGGGTAATCTAATATCATGCCCATCCATTGAGTTGGTGTCGAGGTTATCTAATGAATAATTTAAGGGAGGTGTACCCTCTCGCTCGCTAGTCGTTGTACTAACACTATCAGTATTAACAACTCTTTCAGTAGATGAGGCTCTAGACCTTACCTCTAGTGACACTCCAGGTGTGATGTAGTTGTATCATGATCTTGGTGTCTCTACAGATTCTTTTGACTCTTCTGCTTTGAATATCGGCTAATACTCTTCCTCTTCCTTACAATACCCTTCGTCTAGCTACGACTCAACTTTGTAATCTCTTTCTCCAAACAGACTAGGGCTTGTCTTTCTCCTTTTTACAGACCTGAATCTCCTTCCACTCCTTATGAATCCAGCTTCTAGTTCAGGTTCTTTACTTCCTGGGAACATCTCATCTCACCATTTCCCATTTTCTCTACAGATCGTTCGTGACATATCCCCCTCCTCTGAATATGTGACTCAACTGCTCAACTACAAGATACCTTTCTCATAAAGGAGCAGTTTTATCCATGTACTTATAGACAACAAGTATCTTCGTCAAGGTCCTTGGAAAAAAATTATTTCAACCTCACTATATGAGGTTATAGTTTCTACCGCAAACTCAATAATATACCCTTACAAAATAATGTCAACCCAAAAATAACCAGCTCTAGAGATGGGGTTACTTACACTGGTTATCTTGCGAACCAACTGATCACTCTACTCAACCACTTCTCTTCTTTGGAAATTTGTCTGTCAAGTCGCCAATCTTGACAACCGCTCATGCAACATAATAGGAAATTCTACAAAGAATATCTCATGAATATCAAAGTATATGTACCGGTCTAACCAGTTTTCTACGCTCAACCGTGATCCTACACTCTCTTCTTATGCAAAGGTTAGCGTCTTAGACTCCAACAAATCCTCTATTTCTTTCTTTGTCGGATGCCACAACATCTCCCTCAAATCAAATGATTAAGGGTCCCAGCAATGGAACCATTTTTTGGCCTCTTTTCCTTACTTACGTGACCCGGGTTTGACAACAACAAAAAACCAACAAAACACCCAAAGACATCAGCCTGACAGAGCAAGCTCAATAGACAACACCCGTGAGGAAGACATAGTCTCAGTCGATATATCTTAATGTGTAACTGCCAGAACCATGTTTCCGCAATTGGCAAGGGAGTATAGTCCCTTGGCGCGCGGCTAAGGTGCTCAACAGAGATGGAGGGATGGATTCTTTCACTACTCGGCAATGGCGCACAGTGCGACACAACTGATTCCTTTAAAGTAAATGATTGTGATGCGACTGATATTATGACTTAACAACTTAACATGAAGTAATATATAGTGCTTGAAAATTCTCTAGTCATTCATTCATTTACTACATTCCTCTATATCACGACATTCATTCACACAATAACTGTAAATAAAGGGAGATAATCGAACATTCAACATTGACAGTTAAACATTCAACCATTTGCATTCACCATTCAACATCCATCAACACAGGAAATAACGTGGAAACCCATCTGGGAAAAACCACCAAGGTGCTCTTCATCTGGCATGAGAAATATAGGTAGCACCTTGCAGTCTGCGATTTACAGACTATTCTTAAGATATGTTGTTTTCTCAACTCTTATTGCTATCATGCTCTCCGGTTTATTGCTGCTATCTATTCCTATTGATCCGCACACGGCCTGGATCTATTCTTCTACTCAACGATCTGCGCACTCAGTTGTAGATATGTGGCTCAACAGCCTTCTACTATCAGATTCCTCTCTAATTTCTCTATAATCCTAATTGATTCTGTTAAGTCAGTAAATTGTTTCTTCAATTTTGGTTTGACTTCTCCAATTTTGGTTTGATTTTCATTTTATTTGAAGTAACTTTTTGTTTTAAGTTTCATTATTAGTTTCCTTTAGGGACTTTTTTGGTGGTTAGATGATTTTTTGAACTTGGTTTTTATATGTTTGTTTTAATTTTTTATCCTTTGCATTTTAATGGGGATAAAGAAAAGGTCATTTTATCAAAGAATTGATTCACAAATCTTTATTCTGAACATACCAAGGCATAGTCACCCCTAAAACAACTTTTGAAACCTCCTACAAAGTGTCAAAAAGTTGAAAAATAGCGAAAAAATAGCACTAAAGATATTCTTGTAGCGCTGGAGCGAAAAATTACAAAGGGCGCGCTACAAGAATATCGCGGCCATCTTTTTTCCCAATTCTCAAGCAAATTTTTGTTATGATTGCATTCGGTGAATGACTAATGCCATATTGTGAGTTGTTTGATACGTGTAAGCTTCAGTTTTAACATGATTCCAGGTGGTTCCACTGGGAAAGGAATCGTGGTCATCGTGAGACCAAAGGCAATTGATTTTGACAGGTAGCAGCGTGGTTTGATGTTTAATGAAGAGGTCAGTTGTCATTTGCATGCACATTTGAAGATGAAGGACTTAGTGGAGTAAACATAACCGCTAAAAAACCGGATCTTGCCGCAGCAGAACAGAGAGAGGTTTTTTAAGGCTTTACGGGAAGTTAGGGCTTCCTAATTTCGCTGCTACCAGTTAAATTGAACGTTGGAAGGCACTTGTTCAGCCATTAAACAGCTCGAAGTCTGGTTTAAAGCAGCTATAGTGGAGCATTAAAGAGGTTCTGTTGACATCTTCAGATGCTGTGCTGGAAAATTTACCCAAGGGAATATTTTGATCATAGTGAAGACCAATTATTGCAGAAAAGAGCTAAAACTAGGAAAAGACGTCCTGCTGCAGCCATCAGTGACATTGACACCGTTATATTTGTTGGATATTAATGGACTGAGTTTTGATGGAGTAATGGATGAAAATTTGAATGAAAGTCCTATGGCATCTACCAAACATCGGTGTTCTTCTCTTTTGAACGTGTTTCTTTATGCATTGTCACTTTCAACAACATTCGGTGGATCTCTAGTTGCCGCAGTGTCTCCTTTTTGCTTCCTGGTGGCAAATATGAATACACTAATGGCACAGTTTCTGTTTGTTTTTCTTAGTGGAGCTGTATTTGCACGCATGTCACAACCATCACAGCCAATTCAATGTGCTAAGAAAGCGATAATCAAGACCGATGATGTTACTGTAAATCCTGGAGAGTATTCTGAAGAAAAATTCAAGGTATTCGTTGTAAGGTTGGTGCTTGGAGGGCCAACACCTTGCGAGCTTATTGATGCAAAGATATGCTCGACATTCAGGATTTTCATCACGTTATCAAATGGTTCCACATTTTGCTCCACTCAAGATTTGGACATTGTCCGATCAGAGGTTTCATACCTTCGATATGGACTTATGGTACGTCATGTTATTGAAAAAAAGAGCCTTGTTTATGGGCATACTCTAGAAAGTTTGGATGAAGGAGATGCCTCATTTTCATTAACAATCAAGGGGATGGAAAGGTCATCAATGCAATCTATATTTCACCTGGAGGATTATTTTATCTCTGATGGTGATGTTGTATGGGATGGAGATTATGTAGATTTCATATATATAAATCAAAAGGGTCAGCGCGTGCTTGATCATTCAAAGATTGACCTCCTAAATCCAAAGAAAGTTGCTTGGGCAGATACCGAATCTGGAGTAGAGAATGATTCTATCAAAAAGGAACCAGAATAAGGAAGTAGTGTGGAGAAGTAGATAATGGTGCAGGAGGTATCATCTGGAGAAGCATTTGACAGCTCAGGACGTGAGTTTAAACCATTGCAATTGATCAGTTGGCAGGTATTTCATGATAAACCCCTGTAATTGAAAATTTGGGGATTTCCTCGGTGGGGGTTGTTCTAGAGAATTTGATCAATGGAGAGGTTAAAATATGCTCCTAAATGAAATTTTAACCCAAGAAATAGCTACCTGAGCTATTCTGAAAAGTTTTGTTGAACAGAGCACTGAAAAATAGCTCTAGGTTTGAAATATTCAATTATTGAAGCTCGAAACAGTCTGGGTTGAAAGCTGTTTATGTTTTAGCACTCAAATTTGCACCAAAAGCTCTGATACTTATACACAATGGGAGAAATGAGTTGAATGACAAACATTGTTGGCAGACCTAGTGTCATTTTCGATACTAAGGTTACAGGAAGCTAATGTGAATATATTGCAGAAGATTTTGTTTGTTCATCTACCTCACACAGGTAGTCTCCAGTCAGCCTGAGAAGCCAGTGATTGATATCACATTTGCAAAGTTTGAAACTGTGAGGAATTTGGGGTTTGAAGATCGATGCTGGTATTGATACACAGAGATAAGAATACAATATTGGAAAATAGAACAGCTACATTCAGTGACAGTCCTCAATTGCATTGAAAAGCCTGGACACTTCAATTGATCTAAGTGTTGTTTTTTGTGATTTAACTTAGTTTGTATTGAAGGAGAATCTCATATTTGAATGGATACCTAGTTTCTTTAATACTGTAAAGATGAGTTTGAACAGCCTGTTGCTAAAGCAAAAGTCAAGGATGAAACAGTCAAAGAAATTCCTGTTTCATCCAGCAAAACCTAGCAGAAAAAGGGCTAAACTGGAAGTAGTAGAATTGGCTACTGTTCAGCATCAGGGTAAAGAGAAGAAAGCAGCAGTTGCAGAAGTTCTTATGTGCCTCCTACAAAAACCAAAAGTTCATTGACTTCATTAGTAGATTCAAATCAGCCTATGCCTAAACTATTTGAAATATATCTTGAAATAAAAGATTATTTTTCAAAACATCCACAGTATGAAAAAGAAGCTCATTTTGTTGCAGAAGCAGGTGAAAAGAATCCTGGTATTGAAGATATCCCTGCAGACCTGTTAGTTCATGAGGCTGATATTTTTAGAAAGCTTGGTATTCCTTGGGTTCCTGAGGCTGAACAAGACCCCACAGCAGGTAGGTCTTTTGACAGTGACAAAGAGAACTTGCAGAAGACAATCCAGAACCTGCAGCAAAGAAACGAGGAGCTGATCAAGAAGATAAATGACATGGAGCAAAGGTAGAAGAAGGCTAAGAGGCAGGCTCAAGCTTTAGATGGAATTTCCCTCTTAGCTGAGGCAGCGAAGAATCTTTGAGGCAGTAGTTAATCAATTTGTTAATTGATATCTTTTGATAAACAGATATGTTAGTTATTTGCTATTTTTAGCATATTTTGTAACTTTGTAAAAATGTAGATTTTACTTTACTTCAGCGAGTAGGTGGAGGCAGTTAGGGTTTTAGACCCAACTGATTTTGTAGAGATTACTATTTAGAGGAGTTAGAAAGAGACTTTTAGGGTTCGATTTTTGGGAGCTTTCAGGAGGTCTTCAAGCTCAGTTGCTTTTCAGACTTGTTTATGAGTAAGGTACATAGCTCTTGTATGCAGTGGTTGATGAAACTATGAGATATACATGACTTTTATCCTTCAGTTGTTTGTATTGGCTTCATTTTTCTTCTTGTCTAGTTGCTTAAATTGACAGATTCATTGCTGGTTAATGTGTGTTTGCTGGTAATGCCTGTTATTTATGTATGAACCTCAATGTTGTTTCTGATTGGATCTTGTTATATATATCATGCATCTTCATTGTCTATTGTTTATGATTTAGTGGTTGCTTTACTTATGAATGTATTCCCTGACTGTTCTCAAAGTTCATAACCAAAAAACACATTGTAGAAACCCTAAACCTTGATTTTATTGAGTTTTATATTTGAGTGTGTGTTGGCTTGTTTCTCTGGCCTTAGAAACAATTTCTGACACAAACATCTTTGGCACCGTTGCCGGGGACGAAGCTGAAGCATATCTTCCCTGGGATACTTATCAGTTTTCCTGGTTTGAGAGGTGGACTTGAACCAGTATCTTTGAAGGCTATTTTTCACCAAAATTTGACACAGTGGCTGCTGGAAGAGTTAGAAAGTTTCAGTTATCCCCAGCTTTATGTAGCCCTACTAATTTGAACTACTGTCACCCCTTTCTCTTTTTGAGAAGAAGAAACTAAATCTGTCTTGAAAAATCAATTGGCGACTCCACTATTTCAAGATGCAGAGGCCAATGTCCATGGAAGCTATTGTGGCTCGAAGGTTTGCACCTTTAAATTTTTCTGATATTCCAGGTGTTCCAAATTCAGTACCTATTATGGATGTTTGGGGAGATTGTCTTCCACGGTTTAGAGAAAGAAAAGAGGATAGTCCATCAGATCACCTCATCAAATTTCATCAATGTATGGCCCAGTTAAATATCCAGCATGAAGATGTGCTAATGAAGATGTTCATGTATTCACTTGAGCAAGATGCACGAGATTGGTATTTTTCTCTTCCCGCTGCTAGCATCTCCTCACTAAAAGAATTCCACACATGTTTTTGGAAACATTGTAAGTATCTATTCCCAGCTAAACTCTTTTTAAAAGATTGTTGTGAGCAGGCTGAGGTTTATAATACAATTTTTGATTCAAAAAACCATGATGATGAGTACAGTCAAGAGTTCAAAACATGTCATGAAGAAGTTGAAGTTTCAGAATTTGTTGAAGATGAGAAGGTAACATTTTTAGATAATGCTGTCAAGAAAGAATGCTATGATCATTGCGATAACCAGGTTGTTGTTTTAGGTCAGTTTGAGGATTATCCAAGTGATGAGATCAGTAAAGATAGTTTGAAACATCCTCATAACGATTTCAACAGCCTTAATAGCAGTTTGAATGCTAATCCTTTTGAAGATCAATCTCTAGTTCAACAAACTTTTGACAATCAGTGTTGTGTTAAAGACCAACTTTGTATTGAAGGAAAAGATGAACCTTTAGCATCATCATTAGAAATTTCTCAGGATAATCCTTGCTATGATGAAGAGATTAGGGTTCCAAGACAAGAATTCTGTGATGAATTAAATCCTATTCCTTTTGGTTTTGATACTAAAATCGATGAAATCCAGGCTGTTCACATTTTTTCAGAAGTTGCTTACATTCATGGTTATGATAAATCTGCTGATCAAAATCACTATGAAGATGGTCTGATTTTTAATAAATATTGTGATGAAATTGAAAAGAAAGACCCAGAAATCTGTGAGGTGTGTGATATGTCACAATTTGATCAGCAAACTCAAGAATGCATTCAGTCTATTATCCTTAAACAGCAAAAGACAATGCATGATAGTCATTCATTTGAAGACAGTGTGGAAAAGGAGGTTCAAAGTATTGACATTATTGGTGATACTATTCAAAAATTTACAGAGCAAATTCAGGCTGATCCTGATGTCTTTTATCATCAATTCCTGATTGATATTCATGGAACAAAATATTCTTTTGGACAGCCAAAGCAGGAAGAAGTAACTTATGGAAGTTTTTATGATCCAATAGCAGATTATTTAAAGTCAATACCAGGTTATAAATCTGTTATTTCAGAGGCGCTATTTGATGAAAGTGGGTATAAGTTCTTAAATCTCTGCTCTTCATGTTTTCCAATATTTCTGATTATATATATATTTGGAGTTGAAAACAAGTTTTGGTGGGTTGACCAAATTTTTTCTTGGTTACATTGGAAATCGGATTTCAATTTGATTCAGTAGATCGAAGGTTGCTCACGGAAGAGATTGGTTTTCATTGTATATATTAGTGTGTGAAGGATTGAATAAAGACTCCATAGCCCAATGGAAGTTTTGCAGACAGAAGGCACTGGTCTACAGGTTCTTGAAGCCTCGCAGGGAGGACTTCATCCCGCAGCTGGAGCCAGATGTTAAGTCAGTAAATTGTTTCTTCAATTTTGGTTTGACTTCTCCAATTTTGGTTTGATTTTCATTTTATTTGAAGTAACTTTTTGTTTTAAGTTTCATTATTAGTTTCCTTTAGGGACTTTTTTGGTGGTTAGATGATTTTTTGAACTTGGTTTTTATATGTTTGTTTTAATTTTTGATCCTTTGCATTTTAATGGGGATAAAGAAAAGGTCATTTTATCAAAGAATTGATTCACAAATCTTTATTCTGAACATACCGAGGCATAGTCACCCCTAAAACAACTTTTGAAACCTCCTACAAAGTGTCAAAAAGTTGAAAAATAGCGAAAAAATAGCACTAAAGATATTCTTGTAGTGCTGGAGCGAAAAATTACAAAGGGTGCGCTACAAGAATATCGTGGCCATCTTTTTTCCCAATTCTCAAGCAAATTTTTGTTATGATTGCATTCGGTGAATGACTAATGCCATATTGTGAGTTGTTTGATACGTGTAAGCTTCAGTTTTAACACGATTCCAGGTGGTTCCACTGGGAAAGGAATCGTGGTCATCGTGAGACCAAAGGCAATTGATTTTGACAGGTAGCAGCGTGGTTTGATGTTTAATGAAGAGGTCAGTTGTCATTTGCATGCACATTTGAAGATGAAGGACTTAGTGGAGTAAACATAACCGCTGAAAAACCGGATCTTGCCGCAGCAGAACAGAGAGAGGTTTTTTAAGGCTTTACGGGAAGTTAGGGCTTCCTAATTTCGCTGCTACCAATTAAATTGAACATTGGAAGGCACTTGTTCAGCCATTAAACAGCTCGAAGTCTGGTTTAAAGCAGCTATAGTGGAGCATTAAAGAGGTTCTGTTGACATCTTCAGATGCTGTGCTGGCAAATTTATCCAAGGGAATATTTTGATCATAGTGAAGACCAATTATTGCAAAAAAGAGCTAAAACTAGGAAAAGACGTCCTGCTGCAGCCATCAGTGACATTGACACCGTTATATTTGTTGGATATTAATGGACTGAGTTTTGATGGAGTAATGGATGAAAATTTGAATGAAAGTCCTATGGCATCTACCAAACGTCGGTGTTCTGCTCTTTTGAACGTGTTTCTTTATGCATTGTCACTTTCAACAACATTCGGTGGATGTCTAGTTGCCGCAGTGTCTCCTTTTTGCTTCCTGGTGGCAAATATGAATACACTAATGGCACAGTTTCTGTTTTTTTTTCTTAGTGGAGCTGTATTTGCACGCATGTCACAACCATCACAGCCAATTCGATGTGCTAAGAAAGCGATAATCAAGACCGATGATGTTACTGTAAATCCTGGAGAGTATTCTGAAGAAAAATTCAAGGTATTCGCTGTAAGGTTGGTGCTTGGAGGGCCAACACCTTGCGAGCTTATTGATGCAAAGATATGCTTGACATTCAGGATTTTCATCACGTTATCAAATGGTTCCACATTTTTCTCCACTCAAGATTTGGACATTGTCCGATCAGAGGTTTCATACCTTCGATATGGACTTATGGTACGTCATGTTATTGACAAAAAGAGCCCTATTTATGGGCATACTCTAGAAAGTTTGGATGAAGGAGATGCCTCATTTTCATTAACAATCATGGGGATGGAAAGGTCATCAATGCAATCTATATTTCACCTGGAGGATTATTTTGTCTCTAA
>LPNX010892898.1:49015-92095 GCA_001517045.1 Pseudotsuga menziesii | reverse complement strand
TTGTTGAACAGAGCACTGAAAAATAGCTCTAGGTTTGAAATATTCAGTTATTGAAGCTCGAAACAGTCTGGGTTGAAAGCTGTTTATGTTTTAGCACTCAAATTTGCAACAAAAGCTCCGATACTTATACACAATGGGAGAAATGAGTTGAATGACAAACACTGTTGGCAGATCTAGTGTCATTTTTGATACTAAGGTTACAGGAAGCTAATGTGAATATATTGCAGAAGATTTTGTTTGTTCATCTACCTCACACAGGTAGTCTCCATTCAGCCTGAGAAGCCAGTGATTGATATCACATTTGCAAAGTTTGAAACTGTGAGGAATTTGGGGTTTGAAGATCGATGCTGGTATTGATACACAGAGATAAGAATACAATATTGGAAAATAGAACAGCTACATTCAATGACAGTCCTCAATTGCATTGAAAAGCCTGGACACTTCAATTGATCTAAGTGTTGTTTTTTGTGATTTAACTTAGTTTGTATTGAAGGAGAATCTCATATTTGAATGGATACCTAGTTTCTTTAATACTGTAAAGATGAGTTTGAACAGCCTATTGCTAAAGCAAAAGTCAAGGATGAAACAGTCAAAGAAATTCCTGTTTCAGCCAGCAAAACCTAGCGGAAAAAGGGCTAAACTGGAAGTAGTAGAATTGGCTACTGTTCAGCATCAGGGTAAAGAGAAGAAAGCAGTAGCTGCAGAAGTTCTTATGTGCCTCCTACAAAAACCAAAAGTTCATTGAATTCATTAGTAGATTCAAATCAGCCTATGCCTAAACTATCTGAAATATATCTTGAAATAAAAGATGATTTTTCAAAACAGCCATAGTATGAAAAAGAAGCTCATTTTGTTGCAGAAGCAGGTGAAAAGAATCCTGGTATTGAAGATATTCCTGCAAACCTGTTAGTTCATGAGGCTGACATTTTCAGAAAGCTTGGTATTCCTTGGGTTCCTGAGGCTTAACAAGACCCCACAGCATGTAGGTCTTTTGACAGTGACAAAGAGAACTTGCAGAAGACAATCCAGAACCTGCAGCAAAGAAATGAGGAGCTGATCAAGAAGATAAATGACATGGAGCAAAGGCAGAAGAAGGCTGAGAGGCAGGCTCAAGCTTTAGATGGAATTGCCCTCTTAGCTGAGGCAACGAAGAAGCTTTGAGGCAGTAGTTAATCAATTTGTTAATTGTTATCTTTTGATAAACAGATATGTTAGTTATTTGCTATTTTTAGCATATTTTGTAACTTTGTAAAAATGTAGATTTTACTTTACTTCAGCGAGTAGGTGGAGGCAGTTAGGGTTTTAGACCCAACTGATTTTGTAGAGATTACTATTTAGAGGAGTTAGAAAGAGACTTTTAGGGTTCGATTTTTGGAAGCTTTCAGGAGGTCTTCAAGCTCAGTTGGTTTTCAGACTTGTTTATGAGTAAGGTACATAGCTCTTGTATGCAGTGGTTGATAAAACTATGAGATATACATGAATTTTATTCTTCAGTTGTTTGTATTGGCTTCATTTTTCTTCTTGTCTAGTTGCTTAAATTGACAGATTCATTGTTGGTTAATGTGTGTTTGCTGGTAATGCCTGTTATTTATGTATGAACCTCAATGATGTTTCTGATTGGATCTTGTTATATATATCATGCATCTTCATTGTCTATTGTTTATGATTTAGTGGTTGCTTTACTTATGAATGTATTCCCTGACTATTCTCAAAGTTCATAACCAAAAAACACATTGTAGAAACCCTAAACCTTGATTTTATTGAGTTTTATATTTGAGTGTGTGTTGGATTGTTTCTCTGGCCTTAGAAACAATTTCTGACACAAACAAATTCAATTATTTCTTGAAGGTATTTCTTCAAGCTAACGATAAACAAGATTGAAGCTAACTCTTTTACAGAGTGGGTTCCTCCTATTTATAGTATTTATAAGACCACCCAGGGTCGAATGAGTTCAACTCAGTTATTACAGACTCAAGTAACTACAAAATATCTTCTATTACATTAATTCCAAGCCATAATGGCCGCAAAAGTCCTGTATTACATCAACCACATCTTTTACTAGCCGCGAAAACATCTTTCAGCTTATCTGTATAGGTCCTAAATAGCCGCAAAACTGTCCTTTAGTCTTTCGGCGGCTCATCCTTCTACAGTATTCCTTGACTTGCACATGTTCAGCCTTAACTCTTCTACCTGCCTCTTCCACTGACTCGGATCTTCCACTCCTCGTTGCATCGATCCTCATCATAACTTCCTCTGCTTTGCGCTTGCGCTTCTTACTTTACCTGCCCCTCTCCGTTGCATGCCTATTTTGGATTCTTTCTTGTGCACTTTTCTTGGCCCAACAAACACATACAAGCACATAAAGTGTATATAAATTGTTATCACATAATCTAGCATAGTCCATGAACATATTAAGAAAATATACCCAATGAAAATAATAGAAAAATTTGCAACATGAATTGGCCGAGAAAAGAGTATTTCTATTAATATATTAAATAGAAGTCCATAGTGACATACTTATGTCGACAACTCATTGGAACTGAGAAACTAATTCCTCCACCTGCGCCTCCACCACTTCAATCCTCCATACAATGGCAAGCTCACAAGTTCAAGGACTAATTGGGTTCCTCCTTCACAAGATAAGGAAGATATTGGGATATGAACATAATAGAGGTTCGATCTTACAAGGAAAAAGGGATGCAAACTCCAAACATGGTAATGGGGCAAAATTTCTCTAGTGTTTTCTTGCTCACAGACTTCTCCTCCTTAAATGTTTCAAAATAGCTCAATATATATCCCTCAAAGGAGATGAAGGGTCAAATTGGATCATTTCCCAGTATATGGAAGGCCAAGAATCATATCAGTAATCACTTGGAAAAGCAAACTCGAAATATTTCTAATTTTGAGCATGAAACTCGATGTATGCAGGTTGTAGTTGTGCAAGATGCGTATACACATGTTGTAGTTCTGTTGACCCACGTACATCAACAAAATATGGTTTTTTGGGGTTTTAACTGAGAAAGAGGGGTATTATGAGCCTGCAGATGGACAAGGTAGGCCATCAAGGCAAATTTCCTAGGATGTGGCAAATCATGCTATAACACACACATGAAAAAATTGAATAACCACTAACTCAGAGAGTAAAAATATATCAAGGTTTTCATTTATCCTTTTTAAGCGCCTGCCATAAGATATTGCAGGATATTTTCATGTTTCCAACACTGCCCAATGATCCCAAACCATTATAAAATAGAGTCATATGGCTCATTGCAAGCCTTTTGAATATTAACTAGAACATATTAAGTTATAGAAGGGATTTTCCTTGATAAGCTTCTAGCTACACTTAATTCTATAAACACATCTTCCTAAGCATTGCACAACAAATCTAACTAGAATTCTACATCATTCAATCCTATAACATATTTTCATTTTGATTATCTTCCACCAATAGTACAAACCCCTCTTCTCTTGGAAAAAAAATGATCACAAAAATCCTCTCTAGGTAAAAATTTCATTTATGAGTCTTCTCTTTGCAAGGGTTATGTGTTTTCTTGTGATATGGCGCGTGGTTCAAGATTTTCCTTTCCCGATAGGAGTGGTCTGAAATCAAGCCTCTACAAAGACTGTACCCTTGATTTATCTCTCTACTATAGTAAATTTAGACAAAAATCATCTATGATCTAGATTATGATTATTCTTAGTTGTATAAATTATTATTTTCTCGATCTTCATGAAATGCAAGAGCCTCTATAATTCCTTATGCATATAGATAATCATATTTATTCTAAGTGGCATTGATGGGCCTATGAATGCTTCCCAAATTGAAAAATGGTTGAGAAATGACATCATATGAGTGAGAGTGGGTGTTTCCAACCTAATCATCCACATGGCCATAGTCATCGCCTGTGTCTTTTTCTTAGAAAAGTTTATTTGTATTTCCTTAGCGTGCCCCAATATATCATCTAAGGGAAGCAAATCACTCTCATAACATATAACATTGGATCTGTTATTATCAAAATTGTTACCTATAATATTGTACTCAAGTTCTTCATGTTCAAACTTGATTGTTGTTGTTGTAGAGGACTTGTCTCAATTTGTTTCCTTAGTTTCAATTTTTTCAGAAAGTTTGAAAATTTTCTCAATTAATATGTATATTTTGTTTCCTATCTCTTTTTATCCATCCTTCAATTATTTTTTCCATTTCTCAATGTTATCAAGATAGTTTCTTACATTTTTAACTTCATCTCTGTGTTGGTTTGAATATACATGTCATTTGTCGTAGTTTAACATCTTGGTTATAGGATTGAAGGCAACGGATATGTATGATTTGGTTGTTTTGGCCCTAATACCAATGTAACAAATGGGAGCATAAAATTTTATAAAAAAAACATAGAAAAATATTTATGAATATACTAATAAATATATAACAATAAATGCTTCATTAGAATAAGAATAGCCTCATATATATAGGCTTGATAGTGGCCCTTCACATAAACTCATGTCCTTATGGATGCACTTGTTCAATATTACAATGATATTATATTTAAATATATTTATAATATATATCATTTTTTGTTCATAACAGTAGAAACAAGGAATGAGAATAGAAATAGTGAATGTGAATGTGAATTTGAATTTGAAGAAAATATTAGTGAAGTTCATCATCAAGTACAACAAAAAATTGTTGAGTATGTGTTATATTCTTTACATGTGGGTTGCGTAACCTTATGATATGACCTCATCAAGAAACATCAAATTAATCATAAGTAAGAGATTGGGGTCTAAATATAATCTAGGTTAACAACTTAGGGTTTTGGATACTACGAAATACCTAAATATTGTATTATGAATGGTCAAGCAACACAATGAGAAAGATAGAGGTATGGCTCTAATTTTTGTTAGTTTTTCCCATTAAGAGTTCTCATGGTAAATATTTGTGTAATGTGTGTGTTTTATTGTGTAACTTTTGTTTTTCTTAAGAATATGTATGCATTATTTTACTTCATAGGTTTAAAACTTATATTTGGTATCAGAGGTTGATTAATGGATTGAAAGTGATGCCTTTGTTGCTAAGGGTTCGACTCATTTGATAGAGAAAGTCGACCTTGGGTTTATGATAAACATGGGACCAGTGGTATCTTTGTAATGGTGATTAATGTGTTGAAAGATAATGGCGAGAAATTATAGAATTGAGAATAAGAAACTTAGCGGTAAAAAAAATTGAGCTATGGAAACTCAAGATGTAGATCGAGAACAATGGATTGATGTAAATCCAGGTACACAACCTTCTAGATTTACGAAAGAAAACTAGGACAAGATGGAAAGAAGGGAAAAGATTACACCTCAAATTTTCCTGTCAGATTGAGTGTTGATAAATGTATCTAGAGAAGAGAGTGCACTGAAGCTATGGAATAAACGAGGGAGTTTGTATCAATCAAAGTAATAGTAAACAAGTTGATTATTTGAACGGAGTTGTTCACCTCTGGATGGATGATAATGACTCAATGATGAATAATCTAAATGTCAATAATAATTTGGTAAGTCAATAGTACCTATGATGGTCTAAAGATAGAGGAAGAAGATAAATGCATTAAATTATTATATTATTTGCCAAATTCCTGGTATAATTTGATTATAGCAATAGGTAGTGCTTGTCAAGCCACTTTAAGTTTGAGGAAATAGTGGGATCCCTCCTATTGAAGGAAATGAGGCAAAAAATCATGGATAATCATAGAAAGGATGCCTTGTTCATGAGAGATCATCCCAAAAATAGAAAGAAAAATAGGGCTTTGGGAGGGAAATCTAAATCTATAGGAAAATATTTGAGGAAATGTTGGAAATGTGGTGAAATTGGGCACCATAAAAAGGATTGTAGATCTAATAATGTTGATAAATCAAAGGGATCTTATGTGACCCTTTCCATAGAGGAAAATACCTTATAAGGAGGGGATGTGTACCTATCATATAAAGGTACTTATTCATATCGTGATGTATGGTTGATTGGCTCAGGCACATCTTTTCATATGACCCCTCACAGACAGTGGTTCTATGAATATGAGTAATATGTTGCAGGTCATGTTTTATTGTGATATGACTCAATAGAAAGAATAATAGTTCTTGGAAGAGTTAAGTTGTTGTTCAACAATGGAAGGATAATAACTCTCCTTGGGGTTTTGTACATCCCAAATCTAGCTAGAAACTTGATATCCATTAGCAAGATGGGTGATGTAGGAATACAAATTGTATGTGCAAAATAAACATGCAAATGGTTTGAGGATCAATGGTGTTAATGAAGAGGGTTCAAAATGGAAATATGTACAAACTATTGGAAAGCACAATAACCAATGGGTGTAAGAGTTGTGTTGTTCTTGGGGGTGGATATAAAGAAGAAAAATTGATAATTTCCTTTGCAGGAAAGCCAATGATATGGCATCAAAGATTGGGACATATTGGAGGGAAGGATCTTTTACAATTACAAGGTAAAGGTATGGTTGAAATTATGTATGATTGCACACTAGATTTTGAATTTTGGGAACGTTACATACATGGAAAATGAGATAGGGTAAGATTTGTGCCTGCTGCTACCAGAGAAGAGAATTTTATAGTTAATGCACAATGATGTGTTTGTACCTATGATTGTTCCATTATTAGGTAGATCTAGGTGTTATGTTTGATTTATAGATGATTTACCAAGCAACATATGTATTTATTTTATTCAAAACAAATATGAATTATTTAATAAATTTAAAGAATTTAAATCTCTTATAGAGAATAAAGAAGAGATGAAAATAAAGGTGTCAAGGACAAATAATGGTGGGGAATTCTACGAGAATGAATTCGATGAATTTTGTAAGAAGTGCATAATAGCAATGTAGAAGACTACTCCATACACACCTCAATAGCATGAATTTTAGAAATGGAATTTGGCACTGAATTAAAAGGAAAGGAACATGCTTAGTGGTGTCAGGATAGGACAATAATTCTAGGAATATGTAGTGTATATTGCATGTTACTTGGTAAATTGATCATCCACATCAACATTGGTTGACAAAACTTCGCATGAGGTATTTACTAGTAACAAACCCTTTGTTGAACATCTAATTTTTTTTGGCTATGATGATTAGGTACATGTTCCAAAGGAAAAAAGAGGTAATTTGGATAATAAATATTAAAAACTAAATCTGTATTGATTATAAACATGGTTTGAAAGGTTTTCAACTTTTGAACACAATAACCAAGAATTATGTTTGCAATTGAAGTGTTTCTTTAAGAGAGATTAAAGATGTTCCCAAATAATAAGTCACTCCAATGGAAAAGGAACTAGAAAAAATAGAGATCGAGTTGGTGGATGAAGAAACCAATTCAACAAAAGAAGTTGAATTGGAAGAACCTCATACCCCAATTTTGAGGATATCATCTTGAGAAAGAAGTAAAACAAAACGATATGTCCCTCCTTTTTGTGTCTTTTTTTTCTTTATCTATTACTAATGGTGATCCTAGAGATGTGGAGGAAGAAGTTGATTCATAGGATAGTGATTTTTGGAAGAATAACATGGTTGAAGAAATGTATGTAGTGGATAAACATGAAGCTTGGGATCTAATTGAGTCCCAGCTAGAAGAAAAACAGTTGGTAGAAAATGGTTGTTTAAGAAAAAGTTGAATGCACAAGGTAAAGTGGAGAAGTAAAAATGCCTCTTAGTGTAAAAGGGATGTTCCCAGGTAGAGGGAATTGATTTTTCGTGAAATTTTTTCTCCAAATGATAAATGAACTTCTATTGGATTTCTTCTTTCTACTATTGTTGCTTGTGATCTTGAAGTAGAGTAGATGAATGTGAAGACAACATTCCTACATGGGGATATTGAGGAATCAATCTACATGAATCAACTAGAAGGTTTTATAGTATAGAGAAGGAAAGAGTTGGTATACAATCTAAATAAGTGGCTTGATTGTATAAAGTGATCTCCAAGGATTTGGTGCCAAATTTTTGACACATACATCCTTGGATTGGGGTTTGTGAGAAACAATGTTGACCACTATGTATATTCCAAATCAGTTGGTGATCACTTCACGAATATAGTATTGTATGTTGATGACATGTTGATTAGAAACAACATAAATGTCATAAAGGTAGTGAAATCACAATCATTATCTAATTTACACATGAATCTTGGTGTTGCTAACTCCATATTGGGAACGTTAGAACACATAGTAATACTGAAAAGGAGGGTGGATTAGTATTGCTCATATTTTTAACTTTTCTTCTTAATTTATCAAACTGTACATTCAAAAATAATGTAGAAGACGGTAATAAAATATTTGTTTTTTTATTAATAATCAATGTACTTTTTACAAATATTTGCAAGCTTCAACTTGCAGGAGACACCAATTTGTTGAAGTTCTCGGGAACCAACCCGTAGGAGACACCAATCTCCTAAAGTTTAAGGCTCCAAATTGTAGGAAACACGACTCCCCTTTTTTGTTCATAAGATCATTCTTAGTCCTACTTTTGTATCAGCTCAATTCTCAACTTTTCCTTTAAATGTGTTGATACCCTTCATGTGCTTATTCTATGTCTATGCATATATGATATAAACCTTAGTCTTCAGGTTGTATGATGTCTATAATGTTTCATCTCTTTAATCTTATTTCAACTCAAATCTCTCTTCATAGATCCAATCTGTTCTTATTTCATGTCATACATCAGTCCTAATTCATCTTGCAACTTGTGCTATTTTCAACCATGTTAATAGAGATCTGTCGACAGGGGTTCAATTTGCAGTACTATCGATAACTACCGACACATACTCCCTAAAAATCAGACTGAAAAGGATTTACCCTTTCCAACAACACATGCGGGGCAGGTGCAGTCTCACTCAAGATGTCTGAGGGAGGGCTGCGGGAACCAAGTTTCTATAGTGGGAAGAGGACATCGCACTATCAGTTACCCTATCACAACAATACCTAGAAATACAGGAATGTAGCCATAGTATTAGTCATATCTACTTATCATTTTCATAATTCTAAATCCTTGATGGCAACAAGAATTCCATAAACAAGCTAATTAGAATCTAAGCACACAATTAACCTCACTAGCAATTGCAGAAAATTAGCATAAGGAGAGAAGAAGAAGAATTAAGGAACACACATTAATGAATGATCAATAAATGATAATTGATATTATTACACTGGTAATACATCCTTATAAAGGAGATTTGAGTTGATGGAAGACAAATCATGGCTAGCTCATAAATAAGACTTAATATGATAAACCCCCATAGGTGGCTAAAGCACTTCCCAAATCAATCAAGGACCTCACGAATTAGAAAAAGAATGAGTGAGTTTTCAAGAGTGATGGAAAATACATGCTAATCCTGGAATATGGAGATAAAATCATGGAGGATGGATTGGCAACAAAAGATAACAGTTTCCTGTTTGACTAGATTTACCTTATCCACATAAAAGTTGGATAAAAGCATAATAAGGCAGAACCTGCAGGAAAGCGCAGTTACTAATTCTTGCAGTCAATAAAGTAGACAGGATCAACCTAGAATCGGGATTAAAGCGTTCTTCGGGTATATATGGTAAGTGTTAACTATGTAGTGCAAGTAGATGCCAACTATCTAGGCTACTGGGTAGGAAATTAATCAAAATTGATCAATAATTTTATCCTAAGTTATGAAGTGGGTTTATTATATTCCCACACCCTGCTTCAAGTCTAAATTTATGATGATATATAGATGCATATGGATGCATATAGGGCTTAGCAACAATCCTATGGTCACCCTTTAACAATTATTATGTCCAAAAAGCAGAGGAAAGAGGAAAAACCACATGGGGGAAATCCTCTCTCGAGAAAGGACATGAGAGGCAAACCAAAAATGTTGAATTGTTGTTGATGCTAGTTCAAACTAAATCCTGATGTCTAGAGGAATATTCTTCTTGGCAAGAAGAGAAATCTGCTCACATGGATCATGAAAAATTACAGGATGGAAACTGGGACCATGTAGAACAACTGAGATCCAATGATATGAAAGCTCTTGAGAGTTGTAATTAGCTCGAACATGATGTAATGACTTGAACTTCAAACCAATAGAGATGAAAACAACTCTAGAAAGGTGAAATAAGAGTCCAAGCGAATGTATGAGGTCTCCAACTTCATTTACATGGAGAGGATGTGTGCAAGTGATCATGTAGGAACAGAGAGAAGGCATATGATCAAAGAGTGTTAATGCAAGAGTTCCATGGGTTGATATAGCCTCAAAATAATCCAAAATAACACATATAAGAATATCAATAGACTCATGGGAATACATTGATAAATAATTCTCTATAGTATAAGTATGAAAGGAGGAAGCAAGGAGATGTTCACAATCTTCAAGGAGGCTCTGAGGATTGATGCCAAGAACAAATGAGAAGATACAGAACAGCATGAGAGCAAGTATGGTGAGTGATATGACACAAATAAGGCTTGATCTAGCTAACCAATTATGTAGGAATACACTGAGTTGTGCACCGTCAAAGAAAGAGGTATGCACAAGGTGTGTAATATATGGCAAATAGATCTAAGAATCTATTATAAAAGAAATGAAGGACAATGAGAGTGAATCATCATCAATAGCAATAGCAGCTCCACTAGTCACTTCTTTTTCATCGCAATAAGACGAATCAGTATCTCCAACTTCATGAGATACAAAAAAAGATGGCTCTTCAATATTTGCTTCTTGATTAAAAGAGGAAGCATTCAAATCAAAGAGGGTAGCAGCAACAGGAATTATATGAGGGACTTCTTCATCATGAATAACCTCATTAGAGAATGTAGAGGCTAAGACAACTTGAGAGAGAGAACATGAGGAGATGTTGGGTTCACTCCATGCTTCATATTCTACTTCCTGCATACCAAAAGCTTTGTCCAAATTGTTCCAAAGCCCAAATGGATACTCATCAGAATCTATGAGATGATGTATATTTGGAGACATTCCCAAACACATAATTCCATAAGCTCTATCACAATTATTTATCCAGACAATCCTCTCTTCACCAGATTCAGGTTCTCTCAAAGCACCAATGGAGACATCAAAGAGGCATTGCCTCTTCAAGTATGCGCTCATCTGTGGCTTCTAATCAGCATATTTGAAAGGATATATGAGAGGAACTTTCGAATCCATATTGAAGTTGTTGAACCTACAAATATGGAAAGCATAATTAATTGATAAGATCCCAAAGCTTTGATATCATGTTAGGATTCTAAATACTTTATGGAAACAACTATTCCATAAACAAGCCAAGAATCTAAGCACACAATTAACCTCACTAGGAATTGAAGAGAATTTGCATAAGGAGAGAAGAAGAAGAATTAATGAACGCGCATTAATGAATGTTTAATAAATGATAATTGATATTATTACACTGATAATACATCCTTATAAAGGAGATTTGAGTTGATGGAAGAAAACTCATTGCTAACTCATAAATCAGACTTACTAAATATCATAAACCCCCATAGGTGGCTAAAGCACTTCCCAAATCAGTTAAGGACCTCACGAATTAGCAAAAGCATGAGTGAGTTATCAAGAGTGATGGAGAAACATGATAATCCTAGAATATGGAGAGAAAATCATGGAGGATGGTTTGGAAACAAAAGATAGCATTTTCTTAGTTCACTAGCTTTACCTTATCCACATAAAAGTTGGATAAAAGAAGAATAAGGCAGAATCTGTAGGAAAACACAGCTACTAATTTTGGCATTCAATAAAGTAGACAGGATCAACCCAAAATCAGTATTAAATCATTCATGGGGTATATATGGCAAGTGTTGACTATGTAGTGCAAGTGGATGCCAACTATCTAGGCAGGCTAGTGGGTAGGAAATTAATCAAAATTGATTAAATATTTTATCCTAAGTTATGAAGTGGATTTATTATATTCCCACAATCATTATCATTCACAATAATAATTTCTTGGATTTACATCAACAAAAAAGACAACATACATTAAATCGACAAGTACTGTGACACCTCGCATCATTCACATTTAAAATGAAAACATAGAGATATCATAATCATTCATCAACTCATATGATCCATCGCAGATAATATAGAAAATACATAATTCATATTTAGACCATTTTAAGAAACAACTCATTCCACAAAACCAATACATTACAACTCAAAATTCCAACATGTTGAGCAAATTCACTTCGTAAGACAGAGCCTTCGTAACATCAATACCAGAGATGAAACGCAAAACACAAAAACATCCCTCAGTCGATTATTCTTAAGCCAAAAAGAGACAATAGATCGACCAATCGATAGACAAATGCATAGATAATGATCCCATAATAGATGATGATTTGTTATTTAGAATCCTAACTTTACTTATAGGCTTGTTATTCCGTTAAAAAATGGTCCACTTGACCAATCTCTAACTAACTCAACCAAAATATACTAATTTGTTGGTTTCTTCCTTATTTGCGGTTGACTTTTATCTTTGTCAACGTCCTTCCTGTTGGTGGCAGTGCCACACTTTGTGCACTCAAAACCCTTTCCAACAGGCCCCCAACACAAACTTGTGGCTCGTCCTCGAGCCACCTCAGCTGTAAGCAACTAGTGCATTCATCTTTTCCTTGAAGTCGTCATACTCTGTTCGGACTTAGTTGACAACTTCCCTAATTTTTTCCCCGAGTGTTCTGCACTCTTCCACCTCATGTTTTGTCGAAAGTTCTTCATTCATCTAATGGAATTTGCTTAGCTCTGCCTTGGTCTTTGTGATTTCCTCCATGGCCTTCAGCACCAGTTGCTCTGATGTACCCTGTAGCTTGTCCAAATGTGTTTTCCTGCATTGGTTCATTGCACACGCCTTGTTAACGCACTACTACAACTCTTTTAGCTCCGTTGCCTTGGTCACTTGCGTAAGTGGAGGACTCATTTTGAGTGATCCTCGTAACGTTTTCAACTGTGCCTCTTCTTTTCCGAGTTGCACATCAAGTTGGTGCAATTTCTCATCTTGTACCAAACTCCCCCAAAATTGCATTATTTCCTCCACAATCGTCTACGCGGTCTTCTATAGCTTTGCCATATATGTTGTGGTGTCCTCAATTACACTTATCCTTTCAGCTAGTTGCTCAGGCAGTGTGATGGGTACCGCTCTAGCTTGCAACTCTTTGTCTTCCTTCCGTCGGTCTGTGAAAACTTTCCCTAGTCGCAATACTTTTGCTTCTACCAACATTTACGAACCAACTTCTGGTACCTCTTCGCAGGCCAATGAGACTTTTCTCTCCAGTATTTGCATGTCCTCAAATGCCTTTTCCTTTTCATCTATGATTACCTCATTTTCCACTTTTAGTCGTCGAAGTTCCTCTTCAATTCTTTCTTCTTGTTGCTTGGACTGGACCAGCTGATCATGAACTGTCGCTTTGTGGTCTCTGATTTCTTTGCTTGTTGCAATCTGAAGCCTTGCCATCACAGGCATTGGAAGCAGGTTTAAGTCAAGGCCGATCAAATAGTGCCCTCGTAGCGTAGCATCGGTATCCTCACCCTTCGTTGTGATCATCGGTGGTAGGATCTATACTATTTGCACCCTTGTGTCGATGTCGACTTCTACCTCCCTTTGGAACTCTTTTTCTTATGATATCCTTGTCTCGGGTACTGTGTTTGTGAGTTTCTACAATAGTTGCGTGACTTGGTGAAAGTAACATGTTACATGTTGTGTTACCTTTGCTTGATTGTTGTTTGCCACTGTGGTGATTACTTCCAATACCTTGTTTATCTGGTCATCATATATTTTTGCGATGTTGCTCCCCTCGCCTTGCTCAAAACAATGCTTCGTGTGTGCTTCTTTATGTTGTTTCTCCAACTCTGATTAAGTGGAAGTTGTTGATGACACCTTGTCTTGTGATTTTTCTTCATCCTCTGAGTCCTTAGGTTTATCCTTCTCTTTCAGGACCTCTATCGGTGGTCCATTTCCTGGGTTCGATAGTTCCTTGTCACTTACCGGAACTTTCCATTCCAGGGGCCATTCTTCGATGATGGCATCCATCTCTTCATCTGTCATCTTATATTGTGTTGTAATCCATTGCTGCTATGGATCTACCCATGCCTGAATATGTATGGCGTGGGGTCCCATTTCCAATCATCTAATCCTATGGTACTTCTTTGTGGCTTAGTCTATGAGACGCGGCACCTTGACTAATTCCTCTCGCAGTGCATCTAAATACAAGTAAAACAGAATGTTGGTATTTGTTTGGCGTTCCTTTTCGTTGAGCGTCCACAGGTTTTTATACCTTGCGCCTCGACATATGTTGACAACGTTAACCTCCTTGATAATGTGTTGGCTCCATCCATCCAACTAACGCAATGAGTATGAGTAACTAGGAATACGTGAACGACTTACCAACCTCTTGTGCAAGCACTACATCCTGCATTAGCTCATTCAGTGGAAACATGGACCAATTCATCTGTATGCCTTTTGTGCACTCCTCCGCGGATGCGATAACCCTCGATGTGAACTGATTCAAGTGATTCTTCTGCACTATCTTGATCGTCGGCAACTTTGTTGTGATTCTAATTGCCTTATCATTGATGGTATCAATCACATATCCATGATTGTCCTTTACTACCCCATATTTTCTTCACAACTTTACTGCCAGCTTCTTATCGTTATATTTTCCTTGAAAGTACGATGACGGGTCGAACCCTACCTTGGGTATGCCAGTGATTTGGGATATCAAATAGACCGCAATTGGGATCTTTGTCCCCAACCATAAATAAACACCATGGAAGCATGCCAAAAACTGCTTCATGAATTCACTCACTTATGTGGATCGTCCAAAATGTGGTATATGGATAATCAACAGCAGACCAGACCACTGTAATCCCAATCCCATTGCACAGGTTTTTTCTGGTGATTGGACCTCCTTTGTCGTGTGCTCTTTCCTCATAGGTTCCCTTGGCTTATTCTAGAAATGTCAATATGTCGTGGTCATTGTACTGTAGTTTTTTAAACCACAACACTATATTGGTCGTCACATGGACACCTTTGGGCGTTGTCGACATCTTGATAGCATACTTGTTGGTTTTTCCAACCCATACTATTGGTTCCCTTCCATTCTTGGTGGTACATACCCGAGAATGTCTTCTATCGTCGGCCCCTGCAGTTTGCCCCTTGCCTTCATTTCTTCTTCTATCGTAGTTGATGGAGCTCCTTCTCCCTCTGCTGTGGTCCCTCTTGTCGAACCTCGGATTATCTTGGTTTTTCTATCCGGGGTGATAGAACAATTGGCACTCCTCTTCTTCCTAACCAGCCACCCTGCTTGCGAATATAATCTCCTGCATTTCTTCTACTATGGTTTCCTGCACAATCATAGTTTCTTGCATGCATGTGCTTGAGATAATATGTGCCATGGGTTCTATAATACCTCTCATCTTGCTTACAAATATCTTCTCTAACTCTTTCGCTCTTTGATCTGATTCTTCCTCTTGACGTGCTCAACGGGTCGAAACATGTTCCTCGGTCTGATTTTATAGCCTTCGCACCTTTTGTGTGAGGGATTTGAACCATCATTAATAAATCCTCATTGATTTACCAGATCATCCGTTGATTCTACAAATATAGCGTGCACCTTGGTCATTAATTTCATATCTTTTCAACTTGAGTCGTCGCTCGTGTGGTGTAATTGCTTCATTAATTTCCCTATTTGACCAGTTCGTTCCTCGTCCGGTATCGACAAGTTCCAAACCTTGTTGCAGTTCAACTTTTTATTTTTTCATTGCTCTTCCTCCTATCAACATACTTCCCTTCAAAGTTTTCCATTTTTTCTTCTCTTTTTATTTTTAGTTGTTAGCATTGATGTTGCGCCCGACTATCCTGATAGGGTTTTAGTCGACTCCCATTCACTAGTTTGGGCAAAAGTACTATGTCTAACTCTTGCAATTGTACCGCACCTCCGTTGGTAATGAAATGTATGATTTAGGGACCAATCCAATGCATCTAAAGATTACCAGGGTGCTTCGCAAACTTGTTGTCATAGGGGAGAACCATATCTCTACGTTGGAAGTACTTTGTTTTGACGTGGCGATCATGCCATGCCTTATGTCGATCCTTTTCTACTTGCTAATGAAATCTTGTGATGAAACAATCCTCTTCAATGCATACTAACTGCGTCAGTCTTTCCTCAATTTATCTTTCGTAGCTTATTCCTTTTACTGCTGCTATGCGCAGATTGGGGATGGTATATTCCATTGGAATTACCACTTCTTTTTCATAAACCAACTTGAATGGTGTCTATCACGTCAATCTTTTACATGTCATTTTGTAGGCTTGTAATATCGCAAGGATTTTTATATCCTAATAGTCACCATTCGTATCGCATACCTTAGTAAGTGCATTTTCCAATATCTTGTTGAACACCTCTACTACACCATTCACTTGTGGGTGATATGGAGTACTCTTCTTCTGTTGTATCTGGAAATCTTTAGTCATCGCTCTGATTGTCTTATTGACGAAGTGAGCTCCTTGATCACTCATTAATATCTTATGACATCCAAATAAGGTAATGGCATTGTCGAATAGGAACCTTGCTACCGTCACAGCTATGCAGTAGTTTAATGGTGTTGCCTCATCCCATCTCATTCGATAATCGGTCACGGTGATGATGTATCTCCCACTTGTTCTTTTCCCTGGTAGATTGATAGGTCCCACAAAATCGGCTTCTCACTTGTAAAATGGTTGTAGTATTACCTGAGGTACTAATGGAATCTCATATCTCCTCGATGGTTTACTTGTTCTTTAACATACATCGCATCTTTTAGCGTAATCTGTGGTGTTGGAGTTTACTGTCGGCCACCATAAGCCAACTCTAAGTATTTTTCGGGAAGTTACACATCCTCCATAATGTGCCCTTGTAATTCCACCATGTGCCTCTGCCAACACTCTTTCTTTCTCATGCGGAAGAACATATCGACATAGAATTTCATTCAGCCCCATGTTGTATAGCTTCCCGGTGATCAACTGAAAGTCAACAGCTCTGACGACTAGTTGTTTCTTTTAATTGGTGGCGAAATCCTCAAGAGATTTTCGGTCATAAAAATTTGAATAATTTGTTTGTAATGGTCATCGACCATTCCGACTCTAAATAGATGTGCATCAGGTGAACCATCTTCGATGTTGCTTGGTTCTTCACCTGACTCTATCCTTGATAGGTGATCAGGTCTTGCATTCAACCATCTTGGTTTCACAATGATCTCAAAATCAAATTCTTGGAATAGTGATAACCATCGACAGATATTCCCCCCCAAACATAGGCTTATTGACCAAGTACTTCAATGTTGAGTGATCCATAAGCATTTTGAAATGTCCTCCTAACAGGTAGTGTCATAATTTCTGCAATCCATAAACCATCGCCAATCCTTATCTTTCTGTCGTTGTGTAGTTTTTCTCCGCAATAGACAACTTACAACTTGAAAACGCAATCTAGTGGTCAATTGATGCTTCTCTCAGTTGGGCCAATGCTACTCTTAATGTGATTGACAATGCATCGACATGGACATGGAACTAGTTTGTCCAATCTGGAAACACTAATATTGGTGTTGTGACCATCTTTTGTTCAACATATCAAGGATCCTCTGGAATTCATCGTTCCATTCGAACTTCACATCTTTCTTTAATAGTTTCTCCATTAGTGTAGTGATTGTTGCATATACCCTTATAAACTTTCGATAGTACCCTATGTGGCCAAATGTTTCCCTTAGTTGTTTCATTGTCATTGGTTTTCGTAGGTCGATAATTATCGCAATCTTGGTGGGATCGACCAACATACCATCCTTGCATATAATGTGTCCCAATAGGATTCCAAATAGTGTACAAAATATACATTTATTCATATTTAGTGAAATATGATGTTTTTTACACCTTTCCAACATCAAGTGAAGGTTCGCAGTATGGTATTTAACCAACCCATAGACGGTCTAATCATCCATGTAGATAGCTAGGAATTTATGAATGAAGTCTTTGAATGCAGCAGTGACTAACCTTGAAAAAATCATGGGTGCATTCTTGAGATCGAACGACATCACCATGTACTCGAAACATCCCCATTTTGTTACAAAAGTGGTTTTGTTTCTATCCTCCTTCGTAATTCTTATATGAGGATAGCTTGAAAAGTCATTCGTAAATGAATAGATCTCCTGCCCTCCAACTCCTTTGAGCACTTAGTCGGTAAATGGTGTCAAAAATAGGTCATGAAGACTTGTGTCATTTAGTTTCCTCAGATTGACACAAATCCATATTTCACCAGTCTTTTTGTCCTGCACAACCATCAGACTAATCCATTCTATTTCCTCTACAGGATCAATAATTCATGTGTCTAACATCCTTTCTAGTATGGATTTGACGCGCTCTTTGTATCTTTAATTCAACCTATATGGTCGTTGCTTTACTGTTTCCACATCTGGTTTCAGATGAATCTTCATTTCACCCAAATCCCCTAAAAAGCCTTTCATTTCCGAAAATTTTGTCGAGAATAAGTCCTGAAACTCGTGTAGTAGATCAGTGACTTTTCCCATCATTGAATTGTCCTAGTAATCTCTAATACTAGAAAACTTTGGGTCTTATGTTGTTCCAATATTAACCTTCTTTATCTTCAAAGGTTGTTTGAATTTGTCGCCTAGCATCTCTAGTGCTTCGATATCACAACTTCCTTTTGTTTATGGAATGTCGACAGCTCTTGGATCATCTTCATCATCAGGTTCTCTCGACACATTGTAACGCTCCATCATCTGCAGTGTTGGTGTCCATTGTGATCCCATGGGTAGCTCATCTGGAGCTATCTCTAATACTTTATTGCAAATGCCCTGTAGCTCACTATGGATAAATGGATTTTCATTCACCAAAATGAAAGTATGACTAAAGCTTATAGTAAGTTCTTCACATGTTGTTGTTTCCCTTCGTAGCTCTGCAGAAACATACCATCTCCGTGGTATTTATTCTAGTGTATGGATGAAAACGTGAACCCGTGCCTCCTTTGCCCTTATTTCCCATGTTGTTTGGCATGTTATCAGATGGGTATTTGGATCATTTCTTCCATCGTATTTACTTCCTTGATAGCACTCGTCCTCCCTGAATCGAACTTTCATCAAATGTCAACATATCTTCTAGTCCGCTATCGATGCCTTATGCGTATCCCACCATCTTGCTGGAGTATCCTTCAGTTCCTCTTCCAGTTCCAACAAGCGTTGGGGTTCGGATACTCTGTCTTCAAATTCGTGGATAAAAACTTCCAAGTTAGGTAGTCCTTCGTATGTCGGCTAATCAAATACCTCTATTGCTACCCATCTCAGCGACTAAGTGATGCACGTACACTTCCTGGGTGATACTTCAAGCAACAGTTTCTACAAGTTCTCTAGCGCTTCATCTAAGTCTGAAGATGTTGACCTGACACTTCACTAGCCTAACTCGTCATCAGTAGTGGGATTGATATAGTCTTTAGAGACATTGTAGGAATTATCCCATCCTCATGTGGCTTCATCTTTCATTGGTTCAACGTATCATTGCCCTTCGAGGGGATCTAATTGGAAAATGACTCTTGTGTCATGATTCTCGAATGTCCTTATCCTTTTCTTGAAATTGATAACCATCAAGTTTTCCATCGCCCAATTGATTCCCAAAAGTGCGGGGTATGGTATGGTATCATCGACTATTTCAATAACATCAAAGTCAACATACGTCTTCAATCCTTCCACTTCGACAGGTAGGCGAGGTACTTGTCCAATTGGAGAAACCTTAGTTTGATTTGGGAGACAGAGTTGAACTAGGAACCAGACTAACTGCGGCTTCTTGATCATTTCCCATGTCCACTTGGTTAGGATATTCACATCTGATCGTAGATCCAAGATGACTGAATCTACATCGTATTTTCCTATTTGAACATTCATCCTCATTTCTCTTCATGTTTCTTCTTTTGCAACGAATTGACTGGGAAATCTTGTCACCCTTCTTCTTATCGATACAAAAACCTTTCTATATATACCAATGCATCTTGATTATTTGCTAACGTTAGACAGCTTTCTAGAAAATATTTCAAAGTATTGACCTTTCTTTTCGATCTTGGTGAGTTTGTCAAATCAAATCTCGACGACGTCTCGTAAATAGGTAGCTTACCATTGTTCTTGTTCAAGGCATCTTTTGCTTTGAAGAAGGTTTCTTTCTATGTTTCTACATCGAATTAGACTTTATTTCAAGCCACAGGCCAGACATTTATTATTGGTATGTCGTACCCTGTCGTAGCCCCTCCTCTCATTACCACACCGACATGCATTGGCCAAGTCCTTAGTACCGTTGATTTATTTCCTACATTTGGTCCATGATTCTGATTCTAATTTGCATTTTGGTTTGGTTGTGGTTGTGGTGCATTCTTAGCTTGCCATTTCGCAATTAGTTGTGGACATTCTTCGACAGTATGCTCGGTTGCACTACAATCAGTACATTGGCCTGCTAGATTCGAACAGTCCCTATGATAATGTCCCACCACTGAGATATTATAGCACGTAATTGGTTCGTGACCTCAACCCATATCTCCTATGTGGCCAAAACCTACATCACGACCTTCGCGAAATCCTCCTCAGAATAATCCTTGTTGCTGGTATAGCGGCTAGTTGAATTGTTGTTATGCCAGATTATATTGCGGATGTTGTTGATTATATTGCGGTTGAGTATACTGTGGTTGTGGTGGGTTATACAATGATAGTGGTTGATTATACTGTGGTTGCATCTAATTATACTGTGGTTGCAGCTGAGGTCTTTCCATTGGTCGTTGCTCCTCTCCCTTCATAAAGTATGTATCCATAGTCCTTTCTTGGAGCAAATCATAAGCTTTGCAATCCTTTTCTTCATGACCGACCAATCGACAAAAGTTGCAGAAAATATTAGCTGGTTTCGACAAAACTTCTATAAGTATACGCATTCTTTTGACCGATGTCCTCTTGTTTTACAAATTCAGCACCAAGGAAATCCTCCTTAACTTGGTGGATTCGGTCCCCTTGACTGTAATCACTCACGAAAGCACAAAAAGTGATCCTTGTGATGTCCCTCAGACTGACATTGACTGCACCATACTTCTTCACGGACCTCTTTTCCCTTCTTAATATCCTAAAATTGTATAGTAAGGTTCGCCAACTATGACTGGATCTTGCTCATGCCAATCCTTGTTTCACCAACTGGTAAAGCCTCCAACTTCATCGCGATCTCCAGGGATTCTACCTGAGATTTGATCTTATGTTGCATCAGTGGCATGAGGATATGGGGTATGAAGGCTGTGATTCCTTGTGTTGCACATCGATCATTCCAAATCTGACCTTGGTAACTAGAGTTTTGAATCGTTGATCGAAGTCCCACACCGACTCGTTGGGGAATTGCTTTATTTCCTTCAATTCGGTAATATATTGTGATTCTGATTTTGGTTTCTTGAATTCCTCGATCAACCCAGTCCAGATTTATGCTAGCGTTTTCTGGGGATGCCCCGTCGGTACTTGCATAAATTTCATGTACCATTCCAACGCCCCTCCCTGAAAGGTCGTCACTAGTTGTCCTTTCTTGATATTGTCATATTGTGCTTATTTTACCATCCACATTGTTTCACATAAGAACCAATATTGCTCAGGATCCTCGGTCACATTACCCTAGAACAAAGGTATATTTATGTTGTCACCCGCCATCCTGGGTCTCCTCCCATTGTTCATTGATCTGCTACTATTCCACTATGCTGACATGCAGGATAGCCTTGCGATGAACTCGTGTTTCTTCGTCTTAAGTTTGGTGCGGTGCATGGAGTTGTAGGTGCATTGTAGCTTTGGGTTGGTCCTTCCTCAAGTTTGGGCATAGCCTTATTGTTTCCTTCATCACTGCAGGGTTGCTCAGTCCCTTGTAGTCCCTTCTCGCGGTTTTCTATTCCAGTCACAACAGGACTCTCCTCAATCCTCCTCCTCTTTTCTTGACGGAATTTCACCCCACTTCACAAGAGAACACACTCTTCCAAGACTTCCCTCACAGTCTCGTCGTGACTCCCATCCATCTACCCCATATCATTCCATCAAACCCTTACCTTTGCAGTACCCACAACCTCTACACACCAGGGATTTACTTGTTAGAATTCATCTTTAGTATTCCCTTTTCACAAATGAGCATATTAATCCACAACTGTAATGACAATAGAAATCTCCCCCTTGGGCCCTTAAAAAGTTCCCTTTCATCATCGTTGTAATATATCACTATGTCGATAGAGAACTCAGTAATGTAACCTTCTAAAATGTTGTCTATCTACACATCCACAACCCTTGAAGCTTTGTTGTTCACTTTTGCAATTGCTGGATTAGTTCTGGAGTCCACTAATCAAGTTCTCCTCCTTGGAAATTATTCTTTTTAAAAGTGAGATGTGTCAACCACTCGTACATTACTATTAGGAATTCTGAGAAGAATATTTCGTGAATATCTGAGTAGATATATTTCCAACCAATCTTATGTCGTCAATCTCGAGTTGTGGTTCTCTTCTTCTGCAAACTCTCATGCTTTCTTGTCAAACCAATCCTAGATTTTTGGCTTCTTCGGATGCCACAACATGTCCTCTTCTTCTTCATTGTAATGTCCCTTTTTTTAAATTTTGAAGAAAAACGTGCAATTGAGGCAAAATTCGAGCTTAACTAGTCATGACTATAGAGGGTTCCAACTTTCACCAAATTTTCCTGAATTTGAAAGGAGATGGTATGGTGAGTCTTAAAACATCCCAAGGTGATTTATGGATACTTTGTATTAGATTTTAGACCTCAACAACCTTGTTTGGGGCTGATGACAAAAAGGCCAAAAATTACTAGAATTGTGGTGAAATTCCCCCTAGGGTGTAGGCCAACTAGGCTTCCCAACTCATGTAAGAACCTCCCAAATTTCTAATCAGAGTATGGGGACTGATATAAGAACTCATGGACTGTCAATACACATGTTTATTATTTCTTCAACTTGGTTATAGAGTTCCACATGTTTGAGAAATTGCATAACTAGCTCGATTTTGACATATGAAAGGTAGAGTTAAAGGTTCATATCATGATGTGACATATAGGGACCATATACATAATACAAATGGATTCCCTAATAGTATTAAACACCATAGAAATACCTTCATACAAGTATGGTATACAACTCGTTCCGTATGGGATTCAAATACATGAAAACTAGTGAATTAGTAGCATGGAATTGCAAGCGTTTCACATGTGGATTTCATGTATTTCGACCCACAAAGCATAGGAACATGAAATTACAGAGTAACATGTCATATATGGTTGTCAAAAAATCATTAGAATTATAGAACATCCCTCAAACAAATCTGATACATGACACCTTCAAGATTGAAGCCAAAGTCATGGAAACTAGTGATTCAATGGCATGGGAATGCAACTTTTTCACACATGAGTTTCTTGGATTTCGAACCAAAGAGGATATGGAAATTAAATTACAGAGTAATACATCATATATGGCTGTAACAACATCCTCAAACTCATAAAATATCTCTCATACAAATCTGGTATAAAACTACTTCAATATTAAAGCCAAAATCCATGAAGACTAGTGATACAAGGGCATGAGTATGCAAGCTTTTCATGCATGTATTTCTGATATTTCGAATTATAGATTATGTGGACATAATATTACAGAGCCATACATCATATATTGCTTACCCATCATCATAAAACTCATATAAATGTCCTCGTCCAAATATGATATAAAGCTTCTTCAGTATTCAAGCCAAATCCATGAAAACTAGTTATTCAAGAGCATGGGGAATGCGAGCCTTTCATACATGTATTTATGATATTTCAAATTACAGATCATATGTAGATGATATTACAGATCCATACATCATAAATCAAATCTTGGGAATCAATCATCCTCAGCAAGGTGCAAGAAACACTCCAACAAGTGCACCATCAAATGAGAGTGTAGAGAAATGGAGAAGAAGGAATGAGAGAATGGGGAGAGATATGAGAATTCGACTGCATGGACCTTCAACTTGCAAATAAAAATCCTTCATTAAGCTCCCATGAGAGGTATGAATGGCCTCTCCATCAACCAAATTGGAAAGGAATCCAACTCCCTCGAAATTAATTCACAAGCAGGGAGAGTGAACACTCACTGTGTAATTGACAAGCAAAAGCTCTCCAAAATGTCAAAGGCCAATTAACAAATGATCAAAAACTATTCTCCTTACTCATGACATCCTTTTATTAAATTCATGCGGACTCCTAAGGTCAAATTTACCTCCATGAGATTCCTCCAACTCATCTTAGTGGTTTAGTAACCCTCATGACACTTGTCTTCCTCTTCATGCTCCAATTCTTTCGCCAATTCGAATGGTTGCCTCTAACTCCCAAATTCAACCCTCTTAGTGGCTATTTTTAGCCCTGTCATGTTAGATTTTTCATATGTCAGCAATCAAGTCTGAATTTGTCATACTTGTCAAAGAATCTTCCATCATTTGTTGTCATAGAGTGCATAGAATCTCCTTCCAAGTGGCACACCTTGTCTTCTAGTCTCTTGTTATTCCATGGGAGTTACCCTCCTTTACCAATTCGAATTCCTTGGCTCATTATATGATATTTGACATCACATAACCATCCAATATGTTACATTAAACATGTGTTTGAATTTGGATGGACATCATGCCAAGTGTGACGGGAATCTAGTCACCCAAAGGATCCACAAGCTTCCAAGTGTCTTCATCAACCCTTGCCACCTTAGTTTTTTAGATTTTATCATTTATGTGACCCCTTTAAATGTGAATATGGTAAACTAAAGTCCTTTTGGGTCCCATAGCCCCTTATTACAAAATTTATGTCTCCATCTCAACCTAGGGAACTAGTAGGTTGGTGAAACATTATTTGCAAATAGTCTTATTTGGAAATTATTTAATTGGGGACATGGCATTCGCACTATGGTCCTGGAAACATAACCATTTGTTGACACAAATATTTCACTAGGGATTCACTTCGCAGTAATGTTGACAACTATCGACCCAAACTCCCTAAACATCGGCCCGGAAAGGATTTACCCTTTCCAACAACACCTGTAGGGAAGGTGTAGTCTCACCTGAGATGATTGAGGGAGGGCTGTAGGAACGAAGTTTCCACAGTGGGAAGAGGACTTCGCACTATTAGTTAACCTATCGCAACATTACCCAAAAATCCAATATCATAACTGCACTATTAGTCAAATCTACTTATAATCATCACATCAACAAAGACATCAACATACATTAAATCGACAAGTATTGTTGTAATGTCCTCTTCTAATTAAGCACCGAAACACCCACTAACCTACTTAATTCCCATAGGTTCAGGTGAGTACTGCATAAAACAGAATTGACTGAGGACATTTGATACTTAGAACAGAATGGGACACTCATTCAGTATTAAAGTCATCAATAAGGTAAAGAAAGCCTTATTTCTTTAGGCTTAAAGTCAACATGAAATTAGAATTACATGCATGCAAAAGTGACACAGAAACCCTAAAAGTGACATTGAAACACTAAAAGTACATGCTATCTATTTAAGAAGGGTTATTGGACCAAACAAGAGATCTATGATTATAATTGTTAATTTCGGGTTTTGAATAGTAGCAGCAACAGTTGGGGTTGAAGATGGTGTCTTCAACTAACAAGGGTTTCAGGAGTAAAATCTATCTGCCCTAATCTCTTTCAGGGTAGGCCATCTAGGTCTACTATCGACAGTTACCATGTTCTTCAGTATTCAATGATCCAGCACCCATAGAACATCTATTTGTAGGTTCACGTCTTGTAGTTGGGGGAATAGTTGGAAAACCCCAGAAGGATTCGTTGGGACCCTTAATCCCAATTATTCCTCTGTGTGTCATCACCTTTTCATCAACTCATTTCCAACACATCCAGGGAATCCAACAATAGATTTGTGGGGAAGAGGAGACGTCAGCCTCTCAGACCAAAAAAAATCGCTAGGTGCCTCAGAGAGGACAAAACTTCTGCATGTGACCACCATTCTCATCGCCAGGTGAAGATCAACATCCCGGCAAAGTTTCAGCAACATTGAGCACCTCCTCCTCCAAAAATGTCAACATATTCTTGAAGGGAGCACACGTGTAGTTGGGCGTCAACCTGAGGAAAGCAACACTACATTCCAGCACATTATACATGCATTATATCTCTGGAGTACTATCAGCTTATTTATCATTGGTACGTGTACATCTGCTTACTGAAAATATCTACCCTATAATCTCTCTAGAACAGCTATATTTTAGGGCCATTTGGCACAACAATTTTGCATGCCCTTTTTATTCAGCTTTTTGCACATCATTGAGTATATGAACAACAACTTAGTAGAAAAGAGCCGTCGAATATCATTTTGGGATATTACAGCAGTATGAGAGCATGTTCCTTTCCAGTTGTGGGCTTGAACATGAAAAGTAAATGAATCCAGAAGAAGAGACTTTTGTAACCTATAGGAGAAGGAAGAGTAGGTATACTAAAGAGCAGGAATTTGAAGATATTCAGTTAGAGGATACCAATTTAGACATGGAACCAACAGGTATACACTCTGACAGAGGAAAAGGAACGGGAGAAGAGGAAGGCAGGTTGGAATTTTGCAGCTTGGTAAGTGCATTGAATGACCTAGCTAAAGGGCAGAAGGAAGTATTGCATGCAATAACAGATTGGCTCTCAAGCAAGAACCAGGTCATAGCAATATACCTCTTTCACTAGTAGATAGAAGATCTACCAATAGTAGCGGGAAACATGCATACACTAATATCCAAAACACACCTCATATATATATAAAACCTTCCAACATACCTATTTTCCTCACTTCCCGGAGAATGTTGTAGCAGGACCAGTCATGCCAGCAAAACCTAAGGAACCATTTGGAGATTACTTACAGGAGTACAGGGATTTGGGAGAAGAGTTCCATGCAACGATGTGATTTTCATACTTCTGCAATATGAAAAGAAGGAACCGGCCAAAGAATTTTAGCAAAGGGTTTACCCAAAATTATAAATTGCGGAAAACCTTGGGCAGATTGACCATCCCTAACTTTGATGGGACTCGTGGGGGTTCACCGAGAATATGGGTCCAGAAGTTGGATACTTACTTCCAACTCATCCCTATGATGGAGACATGTGCCATTAAATTGGCTACCTTACATCTAGATGGAGAGTCTCATGAGTGGTGGTACCATGGGCTAGTGACATTGGGTCACAACACCATCAGTTCCTACAGTGACTTCACACAGAGGCTCACGAAGCGGTTTGACAAAAGGGACCCTGAGATACATTTTAGAGAGTTAGCTCAACTCAAACAGACTGGTAGTGTCGAGGCCTTTCATCTCAAAGTTTCAGAGAATAGTTGTTATGGTAACAGATGTGTCTGAGAGTAGGTTGATTATGTTCTTTTCATAGGCTTTAGAGGAACCTTTGCGAGAGTGGGTGAAAGCCTACAAACCATCCACTCTACAGGATGTGATTAGCAGAACCAGAGATCTACAAGACTCGGTTCCTAAGAACAAGTTTCCACTTAAAGCAAACTTCCTAGTAAAAGACAAAGACAAAAAAACTTTTCAAGAAGAATGGCCAAAGAAAACTTGGTTGAACGATGACGCAAGGAAAGATTTGAGAAGGAAAAAATTATGTTTTACTTGTTATGAATCATGGGTTCCAGGCCACAGGTGCGCAGGGAAGGAAAAGTCCCACTATATAGAAGTCTACTCCGACGGTCAAGGGGAGGAATCTGAAGAGGAAACAACTGAGGAATTGATGGCAGTAGAGGAGGAGTCACTTCAGGGAGAAACACCAGGAGGATTTATTGCTACATTATCCGGAGTACCTAGGTTTCATACTCTCAGGGTCAAGGGAGTAGTACAGGGCCACAGGGTAGGCACGTTAATTGATGGGGGGGGGGCACAACTTCATTGATACAACATGGGTGGCTAAGTGGGGTATTCAAACAAAGAAATTTGAGGGATTCATCATAGCGATAGCAGGTAATAATAGCATGGAGTGCAACCATTGGATTCCCAAACTGAATGTCACATTAGGGAACTACAATATGACTGACTCATTTTATGTGGTGAACGTAGCTGATACAAATGTAGTATTAAGGGTTCAATGGATCTACTCAATAGGAAAGCATAATACGGATTTAAGGGAAATGGAAATGGGATTCTAGGGACAGGATGGAAAACGAGTAGTCTTGAGGGGCATGAACACTTATCCCCACAAACTAGTATCATCACAAAGAATGGAGGTCGTACTCAGACATGGAGACATAGAATGGTCAGTTGAATGCCTTGTCACTTTTAAAAAACCTATCGATAACAACACCCAACATCCAACAGATATTCATGCACTATTACAGAAACATGAGAGGGTATTTAGAGATCTTCCAGCAAATCAACCACCAGACAGAGGATTTGAGCACATTATTGAGTTAGAGGAGGGGACACAAGAATTAATCACCATTCCATAAAGACATCCCAAAAGGTACAAGGATGAGATCGAGAAAACAATCAAGGAATTACAAGAGCTAGGATATATTCGGCCAAGTTCTAGTCCCTTTGCATCATCGGTGGTTTTGGTTAAAAATAAATATGGCACCTTACAGATGTGTATTTATCACAGAGCACTGAACAAGAAGACCATCAAAAACAAGTATCCCATCCCCAGGATTAATGAATTAATGGATGAGTTATAGGGTGTTAGAACAGTAATCCATCATTAGTACCTTAGTTACACTAATTAGTCAATTTTATTCCTTTTTAAGCTTTAATACACTATGAGGTGGACTAGGGGTGCTTAGGTGGACATATGCCATGTCAAGTTAAGGTTCTATAACCCACATGGGTACTCCAGCCTAGTCATACAGCCACATATGCACAATCATTATTGCTGGTGCACTCCCATTCATTGAATGTGGATAGGCAAGTTGACTTGAGGCGCTAGAGTGGGATTTTGCCCAAATTTGGCTTGATTTGGTGCAATTAATATTGCATTGAGAGTCTAAACCATCCAGTTTTCCACACCCACGTTGTCCAAGGTGTAATCATTGACCCAACACACATCATCCATGCCACTTCAGCAATTCGTGGCCATTTGGAGAGATTTGGGACGAGATTGGCGCACCTAGGGGGGTTTAATGCCAATTTGGCAATTTTGGGATTTTTGCTCACAATTAGCTTCCAAAGCCATTCGAATCACTCATGATTTATTTATAAACATGTTAATAACAATTTCAAAGTTAGACAGTCCAAAATTATCTTGTTTCCAACTATCATTGTGTGTAATTTAACTGTAATTTGATGGTTTTTGCTGAATCTTGCACCCAAATTTGATTTGTGAACCTCACTAATGCTCCTAGATTCTCTTGTGGTTTGAATTACTCACTAGTTGGTTCGAATTTCTCACATGGTATCAGAGCTAGTTGGATATTTTTGAGTTGCAGACCAAATTCTTAGTGGATTTGAGCTGCTTTGTTAGTGAATTCCAGATAAAATCGAATTGCTGAGTGTAATCAAGTTAGCAATTTCACCACCATCGGTGCAGGGAGTACTGGAGGCTACCCACATCATGCTAACACCTTTCAACTTCTTTGAATAGAAGACAAAGATGGTGATTCAATTGAGAGCTAAGGGGATTTTCAGAGTTACTATGGGCACTGAAGTGGAACCAAATTCTGCTATGGAAAAAGCCAAGTTTTTTAACAAATTGGATGAAGCATATGGTCTGCTGTGTCCGAGCATCTCAAGAGAGTTGGTGTTCCACCTTGATAGTTTGACATCACCAAAGGAGGTTTGGGAGAAACTTGAGTCTCTATTTGGCAAAACTAATGAGCTACGTGGTCACCAGCTTGAGAATGAGCTGATAAGCTTGAGCCTAGCACACTATGACACAATCCAGGATTTCTTCACCAAGTTCAAATCACTTGTATTGCAATTAAAACAATGTGGGATTGAGAAGAAGGAAGATCAACTAATCTTGTCTATACTTTTGAAGTTGGGGCCAGAGTTCTCAGTCTTTGTGAGCACATTTCACTCAGGCAAACTCACCCTTCGAAACTGGCAAATGCCAAGTCTGACAAGTTTCATGGAGTCACTCACTCAAGAGCAGGACAAATTGGTTCAAATGGGTTCCATCAAGACCAAAGATCAAGCACTAGCAGTGGGGGTTTCAAATTCAGCAAAGGGAAAATCCAAGTCCAAGAATTCGAAGTTGCAGGACAAGAAGAAATCAGAAAAACCCAAATCCAATGAGGGAGCTACGAATCCACCCAAGGAAAAGGAGAAGAAAGGGAAAGAGAAGGCCAAATGCTCTTATTGCCACAAGGGATGACATTTAGAAAGCTCATGCATGAAGAAAACCATAGGCAGCATGGCGCAGCTGCTAGAGAAGAACAACATTCCAGTTCCTGACAGCGCTAGGAAGAGAGATGGCAAATCCTATTCAAATGAAGGCAAGGAGAAATGTCATGCATTGGTGGCAAGTACTTCTAATTCCTCACCCTTTATTATTGATTCAGGTGCTTCCAGGCATATGGTATCCAGGAGAAAATTCTTCTCCTCCATGAGTTCGAATGCTGGCCTAGGAGTTCGAATGGGAGATGATTCTGAACTCCAAACCAAAGGGAATGGGAGAATTAATTTAGACCATGGGTTCTTCAGTGATGTACTGTATGTACCGGACCTTGCAGCGAATTTGTTGTCAGTCTACCAGATGACCCATACAAGAGAGCCAAAGAGAGTAATCTTTACTCCTGACTCTGTAGAGATTTTTGAAATCTCAACAGACCAAGTTGTTGCAGTTGGGTATGCTAATCATCATGAGAGAATGTACAAATTCTCTAATTTCCTCCCTACTTCCAATGATCAAGCAATCCACTCACATGCCAATGAAGTTTCCAAAGTATGGCATGAGAGGTTTGGCCACATGAATTACAGATATCTCCAAACATTGCACAAAGAAGGAATGGTGGAAGGTCTTCCACAAATTCAGCCATCTACTGGAGCATGTATTGGATGTGTGATTGGGAAGCATCCTGAGCAGAGCTACGAGAAGGGTAAGGAAAGGAGAGCAACACAACAACTTGGGTTGGTGCATTCTGATCTGATTGGTCCACTACCCACTCCCTCATATGGTGGATCTAGGTATGTGCTTACATTTATTGATGACTACTCTCGATTTTGCTGGGTGTATTTTCTAAAATTGAAATCTGAGGTGTTTGAGCAACTCAAAGTTTGGAAAGCACTAGTAGAGAATCAGAGTGGGAAGAAGATCAAAGTCCTTAGGACTGATAATGGAAAGGAATATGTGAATAAGAATCTACAGCAACTTTGTGAAGAGTGTGGCATTCAAATGCAACACTCAACTCCCTACACACCACAACAAAATGGTGAGGCAGAGAGAAAGAATAGATCTCTCAAAGAGATGGCAACTTGCATGATAGAAGTGAGGGAACTTAATCCCAAGCTATGGGTTGAAGCCATCAACGGTGCTGCTCACATTCAGAACAGAGCCTTCCACAAATCAGTGAAAGGGATGACACCCTACGAGGCATGGTTTGGTGAAAAACCAGATGTCTCAAATTTCAGGATATTTGAGACAAAAGCATGGCAAAGAATTCCTTTAGAGAAGAGGAAAGCCTTGCATCCACAAAGCAAGGAGTGTCTCATGGTTGGATATGGTGAAGACACCAAAGGGTACAAGCTCTTTGACACATCTACCGGCGAAACTTTTGTTGAAAGAAGTGTCAAATTCGAAGAAGATCCAATTCCAGACTTTGAACTTGCACCGGGGGATTGCTCCTCTCCTCAACCATTCGAAGATGTAAGTGATAACACATGCTCTGTTTTTTCTGATAATTCTGATATGAATGTTGCTGAAGATGATATTGTTGTAGATGACTCACCATCTAGACCCAAATGGGCTGAAAAAATTGTGCAAGAAGCCGGAGAATTGGCTGTTAAATTTTCATATGCTTAAGTAAGACATCAGTATTTCATTTCATTTTCATAACAAAAGCATATAAACAGGATCACTGAAAGATAGACAAGCACAACCATACAAAAGGAACACAAAGATTTATCTTGGGAAAACCCTAAAGGGAAAAACCCAACAAAAGCTTCATCAATATAGATGTCCCCAAAAAGATAAAAGATAAAACCAACAAGGAGATCAAAGCCTGATCCTCCTCCTTCTCCAGCTACTTCTCTTCTCCACTAATGCGCTACACAAGTGAGAGTGTGTGCTCAAATGAGGAGAGCTACACCTCTATTTATATTCATCCGTTCACTTCAATTAACTCATCCGACATGTAGGATCGAGTTAATCATGTAGGCTCGAGTTACACATGTAGGCTCAAGTAACCACACTGGGGTGCTAATGACCCACCTTTACAATTAGAGGGGACAACCTCATGACTCTTATTAGTTCTTCCGAATAGAAGCATCGAGGTATAAGATAATACAAGTGGTTCTCCCGGTAGGACCATCAGGGACCACAAAAGATACACATAGAATATTCTTCGAAGTTACAATATTTCAACACTCCCCCTTAACGAGAAGGGTATTCTACAACAACATCAACAACAACAATAGTAGGAGAGAGATAGAGGACATCATCAACATCATCAGGGTAATACATCTATAAATCATTGGAAGCTTTTCAACATTATGTAGTCTTCATCTTCAATCTTCAGTCTTCATCATCATTAATACTTTGACTACTTCAATCAACAACATCTTCAGCACTTTGACCTTTCGATCAGCAACATCATCTTTGACCTTTCAATCAGCAACATCATCTTCAGCATTTTGACCTTTCGATCAGCAACATCATCTTCAGCGCTTTGACCTTTCGATCAGCAACATCACCTTCAGCACTTTGACCTTTCGATCAGCAACATCATCTTCAGCACTTTGACCTTTCGATCAGCAACATCATCTTCAGCACTTTCGATCAACAACAACATCATCATCATACTCTGATCTTTTGATCAGAAACATCGTCATGAAAATATCATCATCACCAAAACATCATTATCATCAAAACATCAACATCATCAAAACATCAACATGATCCTTCCTTTCGGAATTACAGGATCAACATGTCTGTGGTACTCAGACGATCCTTCCTGTCGGAATTACGGGATTTAGGTCTTTACGGAGTTACTAACGATCCTTCCTTTCGGAATTACGTGATCAACACATCTGTGGAGCTCAGACAATCCTTCCTTTCGGAATTACGGGATCAAGTCTTTACGGAGCTACTAACGATCCTTCCTTTCGGAATTACGGGATTTAGATCTTTACGGAGTTGCTAACGATCCTTCTTTTCGAAATTACGGGATCAACACATTTGTGGAACTCAGACAATCCTTCCTATTGGAATTACGGGATCAACACATCCGTGGAACTCAGACAATCCTTCCTGTTGGAATTACAGGATCAAGGCTTTACGGAGCTACCAACAATCCTTCCTTTCGGAATTACGGGATTTAGGTCTTTCCGGAGTTACTAACGATCCTTCCTTTTGGAATTATGGGATCAACACATCTATGGAACTCAGACAATCCTTCCTATTGGAATTACGAGATCAAGTCAATGATCCTTCCTTTCGGAATTACGGGATCAAAACAATTGTGGAACTCAGACAATCCTTTCTCTAGGAATTACGGGATCAACACACATTCTCGAGTACCGAAGTCACCGGATCCGTTCTGAACCGAAGTTCAAGGATGATACAATCCTACCACCTTCTCGATGAATGAAGTTCACCGGATCCGTTCTGAACTGAAGTTCAAGGATGATACAATCCTACCACATTCTCAATGACCGAAATCACTGGATCACTTCTAGACATATGTCCCGGGATGATACAATCCCTCTTCATTCTCGAAGACCGAGGTCTTCGGGTCACTTTTGGGCAAGTGCCCAGGGATGATACAATCCCATTGCAACATCATTACTCCCCCTTTCGGGGAAGACCCTTTCGAACCACACCAAACTTGTCTCGAAAGTATTCGAACTTCACTCGGGACAAAGGTTTCGTCGACACATCAACAACCTGTTCATCAGTACTCACATATTGGAGCTTTATGGCTCCTTTCTGCATCATGTCTCGAATGTAGAAATACCTAATTTCTATGTGCTTTGATCTGTCGTGGAACACAGGGTTCTTTGTCATCTTTATACAGCTTTGGTTGTCACATAGATTTACAGTAGTGTCCAACTCTAGATTGAATAATCCTGACAGCAACTTCCGAAGCCATATGGCTTCACAACTAGCAGAGAAAGCTGCTATATATTCTGCTTCGGCAGTGCTTAGAGCAACAATGGATTTCTTTCTGCTAAACCATGAAATCATAGCAAATCCCAGACTATAACAACCGCCTGATGTGCTTTTTCTGTCTGAGATACTTCCAGCCCAATCTGCATCTGTGTATCCATATAATCTGTACTCATGGCTATTATCATAGTATAGCCCAAAGTCTATAGTCCCTTTCAAATATCTCATCACATGTTTCGCGGCTACCAAGTGAACCCGTCTAGGTTGAACTAGATATTGACTTAAAGTGTTCACAGCAAAACAAATGTCTGGTCTGGTATTTGTTAAGTACATCAATGACCCAATGATCTGTCTGTAGATAGTCACATCCACTAACTCTGATGAGTCATCAGTTAAAAACTTTAGGTTGGAATCCATGGGGGTGGCCAAGGCTTTGCATTCCAACATATTGAATCTTTTCAATATCTCTACTGCATACTTTCCCTGGTTGAGAAAGATTCCTTCTGAACTTTGCCATACTTCCAAACCTAGGAAATAGTGCATTAACCCAAGGTCTTTCATCTCAAATTCTTCTGCTAGTTTCTTCTTGCTTTCCTTAATATGTTTCTCATTCCCTGTCAAGAATAAATCATCCACATATAGTAACAGGATGACAGGCTCATCTTCTACAACCTTTAGGTAAAGGTTAGGATCAACTTTACTTTTGGTAAAGTCCATGCTCGACAAGAAGCCATCTATTATTTCATGCCAAGATCGAGGAGCTTGTTTAAGACCATATAATGCCTTCTTCAACTTGCATACGTGTGTATGTCTATCTTCAACTTCAAATCCTTGAGGTTGTTCTAAGTATACTTCTTCTTCGATCACTCCATTTAGGAAAGTTGTTTTCACATCCATCTGATGTAAATCTCACTTCATCATGGATGCAAGTGCCATGATAGGTCTAATCGAAGTATACCGTGCTACTGGGGCAAATGTCTCTTCATAATCAATTCCTTCTTTCTGAGAGAAACCTCTGGCTAAAAATCTTGCTTTATATTTCTCGATACTTCCATCAGCTGCATGCTTTACTTTGTATATCCATTTGGAGGATACTATACTCTTTCCTTCTGGTCTGGGAACTATATCCCATACATCATTCTTAATTATTGATTGATATTCTTCAGTCATTGCTTCTACCCATTCTTTCTTTTGGACCGCTTCTTCAAAGTTTGTAGGTTCTTAATCTACAAGATCACACATCAAGGCTACATAGTTGGAGAAGGTCTTAGGTTTCTTTCTTTCCCTTGTGGAGCCTTCAGGGGCTCCATACCTTTCTGCTTCTCGTATAATTTCTCTTGTCCAAGCAGACTTTCTCTTTCTTGTTATTTCCATTATGGGAGGTTCTTGAGGTTCTGCTATGTCATGTTCTTCAGGAGCTTAATTTTCAGGGATAAATGTAGATTCTTTATTTCTGGGAGATGTCTCTTCTTCATACACTTCTTCATGTTGGCATTTCCTAGATCTCTTGAGGGCTGCCTCTTCATCAAATGTCACATCTCGACTGATTTCCATGTGATGGAATCCAGGAATGTATATTCTGAATGCTTTGGATACCTCACAGTATCCAACAAATATCCCCTTCTTTCCGGATGGATCTAATTTGGTTCTTTTCTTTTTTGGTATATGAATATATACTGGACAACCAAATATCTTGAGGTGACTTACCTCAGGCTTCTTTCCTGTGAATACCTCTTCTGGAGTCTTGAACCCAAGAGCACTGTGGGATATTCTATTTTGTACATACACAGTTGTTCTTGCCGCTTCTGCCCATAGATGCATTGGAAGATTTTGATCAAAAATCATTGTCTTTACTACCTCCATGATGGTTCTGTTCTTTCTTTCCGCAACCCCATTCTGTTGAGGATTGTAGGGAGTGGTTAGTTCCCTTTTGATTCTGGAGTCTTTGCAAAAGGCTTCAAACTCTTTTGAGATATACTCTCCACCATTGTCCAATCGGAATGTCTTTATTTTCTTATCTGAGAGATTCTCTATCAAGGCTTTGAACTCCTTGAATTTTTCAAACACTTCACTCTTTGCTTTCAGGAAGTATATCCAAGTCTTTCTTGAAAAGTCATCAATAAATGTGATATAATATTCAAAGCCACTTAAAGATGTAGAAGACATTGGACCGCATACATCTGAATGAATCAATTCCAACGTACCTTTTGTCTTAGTTTCACTTTTCGGAAATGGATTCTTGATGTTCTTTCCCTTTGCACATCCTTTGCAAATGCCTTCATGCTTGATCTTCATGTCTGGTAATCCCGTCACTACTTTGTTCACATGAGGTAGAGCCTTGTAATTGATATGGGCAAGCCTTCTATGCCATAGTTCACTAGGGTTAGTGTATTCATGCACTAGGGTTGTTTCTGAGTGTCCCTTTAGTTTATACAAGCCTCCTTCTTCTTCACCAATAATGATTGCATCTTCAATATTCTTTCCTTTGGGCCACGTGACTACTTGGCCATCTATGAAAGCAACTCTGAAACCTTTCTTATCTAAAGCTGAGATAGAAAGTAAATTCTTCTTTAGACCAGGTACATATAATACATCCTTCATTTTTAGGGGATTACCTGAATCAAGTTTGTAGCTTGCTTCACCAACACCTTTGATCGGATATTGATAGTCATCTCCTAAGGATACCTTCTGAGGAGAGCTCTTTTCTTCAAGTTTGGACAGAGTTTTCTTTTGTCCCGTCATGTGCTTTGAAGCGCCACTTTCAATAAGCCAGGTGTCTTCTCCAGGCGTTACAGATCCAGAGAGTGCAGAGAATAGCACATACTCTTCTGCATCTTCTTCTCTTGCTTGTTTTCTTGGGGGGCCTTCTTCTTCTTCTTCATCTGCTAGATGGGCATGGTGCCTTTTGTTGTTGTTGATCCTCTTTCTATATTCTGGCCCCTTTTTAGGACAATTTCGGGCAATGTGTCCTATCTTGTTACAATGAAAACATTCAAAATCAGAATAGTCTTTAAAGGAAGGATTTTCTCTTACCCTTTGGATTCTTCTGGGAGGATGAGACTCCTTGAAATTTCTTCTCTTGAAGTTTGATTGGCCTCTTCTTCTTTTAGTGTGAGTGGCTAGGGCTTGATCATCTACTTTTAGTAAGGCTTCTCTATTTGCCACTCTAGTCTCCTCTTGAATGCAGTCTTCCCATACAATATCAAACTTCATGCTTTCTTTTCTGGCACACATCATCTGAATAAAAGACTCCCAGGGTCTAGTGAGACTATTGAGAGCAGTCATGACCATTTCATCTTCATCAAGATTATCTCCAATAGCTTCTAGTTGCTCTTTGATCTGGGAAACCCTTGAAAAGTAGTCTTGGATGGATTCTCCATGACTCATTTTGATGCTCTTCAGTTGAGCTCTTAGATTCATCTTCCTGTTGATGTTTCTTCCCTCAAACATTCTGGAAAGGGCATCATACATTTATTTTGGAGTCTTCTTGGATGACACTTGAGGAATCAAGTGATCCTTAATGGAGTCAGCAATAATTCTTTGTGCCCTTCAATAGAGAGTCAGCCTAGCCTTCTTTTGCTGATCGATTGTGGAGAGAGAACCAAAAAGTAAGAAGCCCTAGCTTCTGTAGCTACACAATGTCTTCTTTCAAGGTGGCTCTGATACCATGTTAAATTTTCTTATGCTTAACTAAGACATCAGTATTTCATTTCATTTTCATAACAAAAACATATAAACAGGATCACTGAAAGATAGACAAGCACAACCATACGAAAGGAACACAAAGATTTATCCTGGGAAAACCATAAAGAGACAAACCCAGCAAAAGCTTCCTCAATATAGATGTCCCCAAAAAAATAAATGATAAAACCAGCAAGGAGATCAAAGCCTGATCCTCCTCCTTCTCCAGCTACTTCTCTTCTCCACTAGTGCGCTACACAAGTGAGAATGTGTGCTCAAATGAGGAGAGCTACACCTCTATTTATATTCATCCGTTCACTTCAATTAACTCATCCAACATGTAGGCTCGAGTTAATCATGTAGGCTCGAGTTACACATGTAGGCTCAAGTAACCACACTGGGGTGCTAATGACCCACCTTTACAATTAGAGGAGACAACCTCATGACTCTTATTAGTTCTTCCGAATAGAAGCATCGGGGTACAAGATAATACAATTGGTTCTCCCGGTAGGACCATCGGGGACCACAAAAGATACATATAGAATATTCTTCGAAGTTACAATATTTCAACATTGGCAGGCAATTCTCAAGAGCCTAGGAGAACAAGATCACAAACTAGTAAGGCTTCATTTGCTAGTGATAGTGCTCTTGCTGAGCACTGTTACATGCCGATCATTTCTGACCCACAGACATATCAGCAAGCTTGTACAGACCCAAGATGCAAGTCAACAATGGAAGATGAGCTTCAGTCCCTCTAAGAGAACAATACATGGGAATTAGTTCCCCTTCCTCCCAAGAGGAAAGTTGTTCAATGTAAATGGGTCTGCAGGACCAAACTTGTTGCTGATGGTTTTGATATAAAACAAAAGGTTAGGTTAGTAGCTAAGGGCTATTCTCAGGTCCATGGAGTTGATTACACAGAAACCTTTGCACCAGTTGCAAAGATGGACTCAATTAGACTAGTTCTTGCACTAGCAGCTAGTAAGTGTTGGGAGGTTCACCACATGGATGTAAAGAGTGCCTCATAGATGTAAAGACTGGCATTGTAACACGAACCCCAAATTTCCGAGCCTCATAGTTAACTATGCAAAATCATAGACATGTTTCCCCTAGCCATGGGCTTCTCTACCAGTGAAGGATTTTCTAGTGTCTCAACAGCCGCATAAAAAAAAATCCATATCAACATGTATCCATGTCCTTGACAGACCTCGGGAAGCTTCTAGTTCCAAGAACTCTTCTACCTGCAATCTTCTCAAAATTGGCATTATCAGAAGCAGTGAGAAGAGTTGCCTGACTGCGCAAATTTTCTATCCTTTGTTGAATATATGTTTCCTTCCATTGTTCATTTTCAAAATATTTTGATCCTTTACTCATCTCATAAACAATCTTTTGCACCTTCTTTGCCCAAGAAATCCCTGCTTTAAAATATTGGATTACATCCTGATCTTAGCAAACAAGTGACTGTCGGTGGTCTTAGACAACCTCGAAAAACATGCTACCAATTAGGTGGTAACATCTGGCTCCATGGGGGACGTGTGCTCTTGGAGAGAGTGCACGAGAACCTCAGACTCTCTGAGTATCTGCAGATCAACTTGAAAGAAACATGTGATGGGCTGGCTTCATTCACATCCCACACTTTATTACAAAACAAAGAAGAACATACTGATAATTTAAATGCTCATGCAAGAGATTATTTTTCTTCCTACCTACCTACTCTATCATGAATCTAGCATACGTTAGGTGTATGCATACAACCAATGAAGCCATTCCAACATCTTACCCATGCCAAATTTCTTTTTTCTGAGCTTGGTCAGTAAAAGAAACAAAAATACATTCATCATAAGATAACTATGCCTTACAGTCTGCTCATGAATAAAGCTGAATTGAAACATCAGACTGTTAGGCACCCAGAGATTATACCAGGCAGAATTGAACCGCGCAGAAGAAGCTTTTTTCCATTGATTGATAGGGCTCACACACAGACCTTCCTCATAAGGCTGCTCGAGCTGATCTGCATCAATCACATTATGATTTTGAGGCAAGTCCAAATCTTCAGCATGGAGTGGTTCAGGAATTTTTTTAGTGACATAGATCTGATGCAGCTCCGTATCTTCATTTTCCTTTACTTCAGCAACCTCAGGAAGCTCTTCAGTAATGTCTTCAACCAAGAGTCCTTGTACTGCTCCCTCACTCAGATCTTCAATGGTTTGTGTTATCCAACTTTTTGTACCATAAGTTGGGTTACCTGAGGAGCCGCCGGTTGACAGACTTGTTCAAAGTCTGATTCCAGTGTATCAGTTGATCCGTCTACTTGTCTAGCCAATATTGGCTAGTCACTTTTTTATTTGAATAATTTTGACCATGGCCCTGCGGGGTTTGTAATAAAATGTGCTAGTAGGATATTTTTGAGTGGTTCGGTCTCCTAAGACGTAGAATTGCAAATAGGGTATTCCAGGGAGTTTTTTGCCCCTGACAATTATGCTTTGCCTTCAGCCGAGTATAATTGACGAGGTTTTCTCCCGCTTCCTCCAAAGCTGGAATGCCCGATGTTGAATTCTGGGCCTTGGGGGGTTATTAGAGCCCAACTGAGTGTTATAAGCCTACTAGACATTATTTAGATAGATCGTGGTCATGTCCTAAGTCATCTGGACACATAAAAAAAATTCGAAAAAATCTTTTTCGAACAGTGAAAAAATATTTTTTATAACTTTTTAATTTTTAATTACTTTTCCTAAGTTTTTTGGGTTAATTTTTCCATAAATTAAATGGAAAAAACCCGTTCGTGATCCGGACTCAGAATTCAGTGATTGAAGGCTCTAACCTTAAGCCAAAAATCATTCTTGATCAGCCAGCCAGTCAAAACCAACTTTCAGATCAGCAATCGGACACATAATGCCTTTTTACTCAAAAAAGTCAGTTTTGAGTAAAAAATGATTTTTAGTAAAAAAATGATTTTTATTAAAAAAAATGAATATTTTGGAGAAAACTAAAACTCTCCAAATTAATCCAATTTTAATAAAATAAAAGGCTAAATGACATCTCATGGAACACTTATGATGATCGGAGTTATCATAACTCAGCTTCAGTCATCATTAAGAGAGCAATTAATTTATTATCAGTTATCAGACATGTCATCTCCAGCTAAAGATGAGATGGAGAGCTCTCATTGGTCCGGTGATTTGATTGAGGTGAAGACTAAAGCTTGCACCATCAGTGGGCTTCCCAAACCTAACGGAGGCTCCAGCCAGACCTAAGGATGAGCTTACCTACATCACACATGTGGGCTCATCTTTGGCTTGTTTTCAGTGCACAGGTTTGGAGTGGGGGCGCCTTGCCTGGGTGGAGGCCTCCCCTCACTCCCAGTTCTCCAGTTTAGGTCTGGGCTCTTTGTTAAGTGGCTAAGCTGGTCAGGGTTGGTTTTTTGGTTTTAGGGTTTTAGCACTCTCTCATTTGTTAAAAAGAGGCTCTTTCAGCTCTATTAGGAGGGACTTTGGTAGCAGAGTTACTCTGAGAAATTGTATCAAGCATTTGCTTTAATTTGTTAATAAAGATCAGACTTTGGAGGTCCATGAGCTCTTGGATGTGGTAGTTTTTTTTGCAATTGGTTGAGGTGATATTGTCTCTAACCCCTATTTTCTTTAATGCTTATGTGAGATTAAATTGTTTATTTGTTAACTCAAGAGGGCCATTGTTGGCACAATAGAACAATCATTTGTAGTTCAACTTGATTGTTTATGCGAAGTAGATTAGTATTTTGATGGACATGAGTAATCAGTATATACGTAATGTTGATCATGATTCAATTTTCTTAGCATACTAGCATGTATTTTGATCTCACGTTTTGTGTTGAGTTGTAGTGTGTTTTCAGGCTTCACAGGTTGAAGAAGGGTGTGAGCTCAGCTACTTCTATCCCAGGCTTCAAGCAACATTTTTAATCTAACACTTTCATTGCAGGACCTACAAAGATCTTCTTCTTCAAAATACAAAAAAGAAAGCTGGGAGTCTAACTCTCTCTCTTGGGTTCCATCCATAATTTCAAATTCTTTTGGTTACCGGTTACTTAGGAAGCCCTAGTTTACTTCTTTCCATCCTTTGGATTCCATTTCTTTGCCTTGTTTGGATCGCCTTTCCTCCTTCCTCTTCGCTGCCCTCTTTTTCCTCTTTGTGGACAGCCCTCTTTTGACTGTTCGCTGCCCTTTTTTTTTTACTGTTTTACAGCCCCCTTTTCTCCATTTTGGACAGCCCTAGCATGCCCTAGTTTTTCTTCCTTTTTGCACCTTTTTTGTCCTAGTTTTTTGGCCCTCTTCAACCTTGTTTGTGGCCTTTTTGTCCACTTTTTGTTCGCTGTCCTGTTTTTCATTTTTTATGACAGCCATTTGTTTTCTCTTTCGCTGTCCCGTTTTCTTAAATTTTTGTCTTCCTTTAGCTTCATAGTTGGCTGCCCATTTTTTCCCCTTCTTTGGTTTTGATCCTCATTTCGTTTTCTTGCCTTCTTTCCCTCATCTTCCTTTGTTTCAACCCTCTTTTCGCTTTGCTCTTTCTCTCTCTTTCAAACTTCCTCTTCCCTTCTGTTTTGAAAAGTATTGAGATAAGTTAAAAGTAAAAGTAAAAGTACTCTCCTTTTTTTTACACAAGTCCTAATGTTAAGTAGAGTGATTTTGCTTTCATTTGAAAAGTCATTTCAATGATTAAAATCCTTAAGGCACTTTGTATAAAGTTTAATAAAAAATATTGTGTTTGAGTGGGGTTTTAAGTCCCCACTCTCATACTCCCCCATTTGGGGAGGCTTGTGTTGTGTGTATGCTTAGATTAGTGCTTGTTTTCATCATTGATTATATCTCATGCTTAGATCACTAATTGTTGATTCATCACTTCTAGATCATTAATTAAGTTGATTATTCTGTTTTAAATTGTCTACTATTCTAAGTAAATCAACTATCCAAATCTCTTGAATCACACCATAAGGAAGATCAAGAGTGCTCTCTATCGAAGAGTTGTATTTTCATTGTTTAATAAGTTAATCAATTAATATTGAAAGTCTCTTGAACTTGCCGTAATCCAAATCA